>JAYEPQ010000015.1:11898422-12358422 GCA_036321105.1 Dracaena cambodiana
AGGTCATGGCATGAATTGATATTAATCCTTGTAGTTCCTTTAGTTCGGGTAACATAAAACTTCAGTGAATAATAGTCAAGCTCTTCTCAAAAGATGATTTAATCTCAATATATTGGAGTTCTAATAGAGAAAGGATATTGCTCTAACAACTATCGAAGTTTTTCTTAGCTTCTCCGGAGCTGCCTCTTCAACCTGGTATACGCACTCTCCGCCCTATTAGTGGTAACATTGTCATCATAAAGACACATATTTGTCCAATAGGTAAGAAATCTTTCCTTGTATGGGTCCAACCATATTGATATTACGTACTCAATTGCAGTGGGGCATGCCCGAAAGTCATTTATGAGATTGGTCACAAGTGAGTTGTACTCCTCTTCTATATCTAATAACATAAGAATCTTCCAGTTTAAATAAAACTTCTCCCATTCTGATTGCTGATCCAACAACTTTTTATAGTTTGCCAACACATTCTTGTTGATATGTCATCTACATAGAAGATGGTGACTTGATGGGAAGGTAGATTCGATAGCCTTTACAAGTGCTAACTCCCTGTCCACAATAATGACATTGGGTTGCACATTATTAACAAATAACCTGCGGAGCTTATGGGTTGCACATTATTAACAAATAACTCGCACCCATGTGTAATTAGTTTTCTTTTCTTGATCAAGAAAGGCGAAAGCAATAACAAATGTCATATTAGTAGAAGTCACACTAACTATCTCCAACAACGGGTAGTTGTACCTATTCATCTTGTATGTGCAGTCCATGATGATAACGCCTGCGAATACATGTAACAATTCAACACTAATGAGATGCACCCAGAAGAGATCAGTTACGGAATTAGTAACTTCATTTCTGCGATGCCACTCAATGTAGTTCACTTCAGAAATTTTATATAACAAGTGCTGCATCTGAGACCTTTCTCCCTGCTCAAGAACTCTATGCTTGTGCCGAACATTATAGATAGTTTTTATTGTAGAGACATTCGTCAGGTTATTTTCCTTCAATAAAGTTAATATATCCCTCGGGTGAACGTGGCACTTTGACAGCTCAACGACAACAGATGCCTCACCTCTGATAATCTCACTGCATAAGAGTGACCCTAAAGATATTCAGCTGGCGCGTGATTATGCACACCGCACTTAACTCTTAATATCCATTCTGATCCCCAAACTCAACTAGTTACCCATCAATCTGAAATGACATTCACACTTTTTACTGTTGGCAGTTAAAATTTCTAAGTAAATAGAGTTTTCCACAACAGAACGCGGAGCTAACTCCGTAGCTCTGCGTTTGGCTATATTAGCCTCGCGTTTGAACAAAACGTAGAGCTATTCAATAGCTGTGCGTTAGTTCCGCATTCTGGTCTCTTAGCTCCGCGTTTTGATGAGTTTAACTCCGCGTGAGTAGATAACCAGAATCTCAAATTGATTGAGATTATGATTTGGGCTTATCCAAATATCCAAGTTAAATCCAATCAGAATTCTAAATCAAGAGATTTAAATCAAAACTATGATATTTGATTGGAATCCTTGATGAGAACAAATTCTATTTAGATAGAAACTCTCAAATCATCCTAAGGCTATAAATACCCTCACAGGGAAGCCCTTGGGGTCTTTTTTCGATCTTCTTTTCTTCTTTTGGGCATCTTGGAGAACTCAAGTTACGCATAGAGCCTTGAGTTCATGAAAGACCAGAGAAGATCGTCTACAGTCGGCCGTCATCTTCAAGAGAGAAGATTTCGACGTCAGATCGTCCAAAGGAGCTGCTTGACAGATCCCATAGTCATAGATCCCACACTATTTTGTAAAAGAGAGCGACTGAGATATAAAATCCTCTCATTTGTTCTTTCTTTTTTTTGTTCTCTTCAGTTGTAATTCGAGTTTATTCAATGGAAGGAAGGCGAAGAAATTCCGCTGCGAATAAACTGGCGACCACAGTGGGAGCCGTCTCTTTCATTGATGAAGAGATTGTGGCACAATCGGACGTCGATATGATCGGATCCAACATAGACATGCTGGTCGTTGAAATCGACCAGCAGAAGTACGAGGAGTACCTCTCCTTTGAATCATCAGGTAACCTGAACGACACACGACACTATCATCGCGTGCGCTCCAATACCCGAGCAACGGTTAAAAAGGTATTCACTGAGGAATGGGGATCCTTAGAGACTGCGGCCATAGAGCCGGTGTTCGGGCAGGAAATCCTAGCAGAGGATGACCTCCCTATTGCCGAAGAAGACCTGGGAACTGGATTGACCAGAACCCAACTCCGAAACAGAAATCGAAGGGCAAGGCGAAAAGCCCTTAAAGCCCACCTTGGATACGAGACTAATGAACGCGAGGCTATGGTCCCTCGCAGACTGGCTCGCGCTAATCGCGAGACCAGTCATTATCGCGTTAAACACGAAGTTACTACTTGTGTTAATCGCAAGGAAAAGCCAGCGTGTGATACTCCACGCGAGGCTATTACTGAGCTGAGCGAGAGACGCGAAACCAGTAAGATTTGCATTAGTTGCAAAATTCCTGACACTCGTATAAAATCTCTTTAAAGCCAGTGTGTGATTTTCCACGCGAGGCTATTACTGAGCTGAGCGAGAGACGCAAAGCCAGTAAGATTTACGTTAGTCGCAAAATTCCTGACACTCGCGAGAAACGCGAGTATAAAATCTCTTTAAAGCCAGCGTGTGATTTTCCACGCGAGGCTATTACTGAGCTTAGCGAGAAACGCGAAGCCAGTAGTACTTGCGAGAAACGCAAGATTTCTTACACTCGCGAGGAACGCGAGGATAAAACTTCCTTACAACCAGCGTGTGATTCTCCACGCGAGATTAATACTGAGCTTAGCGAGAAACGCGAAGCCAGTAGTACTTGCGAGAAACGCAAGATTCTCCGCGAAAATCTCGAAGACGATTGGCAAATTGTTGTTAATCGTAAAAATCGCGCTAGACGCGAAGTATGACTTGCGTTAATCGCAAGGGTAAGCCAGCGTGCAAGAATTTTCTTCCACGCGGGGCTATTATTCCAGAAAATAAACTTCTAAAGGCACGCCAAGCCAGCGTAACACGCGAGGCTAGCGTAGCAAAACGCGGAGCTATTTTTCAGCCCCACGAGATAAAACGCGATGCTAGTTTTCAGCCCCACGTTCCAAAACGCGAAGTTGTTTCTAAGCTCCGCGTAGTCAACCCGACTACAGAATCAGGGCTGATCGTCGTGTCAGTGGACCAGAACTGGACTCCAGTGATCCTAAGAAGCTTCAGTGGGTTTCTAGACCCTCTCAAAAGTTGGATGGGTCCCACGACTCCATGGCTAAGGTCACTGACCTCAGGGAGTATCTATCCAAGAAAAGGGGCATAGAACAAGTTCAAACTGAACCTGTCTGTCACTGCCAGCAACTTATGACAGCGGTATCCGTTATAATGGACAACTGTGGCTACAGCAAGAGCAGGGTATCAGTGTTCGACCGATTAACCGAGTCGGACAAGAACCCTACTAAGAAGACAAAGACCGCTTCCATAAAAGAATGGAGAGCTGTAACCTCCAATATGGTGGGAAAAGGGAAGAAGATTATAGAGACGGATGATGATTCAAAATCAAGTGATGAAGAACCTCATCATATCACTCGACTTAAATCAGGAGTCGTCCCGCCTCGAAACTATAAGAGGCTTATAAGAGGTTCTTATGACGATGACAGTGATAACTCAGCTATAGTTTCACCTCGTTCCTCTGCGTCATCTCGGCTACAAAAGTCAGCATCACATATGGCGGATAAACCTGATGACATCAATCAGAAATTTGAAGCTCAAGAAAGAATGATTCGAGAGCAACAAAAGACGATTGAAGATCTTAAAATAATGTCTCTAAATTTGCGGAGGATAATGCCAAAAAGGGCAAAGAAACTCTGTTCAATAAAATGAACGAAGAGGAAAAAGAAGAGAAAGCCCACTCGATGCACGAGGACGAGGATAGATTTTCTTTTCATAATCCACATGGAGAAAAAATCGAAAAATTGCAAAGTCAACTCGAAGCATTGATGCATAAAAAGGAGTCGAAAGAGTTAGGGGTCTCAAGACCATACCCACCTGAATGGGATATGGTACCATACCCTCAGAAGTATAAGCCGCTCAAATTAGAGCCATATGACGGGAAGGGTTCTCCCAGTCAATACATTTACTACTTCTTGTCCCAGGCAGGACATTTGATGGGTAATGACCCGATAATGACCAAGGTATTCACAAGTACCTTGTGAGGGCCTGCCTTTACTTAGTTTATGCAGCTGCCCCTAGGTACTATTAATACCTGGTTTGATATTGAGAAACTATTTCTCTCATGTTTCTTTGAGGATGATACCGAAATTACGGTTCATTCCCTCCTTGCAACTAAACAAGGGGAACAAGAAAAAGTAAAAGACTTCATAGAAAGGTTCCGAGAGAAGTCCGTGCATTGCAAACATGGAATGGTGCAGGAAACTCTAGTCGAAACATGTCGACATAATTTTAAGACTAACGTGCTCCTAAAAATGGGGGCCATAGAGTCTAAGACATAGAGAGATTTGCTCAAGTAAGGAGAGCAAGCCGAAGACTTGATCCGTCGCGTTGAAGAGTCTCGTGGATCTAGAAACACTGGGAATAATAGGCCATACACCCAAAATAATAATAAGAATAAAGGGAAAGTGGTGATGGCATCAAAAGCTGCTCCGCAGAAGACAAATCCTCCACCAAACTCGAAGCCTCAAAATCAGAAGGGCACGAGACAAAATAGGGCTCAACAAGAGAGGACCTATACTTTCAAGGCAGAGCAAACGCCTACACTCTTCCACCTACTCCTGAGAAAGGGAATGTTGAAACTCCCGGAGAATAGGAAACCGGAGGACGCAGGTAAAACCAACGACCCCAACTATTGCCTCTACCACCGGAATGTTGGACACCCTACTAAGGATTGCTACCCTCTAAAGAACAGAATCCAAGCACTAATAGAAGCTGGAGTTCTAACGCTTAAAGAGGAACAAAAGAAGGTCACTGCCAATATGACAACTATAGTGGTTGGAACACATGAGTTCCCTGCAGGGGTGACCCCAATTCCAAAGGGTAAGTTGGTTACGAAGAACCTTGACCCTCATAAAAAGGCTCAAGAAAGACTTGTCCCCATAGCAACTCAGAAAGGGAAAGTCATGTGGGTCCACCCTAATTTGCTACAGGACGAACAGTGGACAACCACAGGGGGTCGAAAGAAAAAGCGGACTAGTAATGCTATCTCTGCGGAAATCAAAGATGAATACATTGCAGGAGCATTTACAGACTCTGAAGAGGAGCCCGAAGCCATGGCCACTCATCAAGATGGGGCGGGTCCTTCCGGCACTCAGTCTAGAAAAACATATCTCAAGGACTACACCAGAGTAGACCTGAAAGATATATATGCGAAACTCGCCAAGCCTGCAAAGCAGAAAGGTCTTCGCTTCCAAAAAACCCTGAAAAAGATGAAGGAGTCAAAGATACTGCCTTCAAGTTTGATATAATAGCTCAGCTGGCAAATATTCCAGCTCGAGTCACACTATATGAGTTGCTAAGATTATCAAAGTCAACTCGTGAGGCGTTGAGAGAGGCCTTGGCATACTCTGAGTCATTCCTATCTCAGATTGTCAAGCCGGCCAATGAGGAACGGACTCTTGCCCCCACTGTCATCAAGTGAGGAGGCAGGTTCCGCAAATCACCTTCTCTTCAGAGGACATGCAAGTAAGGAATATAAAGCATAATAGGCCTTTATATTTCACCGGATACGTCAGATCCACTAAGGTGGAACGCATTCAAATCGATCCGGGGTCTGCACTAAGCATTATTCCTAGAAGGCTAATGCAACTATTGGGAATATCTCCCCATCGTCTGACACTAACCAACACAATAATATATGGGTTTAATACCAATAATAGTTGTCCCCTCGGAAAGATCCGACTCCGATGTCAAATCAGGGATTTGAGGACGGAGGTCACATGCTACGTTATTGATGCAGATACCTCCTACAATATTTTACTTGGACGGCCTTGGATCCAGGCATATATGATATTCCCGTCGACTCTCTACCAATGCATGAAATATTGCGATGAAGAAGGAGAAGTCAGAACACTAGTTACAGATAAGCAACCATTTAAAGGACTGGAAAATTACTTCACAGATGCTTTACTTTACAAGCAAGCCGACGAAGTCTCCAATGACGATCTTAGTAAGCCTCAAAAGCCTGACAAAAGCGGCAATGAGGTGGATACTGAGTACGAGCTTCCTGAAGAAGATGATGGGGGTGATTATGAAATCAACCCTCACTTAGATTTTAGTTTGAGTCTTGATAATAATGTAGCTGATGTAATAGGGGAAGAGTGGATTATCAATGAAAACATAAAGTTAGTCTACGAGCATGCTGTAGCTACTGAATCTGAACCCACTTGTACTTCCATGGAAGTGAATGGCCTGATCGAACTTGAAGTTCTGGCGGCATACCATTTGCCCCTCAGGTCATCCCTCCTCTCTCAATCAAAAATAACTGAAGGACAAGGTCACTTCATTGAAGTGCCTCCTCGACAGGGGTCCCAGAGGCCGATCATGTTCGGCAGGGTAATTACGTCACCTCGACAAAGACAAAGCAGTGAAAGTGATGAACAAACATCACCTCAATTTCACTTATATGAACAGAAATCCTGACAAATGATGAAGAAGATGGGTTATAATCTCACCCAGAAACCAGGATTAAATTTTGGAAAATGGCGACAGAATCTTATACCCTCATTTAGACCGAGAGGAAAGAGCCCAGACTATTATCAAAAGACTCGTAGGGGGTTGGGCTATATATCGACTCCTCCCTCACCACCATGTCAAAATGAAGAAAGATCTTCGTCCGATGAGGATTTAAACCCACTTGACCATGACTCGGATATAAGTACCGGCGCCTGGTTTCAATCTTTGACAGCCAATATGGTTTCAGCCGCACCAGAAAGCAACGAGAAACCAATTGATGTTCAAGATGATTCCTGGGCTAAGTATATGGACACTCTCTGGGATGTCCTCTTTGAACAGCGTGACCCGCCCACAGAAGACAAATTTGTACAAGTTAATATGGGAACGGACGAAAATCCGAAGCTCATCTTCATAAGCGACACGCTAACTCTCTTGTAAAAGGAGGAACTTATATCCTTATCAAAGAGTATATAGACATGTTCGCATGGAGTTATGAAGACATGCCTGGGCTTGACCCTCAAATTACCACTCACGGGTTAAATATTAAAGAAGACGCCAAACCAGTTAAATAACAGCAAAGGTGTTTTCGACTGGAATTGATGGAGGCAATAGTTACCGAGGTCAACAAACTTATAAAATCCGGATTCATCCATGAAGAACAGTATCCTAATTGGGTGGCTAACATAGTACCGGCTCGTAAGAAGAATGGCAAAATCCGGATATGCATCGATTTTCGAGATCTGAACGCTGCATGTCCTAAGGATGAATTTTCACTCCCCATCACCGATATGATGATTGATAATATTTGCGGTTATGAGAGGATGTCCTTTATGGATGGCTTCTCAGGCTATAACCAGATTAAAATGCACCCAGATGATGAAAAGCACACGGCTTTCAGAATGCTGCTGGGAGTATACTGTTATACGGTGATGCCTTTCTGATTAAAAAACGTCGGTGCCACCTACCAACGTGCAATGAGCATCATATTCAAAGAACACCTACGCAAAACGGTGGAGTGCTATGTGGATGACTTAGCGGTCAAAAGCAGGAATAAAGAAGATCACCTGCATGACCTAAGGACAGTCTTCGATCTTATGCGAAAACATTACTTGAAGATGAATCCCACTAAGTCTTTTATCGGGGTGTCTAGTGGGAAATTCCTTGGGTTCATAATAACCTCAAAAGGAATTTTCCTTGACCCCGAAAAGGTGAAAGCAATTAGTGAAATGCCACCGCCCCGCAATCTTAAGGAATTAAGGGGGTTACAAGGAAAGTTAGCCTATATCCGGCGCTTCATCTCCAATCTATCAGGGCGATGCCAACCGTTCTCCAGACTCATGAAAAAGGGGGTTTCTTTCATATGGAATGAGGCATGTCAACAGGCATTTGACGATCTCAAAGAATATCTCACTAAACCTCCTGTCCTCATGGCACCCGTACCTGGACAGCCATTTCTCATATATGTAAGGGCCATGGATGATACTCTAGGAGCGTTACTTGCTCAATATAATGAGCATAACCATGAACATGCTCTTTATTACTTAAGCAGGACAATGATCGGAGCCGAGCGTCGGTATACCCTGATCGAAAAAGATTGTTTAGCCCTAGTGTTCGCTGTTCAGAAAATGCGACACTATCTTTTAGGGCAAACGATACATGTCATCTCATGGGTTAATCATTTAAAAATTCTGATGACGAAGCCGGGATTCTTAAACGGCCGATTGGCGAAATGGGCATTATTGCTATCGCCATATGATATACACTTTGTCCCTCAAAGAGCTATGAAGGGACAGTCGATCACCGATTTCCTTGCAGACCATCCAATTTGGTCCAAATCCAAACATACGTCAGAGGTCAACACAGTTAGCAAAGAACAACCATGGCAAATGTTCTTTGATGGTACTGCCAGACGATCTGCTGCTGGAGTGGGGGTTGTGCTAATATCCCCACATAAACATATATTACCTAACGGTTACTCATTAACAGAACCATGTACAAATAATGTGGCGGAATTCAACGCGCTCATTATCGGCTTAAAAATTGCTCTGCAACTGGGGGTGAACTATCTACAGGCATATGGAGACTCTAAGCTCATCGTCAACAAGATGACGGGTGAGTATGAAGTCAGACATGAAGCCCTCATCCCCTATCATCAGCTAGCCATTGAGCTAGCAGGATATTTTGAACAAATTTACATAAATCATATATCCCGGAATGAGAACGTCTATGCAGATGCTCTTGCTGTATTAGCTGCAACATTGGCAATCCCGCCAGGTGAAGCTAAAAGCATCACCATTGGTAGCAGAGAACTCCTCCACACAGATACGGTATCCCAAACCAAAGAGGTGCGCCAGACAGACTTAATTCTGGAACCCCATGATTGGCGATTTTAATTTATAGATTATGCCCTATATGGGATACTACCAGACGATCCAAAGGACGCCGCCTCGATAAAAAGGAAGGCCCCGAGATTCTACTTTGATAGTATACTTCAGACTTTGTACAGAAAGTCAAATGATGGTCTGCTGCTACGCTGCATATCAAAAGCACAAGTAGAGGAAGTGCTGAAAGAAACACATGATGGAGTGTGTGGAGCTCATCAGCCCGGTCCAAAACTCGGAGACCGCATAAGAAGGCTGGGATATTACTGGCCAAAGATGATTACAGAGGTAATGGCATACGCCAGACGGTGCCATGCATGCCAAGTACATGCCAATTTTATTCATCAACCCCCAGAATAATTGCACAATACCGTTGCTAGTTGGCTATTTGAGGCATGGGGAATGGATATTGTGGGGCCAATAACTCCCCCGTCATTAGGAGGACATCGGTTTATTCTTCCAGTAACCGATTATTTTTCAAGATGGGCCGAAGCCGTGCCCATGAGAGAGGTGAAAACGACAGATGTGATTAAGTTCATTAAGCATCATGTAATTTACCGTTTTGGCATCCCCCGAAGGATCATCCATGATAATGGACCGCAATTCATCAGCCAGGGATTCTCAAGATTCTGCGATAAGTTCATAGTCAAAGATATTGCTTCAACACCATATAACCCCGCAGCTAATGGGTTAGCCGAAGCTTTCAACAAGACAATCATTAAACTCCTTTGGAAGTTTGTCTCTTCCAACAAACGAGACTGGGATGAAAAGCTAGGAGAGTGCTTGTGGGCTTATCGCACCACCGTTCGCACCCCGACAAAAGCTACCCCGTTCTCCTTGATTTACGGAAGTGAGGCCATCTTGCCTCTTGAAATCTAGATACCATCTTTGAGAGTGGCCTTAGCCACAAAGATGACGACAGAAGAGCGCTATCAACAAAGATTGCAAGAACTAGAGGCGTTAGATGAAAAACGTCTCAAGGCTCAGCAACAAATTGACTTGTATCAAGCCCGAATTTCAAAAACGTTCAATAAGAACGTTAAACCGAGGACCTTTAAACAAGGAGACTTGGTCCTGACTATTTAAACCGAGGACCTTTAAACAAGGAGACTTGGTCCTGACTATTAAAAGGATTCTAACCCACAAGACTAAGGGTAAATTTGAACCCAAGTAGGAAGGACCGTTCGTTGTGGAGACGGTATACTTTAGTGGAGCCTATCGCTTAATGAATCAGAACGGCGATAGAATGATGATGCTAATCAATGGCAAATTTCTGAAGAAATACTATACCTAAATTAAACCAGAATGATGACAGAGTAACTGTCACATCTGGTCCAGATCACTAGAAGTATAACCATCCACTTGTTCAAGTTACACACATGAGCACTTGAACTTCTTAAAGCCAGGTATGCGCAATTTGGCACCTCTGCCGAATTCCGATGATCCTGACCCGATCATCTTGGTGTGTGTAGTTCAAGTTACGCATGAGAGCCTTGAACCGCCCCCATTTGTTCAAATTACGCAGATGAGCACTTCGACTTCTTTGCTTGAAACTAGGCATGCGCAATTTGGAGCCTCTGCCGAAATCTGATGATCCTGACCCGATCATCTTGGTGTGTGTAGTTCAAGTTACGCATGAGAGCCTTGAACCGCCCCCATTTGTTCAAGTTACGCAGATGAGCACTTGGACTTCTTTGCTTGAAACTAGGCATGCGCAATTTGGAGCCTCTGCCGAAATCTGATGATCCTGACCCGATCATCTTGGTGTGTGTAGTTCAAGTTACGCATGAGAGCCTTGAACCGCCCCCATTTGTTCAAGTTACGCAGATGAGCACTTGGACTTCTTAGCTTGAAACTAGGCATGCGCACTTTGGCTCCTCTGCCGAAATCTGATAATCCTGACCCGATCATCTTGGTGTGTACAGTTCAAGTTACGCATGAGAGGCTTGAACCGCCCCCATTTGTTCAAGTTACGCAGATGAGCACTTGAACTTCTTCTTAAAACTAGGCATGCGCAATTTGGCGCCTCTGTCGAAATCTGATGATCCTGACCCGATCATCTTGGTGTGCAGTTCAAGTTACGCATGAGAGCCTTGAACCGCCCCAATTTGTTCAAGTTACGCAGATGAGCACTTGAACTTCTTCTTAAAACTAGGCATGCGCAATTTGGCGCCTCTGTCGAAATCTGATGATCCTGACCCGGTCATCTTGGTGTGTGCAGTTCAAGTTACGCATGAGAGCCTTGAACCGCCCCCATTTGTTCAAGTTACGCAGATGAGCACTTGAACTTCTTCTTAAAACTAGGCATGCGCAATTTGGCGCCTCTGTCGAAATCTGATGATCCTGACCCGATCATCTTGGTGTGCAGTTCAAGTTACGCATGAGAGCCTTGAACCGCCCCAATTTGTTCAAGTTACGCAGATGAGCACTTGAACTTCTTCTTAAAACTAGGCATGCGCAATTTGGCGCCTCTGCCGAAATCTGATGATCCTGACCCGATCATCTTGGTGTGTGCAGTTCAAGTTACGCATGAGAGCCTTGAACCGCCCCCATTTGTTCAAGTTACGCAGATGAGTACTTGAACTTCTTCTTAAAACTAGGCATGCGCACTTTGGCGCCTCTGCCGAAATCTGATGATCCTGACCCGATCATCTTGGTGTGTGCAGTTCAAGTTACGCATGAGAGCCTTGAACCGCCCCCATTTGTTCAAGTTACGCAGATGAGCACTTGAACTTCTTCTTAAAACTAGGCATGCGCAATTTGGCGCCTCTGTCGAAATCTGATGATCCGGACCCGATCATCTTGGTGTGTGCAGTTCAAGTTACGCATGAGAGCCTTGAACCGCTCCAATTTGTTCAAGTTGCGCAGATAAGCACTTGAACTTCTTCTTAAAACTAGGCATACGCAATTTGGCGCCTCTGACGAAATCTGATGATTCTGACCCGATCATCTTGGTGTGTGCAGTTCAAGTTACGCATGAGAGCCTTGAACCGCCTCCAATTAAACTCCAGGCATGAGCAATTAGACGTCTCTGCCAAAATTTGGTGATCCTTACCCGATTATCTCGGTATTATCAGTCTAAGTTACGCAGATGAGCCTTGTACTGTTTTGCCTAAACAACTAAATCATTTTGATGACAAGTTATCTGTTGTGCAAACAAATTTTGTAGCTAACAGGTAAAAGAATCAAAAGATTATCTTTATTCATCAACAAGGATGAAATTACAAAGAATCAGTAAAGTTCTCTCTTTTATTACAAGTTCTTATTACAAAAAGAATAAAGAATAAAATAATAGCAAGAAAGCCATGGATCTCCTAGAAGCCGCAATTTATTTGTCGTCTCGTCAATCACTCGACGACGAGTTTCCTCCACAGAGCGTTGGGCCTGCCGGGGTAAATCATCGTCATTTATTGCCAGTTGCTGGGCCAACCGCTGACGAGATTCTTCAATAGTACGGCTCCTCATTATGCCTTCTTGTTCAAGCTGTCCTTGTTGGAGTATCAGCTCTTCCCGTTTCTTAATGGATTCTCCTAACCGAGACTCACTGGCTTCCAAAATAGCTCGAGCCTTAGCAATGGTCTCTCTGGCTCTAAGCATGGCGGCCTGACTCCCCTCAATCTCGAAGTCCACTATCTCTAACCCTCTGAGGATTGATTCTTGATTGGCTTGTAGCTCTGCCAACTCCCGAGACCAGACTTCCTCTTGGCGCCTCAATTCCTCTTGACGAGCCACCAACTCTGCCCGAAGCCGCGCCGACTCGGTCTCGGTAATCGCTTCCACATCCGCTTGGAAAATTGTGTTTAGCGTATTCACCTGTTCTTCTAAAGCTTCAAGGCAGGCCCAATAGGGAGCTGCTCGGTCACGTCCCCCAATCCTTTCAATATTATCCAGATAGCTGGACAATATTGAACGCCCAAGATTAAAGAAATCTCTTCCGTCCAGGATCATTCCAATACCCCTCCTTAGTAGCCGCAAAAAGTTATTTACACTGTGGTTAAAAAATTCTTCAAGAGGGTCCACAGTGTCTGTATTTAAAGCAGGCAATACTAAGGAAGATGTCGCTGGAGGAGGAGTAGCGTCCGTTGCGGTCGAGGAAGAGGAAGCCCGTCCCTATACTAGATTCATGACATGAGGGTCCAGTAAAGCCAACATGGACTTGGCAGAACTAGGAACCCGAGAAGAAGCATCATTAGTACAGATCACTCAGGCAGCGCCACCAGCAGGGGTAGACGATGGTGTGTCCTCACCTGAAGTTCCTCCCGTGGCAGAAGTGGCTTCGAATGAGAACTTAAAATTTTCTTCATCTCCCGCTGGCGGAGGACTTGGGGCTGGAGGAGTCACCAATGTCTCAACAACCATAATGGTAGAAGACGTTAATATTGCTAGCTGAGGAGCAGAGGGCACACCAACCACTACCGGAAAGGTTTCTTCGGAGCAGACCCCGGGTGTCGTAGATGGCAGACTTGGAGAACGGGGAGCCTCTCTTGCTGCGGCCGCAATGACAACTTCTGTTCTGTCGTCACTCCCTAGTTTATCAATGGGAGGAATCGATGAAGGAACTGAGCAGGTAGCCGACGTGAAGTAATCTGTATCGAACTCATTTGCAGAACTACCCAAACCACCCACCGAGCCAGTTGTGCCAGAATAATCCACCTTTTCCTCAGACTCCCCTCTGGTAGTCGAATGCATTGGCGAATGAGGTTGACTACCTACATCTCAGAGAAGCAAGTAGAAAGTGTTACATAAAATATAGAAACAGAAGATAAAAATATAAAATCTGAAAGGACCATACCAGAAGACACAAGTCCAGTGGTTGGGCTTAAAGGAGGAGCTGTTGTTGTTTCCAGAAGTACACCCGTTTCGCTACCCAGAGGTTGCGTCACGGTGTGTTCGACAGATTCTGCAGATAGGGGAGTCGGGACCTCGGTATCACCTGAGACTTCAACAGGTCTGCTCTCCTCTCATGAAATTGTTGGCAGGGACGAAGCCAGCAAGTCCGAAGCAAATTTGACCGCCGCCTCTTGAGGGACTACTAATGACCCTGGGGCCAATTTCTTCTTCTTCTGGACAGGCCCCTCTTTCGGGGCCTGCGGTGTTTTACGGTCGGACTTCGGGGACGGGGAATCAAGTTTTGAGGAGCACCGCCAGCATCAGCGTCATCCTCATCACCATCATTATCATCATCATCAGAGTCATCAACATCTGATGGATCGACTGTTGCGCCAAGAAATTCGCCCATTCCTTTCACCCTTATTCTTTTAGCCCCCTTGCGGCTGAAATAAAAGGCCTCTATTTCCTTACAATAACTCCGGTTGATGGAAAAGTTAGACACGTCAGCATTTGCGATACTATACCACGTGCAGAAGAAAAGAGTCATGGCTAACTCTGGTGACTTCTGAGGCAGGAGGATTCAACTCCGGTTCCACTAGCTAAAAAGTGAAACCAGCCGCGAGCGCCCTCGTATAAGTTCCCTTCATAAGCCAGATCCTTGTTCGGGTTACCCACATAAAGTTGAGAATATCCAAACTGGCGAGCGAAGCGGCTCGGGGTGTATGGTTCAACATAACACTTGGTGTCTTGACAATACACCAAGTGCCCGGGTCGGATATTAAGGAGCCACCAGAATATTCCTGAAGATAAGACGGTAAAATTATCCGCTCCCAAAGTATCCTTGAACTTCGACCCGTATTCCCCACCAGGAAAATCTGGGAAGCATCGGAAGATCTCATAATTTTGATGATGGCAGAGCGTCTTCCGGATTTGCGACATGTAATGACTTTTCCATGTAGAGCATTCATATAGCTCCACAAGTAAAGGCTTGTCAGCAGAGGGGTGTTCGGCCGCACTTATTAAAGAAGGGCAGTGCATGACGAGCCACGCCATCAGATAAGTGTAAGGCATCTCCACCCTGGGGTTTGGAGCCTTCGCCTTGGCAGTCTCCTTTGACTTACCTTTTCCTTGCCCTTTTCCCTTGTCGGCAGAAATGAAACCATTACAGAGCTCTCGTAGCCCCCTCTGTAGGTTGCATACCATCGCGGGAAGGAGTCCGAAGGGTCGGCCGTATGTAAGAAGAACTACGGGATATACCACGTTCATTGCAATTGCCTCTTTTGGCAATGATGGCACGACGCATCTCTTTAACCATAGCATCAAGAATCCAGCAATGAGACCTCTATTGGATATTGGGAACGGAGCTTGGTAGTGGAAGCTTTTGAAGACTGTGCCAGGGTTGAATCCGCCTTCGTTGGATTCAGCCGTATAAAATATAACACGCATCTTAGTAATACGGCGATCGATCTCCTTGACATCAACAGGGGCATAGCCATGAACTATTGCCGAACTATCTTTGGAGTTTAAGTTGGCAAAAAGGTAACCGGCCCATTTCTTGTGACCAATACCCTGATTACGCACCCTGCCATGTCGGCACAGATGCGGTAATGATACATCATCTTCCAGTAGGTGGTATAGATGCGCTCGTCCCTCACCTTCTGCATATTCAGCTCTTCGGTGGTAGGGATATACTCTTCATACGGGACTTCGCCCATTGACAACCCAGACACTTCAAACATCTCATGGAGAGTAAGTCCCAGCTCACCTACTGGTGTAAAGAAAGTGCCAGTCTCAGGGTTGTACATCTCCAGAAGACCGAAAAAGTGATAAGCACGAGGAGGAATCCCAAATTGAACATTTCTGATAGTTTTGTATAAGCCAATTTCTCTCAGAACTGGTTCATAGAAATCTAGCATGTATTGAACAAGGCGGGCCCACCACATATTTCCAGAAGAGTAGACCCAGCCAGGCATTCTAAAATCATTAGCTGGGTACTGACCTCCTTGCACCATGAACTCGCTTAGGAAAGTTCGTGCGTGAATTGGGACCTCTCCTACTGGGTGCTCCTTAGTGATTCTCCCAGGAAGCAACCCAGTGATGCATCTCGTGGGACCATCTTGGTAAGCCCCGTGTGTGCCCAATTTGCCTGTAGGGACACAATCATATTCCTGGCTCAGCCCCCACTCTAATTCACGGTGCATGGCTAGCCTTTGAAGATAGACTAGAGGGTAGCTACGCTCCATGCGGGGTAGAAACATTAGCAAATTACCAGATTGGTGAAGCCACATACACTCCTCCTCAGAGAGGATCTGGTCAGATTGCCCCATTGCATCTCCGAAAAGGAACGCTGGTTTCTCCAACACTTCCCGGTTCATAGCTTCAAAGGGAGTATCCGTTATGATTTCGCGTGCAGTAGCAGGGCTGTATCTGATCAGTTTTTCCCTGCGCTCTCTCAAACCAGGCTTGTAGGCAGCAAGAATAGTCGCGAAGCAAAACTAGATGGCTAAGTCTGCACCCCCGCCATAGCCGAAGTGATGTCCTTGGGAGATTGGATCCACTGAGTAGCCAATTGTAAGAAGAGAATCAAATAGTCAGGAAAATTTCTACAAATCAAAAATTTTTCTAACTATGAAAACACGGAGCAAGGGATAACTCTGCGCGAAGTTAAGAAGATAGCCTCGCGTTTTGGCAAAACGCGAGGATGATAAAACATCTTCGCATTTACCAACGCGAAGCTAAAATTCTAACCTCGTGTCCGAACGCGATAGTTAGCAAAAATAACTTCGCGTTTAAAACGCGGAGATAACGCGATAGCTTCACGTGGAGAAAGATTAGAGATCTTTTACTTCTTCACCAAGCCATTTGGCCGGAGTACGGCGATCTCGCCGATAAAAGAGATGATTGGCCGGTTAAAACCGAGCCAAATCACTCTAAAAATGTTCTAGAAAGCCCCAAAAGTGAGGTTCTTACCTCCGATAGGCGAAGCGTGGACTGGCTCGCTGTCGCCGCTGCTTGCGCTAGTCGCCGACGGCAAGGCTGCGCGTGAGGAAGCGTGAGTCTTGGGTGCCATTGCTCTTGGAGAAATTGATGGAAATTCGGTCGGAATTGGTCGGGTCGCCTAAATCGCCTGATCGCCGGTCGTCTGGAGCTCTGGAGTTCTTGAAAATTCTTAAGATGAGTGAAGAAGAAAGAGTTAAAACTCCATTTAAATGAAGAAAAAATGCCTCTTGGTATTCGGCGCGAAAATCGGAGCAACTAACTGATCAGTTGCTCCCTAAAACGCGAAGCTATTAGTGTTGGCAGTGAAAATTTCTAAGTTAATACGATTTTCCACAACAGAACGCGGAGCTAACTCCGCAGCCCTGCGTTTGGCTAGTTTTAGCCTCGCGTTGAGTAAAACGCGAAGCTATCAATAGCTCCGCGTTAGCTCCGCGTTCTGGTTATTTAGCGCCGCGTTTTGATGCGATTAAGCTCCACGTGAGCAGATAACCATAATTTCAAATTGATTGAGATTATGATTTGGGCTCATCCAAAAACCCAAATCAAGTCCAATCAGAACTCTAAATCAAGAGATTTAAATCAAAATTAAGATATTTGATTGGAATCCTTGATGAGTGCGAATTCTATTTAAATAGAAACTCTTGCAATGACCTGGGGCTATAAATACCTTCTTGGTGAAACCCTAGGGGTCTTCCTTTTTCCTTTTCGGCTGGTCTTCTTTTCGGCAATTGAGATCTTTTCCTCTTGGAGAATTCAAGTTACGCACAGAGCCTTGAGTTCGTGAAAGACCAGAGAAGATCGTCTACAGTCGGTCGTTATCTTCAAGAGAGAAGAGTTCGACGTTTGATCGTCCAAAGGAGCTGCATGACAGATCCCATCGCCACAGATCCCACACTATATTGTAAAAGAGAGAGATTGAACTATAAAATCCTCTCGTTTGTTCCTCTTTTTATCTTGTTCACTTTCATTGTAATCTAAACTGTATTCAATGGGAGGAAGTAAAACTGTTGCGGCGAACAAACTAGCGACCACAGTGGGAGCCATCTCTTTCACTGATGAAGAGATTGTGGCGCAATCGGACGTTGACACGATCGGATCCGAAGTAGGCACGCTGGTCGTTGAAATCGATCAGCAGAAGTACGAGGAGTTCCTCTCCTCTGAATCAGGTGACTTGGATGAGACACGACACTATCGTCGCATGCGCTCCAATACTCGAGCAACGGGTAAAAAGGTATCCACCGAGAGACGGGGATCCTTGGAGACTGCAGCTATAGGGCCGATGCTCGGACAGGAAATCCTAGCAAAGGATGAGCTTCCTACTGCCGAAGAAGACCTGGGAACTGGATTGACCAGAACCCAACTCCGAATAGGAATCGGAGAGCAAGGCGTAAAGCTCTCAAAGCCCGCCTTGGACGCGGAGCTAACATCAGAGAACGAGACGCTATGGTCCCTCGCAAACTGGCTCGTGCTAATCGCGAGACTAGTCACTATCGCGTTAAACTTGAAGTTACAACTTTCCTTAAAAGCAAAGAAAAGCCAGCGTGTGATATTCTACGCGAGGCTATTGCTGAGCTTAGCGAGAAGCGCGAAGCCAGTAAGATTTGCGCTAGTCGCAAAATATCTGACACTAGCGAGAAACGCGAGTATAAAAATTCATTAAAGCCTGCATGTGATTTTCCATGCGAGGCTACTACTGAGCCAAGCGAGAAACGCGAGGCTAGTAATACTTGCGAGAAACACAAGACTTCTTACACTTGCGAGAAACGCGAGGATAAAAATTCTTTACAACCAGCGTGTGATTTTCCACACGAGATTAATACTGAGCCATGCGAGAAACGCGAGGCCAGTAATACTTGCAATAAACACAAGATTTCTTACACTCCCGAGAAGCGCGAGGATGATTGGCAAATTGTTGTCAGTCGTAAAAACCGCGCTAGGCGCGAAGCTATGACTTGCGTTAATCGCAAGGGTAGGCCAGCGTGCAAGAATTCCCTTTCACGCGGGACTATTATTCCAGAAGCTAAACTCTGAACACACGCCAGGCCAGCGAGAAACGTGAGGCTAACATGGCAAAATGCGGAGCTATTCCTCATCACCACGAGATAAGACGCGAAGCTATTTCTAAGCTCCGCGTAGATCAACCCGACTGCAGAATCAAGGTCGATCGTCGCATCAATGGACCAGAACTGAACTTCAATGATCCGAAGAAGCTTCAGTGGGTTTCTAGACCCTCTCAAAAGTTGGATAGGTCCCATGACTCCATGGCTTAAGGCACTAATCTCAGGGAGTATCTATCCAAGAAAAGAGGCATAGAAAAAGTTCAAGCTGAACCTGTCTGTCATTGCCAGCAGCTTATGACAGCAGTATCCGCTGTGATGGACAACTGTGGCTGCAGCAAGAGCAGGGTATCAGTATTCGACCGATTAACCGAGTCGGACTAGAACCCTACTAAGAAGCCAAAGACCGCTTCCCTGAAAGAATGGAGAGCCGTAGCCTCCAATATGGTGGGAAAAAGGAAGAAGGTTGTAGAAACTGATGATGAGTCAGAATCAAGTGATGAAGAACACCATCGTATCACCCGACTGAAATCAGGAGTCGTTCTGCCTCGGAACTATAAGAGGCTTGCAAGAGGTTCTTATGATGATGACAGCGACAATTCAGCTATAGCTTCACCTCCATCCTCTACGTCATCTCGGCTACAAAAGGCAGCATCACACATGGCGGATAAATCTGATGATATCAATCAGAGATTTGAAGCTCAAGAAAGAATGATTCGAGAGCAACAAAAAACGAATGAAGATCTTAAAGTGATGCTCTCGAAATTTATTGAGGATAATACTAAAAGGGGCAAAGAAACTCTGAACGAAGAAGAAAAGAGGAGAAAGCCCACTCAATGCACGAGGACGAGGATAGATTCCCTTTTCATGATCCGCATGGAGAAAAGATAGAAAAATTACAGAATCAACTCGAAGCTCTGATGCATAAAAATGAGTTGAAAGAGTCAGGGGTCTCAAGACCATACCCACTTGAATGGGATATGGTACCATACCCTCAGAAGTATAGCCGCTCAAATTAGAGCCATATAACAGGAAGGGATCTCCCAGTCAATACATTTACTACTTCTTGTCCCAGGCGGGACATTTGATGGGTAATGACCCGATAATGACCAAGGTATTCGCAAGTAACTTGTGAGGGCCTGTCTTTACTTAGTTTATGCAGCTGCCCCCAGGTACTATTAATACCTGGTTAGATGTTGAGAAATTATTTCTCTCACGTTTCTTTGAGGATGATACCGAGATTACGGTTCATTCCCTCCTTGTAACTAAACAAGGGGAACAAGAAACGGTAAAAGATTTCATAGAAAGGTTCCGGGAGAAGTCCGTGCATTGTAAACACAGAATGATCCAGGAAACTCTAGTCGAGACATGTCGACATAATTTTAGGACTAACGTGCTCCTAAAAATGGGGGCCGTGGAGTCTAAAACGTGGAGAGATCTGCTCAAGCAAGGGGAGCAAGCCGAAGACTTGATCCGTCGAGTTGAAGAGTCTCGTGGATCAAGGAGTACAAGAGGTAATAAGCCATGTACCCAAAATAATAGCAATAAGAATAAAGGAAAACGGGTGATGGTATCAGAAGCTGCTCCTCAAAAGTCAAATCCTCCACCAAATCAGAAGCCCCAAAATCAGCAGGGCACTAGACAAAATAGGCCTCAGCAAGAGAAGGTCTATACTTTTAAGGCAGAACATATGCCTACCCTCTTTTACTTGCTCCAGAGGAAAAGAATGCTAAAACTTCTGGAGAATAGGAAGCCCGAGGACGCTGGCAAGACCAACGATCCCAATTATTGTCTCTATCACCAGAATGTTGGGCACCCTACTAGGGATTGTTACCCTCTAAAGAACAGAATCCAAGCACTAATAGAAGCTGGAGTTCTGACGCTTAAAGAGGAGCAAAAGAAGGTCACCGCCAACATGGCAACTATAGTGGTTGGAACCCATGAGTTCCCTGCAGGAGTGACCCCAATCCCAAAGCGTAAGATGGTTACAAAGAACCTTGACCCTCACAACAAGGCCCAAGAAGGACTTGTCCCCATAACAATCCAAAAAGGGAAAGTCATGTGGGTCCACCCTGATTTGCTACAGGATGAACAGTGGACAAACACAGGGGGTCAAAAGAAAAAGCGGACTGTTAATGTCATTTCCGCAGAGATAAAGGAAGAATATATAGTTTTGGGAGCCTTCACAGATTCTGAAAAAGAGCCCGAAACTATGGCCACTCATCAAGATGGGGCAGGCCCTTCCGGTACTCGGTCTGGAAAGACATATCTCAAGGACTACACCAGAGTAGATCCGAAAGACATATATGCGGAACTTGCAAAACCCGCAAAGCAAAAAGGACTTCGTTTCCAGAAGAATCCTATTAGAGACGAAGGAGCTAAGGAGACTACCTTCAAGTTTGATATAATTGCTCAGCTGGCTAACATTCCAGCACAAGTAACGCTTTATGAACTGTTGAGATTATCAAAATCAACACGTGAAGCGTTAAGAGAGGCCCTTGCAGACTCTGAGTTATTCCTAGCTCAGATTGTTGAGCCGGCCGATGAAGAACAGGACTCTTGCCCCCGCTGTCACTAAGTGAGGAGGCAGGTCCCACAAATTATCTTCTCTCCAGAAGATATGCAGGTGAGAAATATAAAGCATAACAGGCCTTTATATTTCACCGGATATGTCGGATCCACAAAGGTGGACCGAATTCAAATTGATTCGAGTTCTGCACTAAGTGTCGTGCCCAGAAAGTTGATGCAGCTGTTAGGGATTTCCCTCCATCGTCTGACACCAACCAATACAACGATATATGGGTTTAATACCAATAATAGCCGTCCCCTCGGAAAAATCCAACTCCGATGTCAAATCAGGGATTTGAGGACGGAGGCTACATGCTACGTTATTGATGCAGATACCTCCTACAATATTTTATTGGGACGACCTTGGATCCACGCTTACATGATAGTCCCGTTGACTCTCCACCAATGCATGAAGTATTGTGATGAAGAAGGAGAAGTCCGGACACTAAATGCAGATAAGCAACCATTTAAAGGGCTGGAAAATTACTTCACAGATGCTGCACTTTATAAACCAGCCCATGAAATCTCCAATGACGATCCTAGTAAGCCTCAGAAGCCTGACGAAAGTGGTAACGAGGCGGATACTGAGTATGAGCTTCCTGAAGAAGATGATGGGGGTGATTATGAAATTAACCCTCACTTAGATTTTAGTTTGAGTCTTGATAATAATGTAGCTGATGTAATAGGGGAAGAGTGGATTATCAATGAAAACATAAAGTTAGTTTACGAGCATGCTGTAGCTACTGAATCTGAACCCTCTTGTACTTCCACTGAAGTGGATGGCCTGACCGAACTTGAAGTTCTGGCGGCATACCATTTGCCTCTCAGGTCATCCCTCCTCTCTCAATCAAAAATAACTGAAGGACAAGGTCACTTCTTTGAAGTGCCTCCTCATCGCTTTGAACAGTGTGACCCGCCCACAGAAGACAAATTAGTACAAGTCAATATGGGAACGGACGAAAATCCGAAGCCCATCTTCATAAGCAACACGCTAACTCCATTGGAAAAGAAGGAACTTATATCTCTTATTAAAGAGTATATTGACGTGTTCGCATGGAGTTATGAAGACATCCCCGGGCTTGACCCTCAAATTGCCACACACCGGTTAAATATAAAAGAAGACGCCAAACCTGTTAAACAACAACAAAGGCATTTTCGACCGGAATTGATGGAGGCAATAGTTGCTGAGGTCAACAAACTTATAAGGTCGGGATTCATCCGTGAAGAGCAACATCCTGATTGGGTGGCCAACATAGTCCCAGTTCGTAAAAAGAACGGCAAAATTAGGATATGCATCGATTTTAGAGATCTGAACGCTGCATGTCCTAAGAATGAATTTCCACTTCCCATTACCGATGTGATGATTGATAATACTTGCAGTTATGAGAGGATGTCCTTTATGGATGGCTTCTCAGGATATAACCAAATTAAAATACACCCAGATGATGAAAAGCACACTGCTTTCAGAACGCTGCTGGGGGTATACTGCTATACGGTGATGCCGTTTGGATTAAAGAATGCTGGTGCCACCTACCAACGAGCAATGAGTGTCATATTCAAAGAACACTTGCGCAAAACGGTAGAGTGCTATGTGGATGACTTAGCAGTCAAAAGCAAGAACAAAGAAGATCATCTTCATGATTTAAGAACGGTCTTCGATCTTATGCGGAAATATCATCTGAAGATGAATCCCACTAAGTCATTCATGGGGGTGTCCAGCGGGAAATTCCTTGGGTTCATAATAACATCAAAAGGAATTTTCCTTGATCCCGAAAAGGTGAAAGCAATTAATGAAATGTCATCACCCCGCAATATTAAAGAATTAAGGGGGTTGCAAGGAAGTTAGCTTATATCAGGCACTTCATCTCCAATCTATTAGGCCGATGCCAGCCGTTTTCTCGACTTATGAAGAAAGGGGTTTCTTTTGTATGGGATGAGGCATGTCAATAGGCATTTGATGACCTCAAAGAGTACCTTACTAAGCCTCCTGTACTTATGGCACCAGTCCCTGGGCAGCCCTTCCTTATATATGTAAGGGCCATGGATAATGTTTTAGGAGCATTACTTGCTCAATATAATGAGCACGGCCATGAACATGCCCTCTATTATTTAAGCAGGATAATGATCGGGGCCGAACGGCGGTACACCCCGATTGAAAATGAATGTTTAGCCATAGTGTTCGCTGTTTAGAAAATGCGACACTATCTTTCAGGGCAAACAATTCATGTCATATCACGGGTTAATCCCCTGAAAATTCTGATGACACAACCGGGATCCTTAAATGGCCGGTTAGCAAAATGGGCTCTGCTACTGTCGCCATATGACATACACTTCGTTCCTCAAAAAGCAATGAAGGGACAGGCAATTGCCGATTTCTTAGCAGACCATCCAATCTGGTCTAAACAGACATCAGAGATCAACACAGTTAGTAAGGAACAACCATGGCAAATGTTCTTTGATGGTGCTGCCAGACGATCTGCTGCTGGAGTGGAGGTTGTGCTTATCTCCCCACATAAACATATATTGCCTAACGGTTACTCATTAATAGAACTGTGCACGAATAATGTGGCGGAATACAATGCGCTCATTATTGGCTTAAAGATGGCTCTGCAACGGGGATGAATTATTTAGAGGCATATGGAGACTCTAAACTCATCGTCAATCAGATGACGGGTGAGTATGAAGTCAGACATGAAGCCCTCATCCCTTATCATCGGCTAGCCATCGAGCTAGCAGGATATTTTGAGCAATTTTATATATACCATATATCTCGGAACGAGAATGTATATGCAGCTGCTCTTGCCGCATTAGCTGCAACATTTGCGATCCCGCCAGGTGAAGCTAAAATCATCACTATTGGCAGCAGGGAACTCCTCTACCCAAATACGGTTTTCCAAACCAAAGAGGTGTGCCAGACAGGCTTGACCCTGGAGCCCCGTGATTGGCGATTTCCGTTTGTGGATTACGCCCTACATGGAATATTGCCAGATGATCCAAAGGAAGCCACCTCGATAAAGAGGAAGGCCCAGAGATTCTATTATGACCATAAGCTTCAGACTTTATATAGAAAGTCAAGAGATGGTCTGCTGCTACGCTGCATATCAAAAGCAGAAGCAGATGAAGTGATGAGGGAAACACATGATGGAGTATGTGGAGCTTATCAGCCCGGTCCAAAACTCGGAGACCGCATGAGAAGACTGGGATACTACTGGCCAAACATGATTATGGAAGCAATGGCATACGCTAAACGGTGCCATGCATGCCAAATACATGCCTATTTTATTCATCAACCCCCAGAATACTTGCACAATACTGTTGCTAGTTGGCCATTTGAGGCATGGGGAATGGATATTGTAGGGCCTATAACTCTCCCATCATCCAGAGGACATCGGTTTATTCTTGCAATAACCGATTATTTTTCAAAATGGGCCGAAGCCGTGCCCATGAGAGAGGTAAAAACAACATATGTGATTAAGTTCATTAAGCATCATGTTATTTACCATTTTGGCATCTCTTGGAGGATAATCCATGATAATAGACCACAATTTATCAGTCAGGGATTCTCCAGATTCTGCGATAAGTTCAGAATCAGAGATATTTCTTCAACGACATATAACCCCACAGCAAATGGGTTGGCCAAAACCTTCAACAAGACGATTATTAAATTCCTTTGGAAGTTCGTCTCTTCCAATAAACGGGACTGGGATGAAAAGCTAGGAGAGTGCCTGTGGGCTTATCGCACCACTGTTCGCACCCCTACAAAAGCTACCCCATTCTCTTTGGTTTATGGAAGTGAGGCCGTCTTGCCTCTTGAAATCTAGATTCAATCACTAAGAGTGGCCTTAGCCACAAGGATGACGACAGAAGAACGCTATCAGCAAAGATTGCAAGAACTAGAGGCATTAGATGAAAAACGTCTCAGGGCTCAACAGCAAATTGAGTTGTATCAAGCCCAAATCGCGTAAACGTTCAATATGAACGTTAAACCAAGGACCTTTAAACAAGGAGACTTGGTTCTGGCTGTTAAAAGGCCAATGGTTCTAACCCACAAGACTAAGGGTAAATTTGAACCCAAGTGGGAAGGACCATTTGTTGTGGAGACGGTATACTCTAGTGGAGCATATCGCTTAATGAATCAGAATGGCGATAGAATGATGATGCCGATCAACGGCAAATTTCTGAAAAATACTATACTTAATAAACCAGAATGATGACAGAGTGACTGTCACATCCGGTTCAGATCACTAAGAGTATAACCATCCACTTGTTAGGCATGCGCAATTGAGCGCCTCTGACCTAAATTTGGTGTGCCCAGTTCAACTTATGCAGTTGAGCCTTGACCCGCCTCCTAGGCATGCGCAATTGAGCGCCTCTAACCTAAATTTGGTGTGTCCAGTTCAAGTTATGCAGTTGAGCCTTAAACCGCCTCCAATTTTCTTCTTAGGCATGCGCAATTGAGCGCCTCTGACCTAAATTTGGTGTGCCCAGTTCAAGTTATGCAGTTGAGCCTTGAACCGCCTCTAATCTTCTTCTTAGGCATGCGCAATTGAGCGACTCTGACCTAAATTTGGTGTGCCCAGTTCAAGTTATGCAGTTGAGCCTTGAACCGCCTCCAATCAAATTCTAAGCATGCGCAATTGCGCGCCTCTGCCGAAATCTGGTGATTTTGACCCAATCACCTAGGTATTAGCAATCCAAGTTACGCAGATGAGCCTTGGAATACTTTGCCTAAAAAAGATAAACTATTTTTGATGACAGGTTATTTGTTGTGCAAGCAAATTTCTTCGCCAACAAATAAAGGAATCAAAAAGGAGTTATCTTTATTCACCATTCAAAAGGAATGGATTTACAAAAGAATTCGAAGAATCAGTAAAGTTCTCTTTTCTATTACCAAGTTCTTATTACAAAAAAAAAGAGGAACGAAAACAATAGAACAAAAAGAAAACTATGGATTTCCTGGGTGCTTCAACTTATTCATCGCCTCGTCAATCACTCGACGACGAGTTGCTTCCACGGAATGTTGAGCCTGCCGGAGTAAGTCATTATCATTTATTGCAAGTTGCTGGGTTAGATGCTGACGAGACTCTTCCATAGCACGGCTTTTTATTGTCTCCTCCTGCTCGACCTGCCCCCGTTGAGGATCAACGCTTCCCTATTCTTAACGGATTCCCCTAATTAAAGCTCGTTGGCTACTAAGACCGCCCGAGCTCTAGCAATGGTCTCCTGGGCTCTAAGGATTTCGGCCTGACTCCCCCCAATCTCGGAGTCCACCGCCTCCAAACCCCTAAGAATGGACTCCCGACTAGCCTGGAGCTCTACCAACTCCCGAGACCGTCCTTCTTCCTGTCGTATCAATTCCTCTCGATGCGCCGCTAACTCCACCCGAAGCCGCGCTAACTCTATTTCGGTGATCGCTTCCACGTCCACTTGACGAACTGTGTTTAGCGTGTTCACCTACTCTTCTAAAGCATTAAAGCGAGCCCGGTAGGGAGCTGCTCGGTCTTATCCCTCGATTCTTTCAATATTGTCCAAATAGCTGGATAACATTGGACGGCCGAGACTAAAGAAATCCATTCCGCCAGAAATCATCTCGATGCATCTTCTTAGCAACCGCATAAAATCATTAACACTGTGGTTGAAGAGTTCCTCAAAAAGATCCACGGCGTTTGTATTTAAAGCAGGCGGCGCTAAAAAAGATGACGCTGGAGAAGGAACGGTATCCACTGGAATTGAAGAGGAAGAAGCCCGTCCCTATACCAGGCTCATAACATGCGGGGCCAGTAAGGCCAACGCAGATCTGGCGGAACTAGGATCCCGAGGAGAAGCGTCGCTAGTTCAAATCACCCGAGCAGCGCCACCAACAGGAGAAGATGAGGGAGTGTTTCCACCAGAAGCTCCTCCGGTGGCAGAAGTAGTTTCGAATGAGAACTTCAAATTTTCCTCATCCCCTGCTAGAAAACTTGGAGCTGGAGGAGTGGCAGGTGTCTCAACAGCCATTATGATAGAAGACGTTGGTATTGCTGGCTGAGGAATAGAAGGCACACCGACAACTATTGGAAAAGTCTCTTCGGAACAGACATTTGGCGTTGAAGACGGCAAACTTGGAGACGGAGTGGCTTCTTTTGCCACGGCTGCGACAATCAACTCTGTCCTGTTATCGCTCTCAAGTTCATCAATTGGGGGAACTGAAGAAGGAACAGAGGCAGGAGTGGGTGTGAAGTAGTCCGCGTCAAATTCATTCGCAGAACTATCCAAGCCGCCCGCTGAGCCAGTGGCGCCCGAATAGTCCACTCTCTCCTCGGACTCCCCCTTGGTAGTCGAATGCATCGGAGAGAGAGGGTGACCACCTGTACCTCAGAAAAGCAAGACAAAGAGGGTTGAATACAAATAAAGAAAACTAAATAGAAGACGGAGTATAAAAGCTGAGAGAACTATACCAGGAGATACAAGTCCAGTTGTCGGACTTGAAGGAGGAGCCGCCGTCCAGGAGCGTACCGGTCCACTACCCAGTGGTAGCGTCACAAGGTGTTCGACAGGTTCTACTGTCAGAGGAGCCGGAACCTCAGAAGCACTTGGAGCTTCAGCAGGTCCACTCTCCCCTGTCGGTGCTGGAGGTAGAGTTGAAGCCAGCAGATCCGAAGCAAACTTGATAGCCACTTCTTGGGGGGCTACTAGAGTTCCCGGAGCCAACTTCTGCTTCTTTTTGGGAGGCCTTTTCTTTAGGATACCGCGACGTTTGAGGGTCAGGCTCCAGGGACGAATGACGACAAGTTGGGGAGCACCTCCAACATCAGTTTTGTCATCGTCATTATTGTCATCGTCATCGTCAGACTCGCTGATGTCTGAGAGTTCGGCCGCCGCGCCAAGGAATTCATCCATTCCTTTTACTCTCACTCTTGAAGCACCTTGGTGGCTAATGTAAAAAGCCTCAATCTCCTTGCAACAGTTTCGGTTGATGGAGAAGTGGGGCACGTTAGCATTTGCAACGCTGTACCATGTGCAAAAGCTAAGAGTCATGGCCAGTTCTGGCGACTTCTGTGGCAGGATGAATTCAGCTCCGGTCCCACCAGCTGCAAAATGAAACGAGCCGCGGGCACCCTCGTGCAGATTCCCCTCATAGGCAAAATTCTTGTTTGGATTATCCACATAAAGTTGGGAATATCCAAATTGGCGAGCGAAGCGACTTGGGATGTATGGTTCAACACTACAAGAAAATAGGGAATTCGTGACTAAAAATTCGTGACAACTATAAAAATTGTCATGAAAGAAGGGTATTTTGTGACAATAAAGAAAACTTGTCACGAAAAATGATTTTTTGTGACGATAAAAAATATTCGTCACATAATCCTCGTTTTTAGTGACAACGTATTAAATCTCGTCACTAAATATCTGTTTTTAGTGACATTAAATATTTGTTGTCACAAAAAAGATATTTAATGACGATTTTTTTGTGACGAAAGTAAATATTGTCACTAAACTAGAGTATTTTGTGACAACAAATAAATTTTGTCACTAAAATTTATGATTTATTGTGACGAAGATAATTATTCGTCACTAAACTGGAGTATTTTGTGACAACAAATAAATTATATCACTAAAATTTATGATTTTTTGTGACGAAGATAATTATTCGTCACTAAACTGGAGTATTTTGTGACAACAAATAAATTATGTCACTAAAATTAAGGACTTTTTGTGACAAAATTAATTATTAGTCACGTATTCCTAATTTTTTACTAACGTACTGAAAATTGCAATTAAATATTTGTTTTTAGTGACGATTTTTTTTTAATTGTCACAAATTTGTTCTTCATTTGAGAATTTTTTGTGAGAAATGTAAAACTTGTCACTAAAAGAGAGCATTTTGCAACAATAAATAAACTTTGTCGCGAAAAATTCTAATTTTTTAGCTACGAAATTAAATAGTTGACACAAAATTCAATTTATATTTTAATATTTGTGATAATTATCTATATAATTTTCATTAAAGTGTTTTTGTAATGATAAGAATGTTATATAATTTGGTTTATTTTTAAATTAAATATTGGATTTCTCTTTTGAGGGATATTCTAAATGCGCACAACATTTACTAGTGAGCACCACATTTACAATAGGGGGAAATTGTGCTCAATAGTTAAATGTGGTGCGCATTTAGAATTTCCCCCTTTGATTATTTTTCCGAACTTAACTTTGATCTCGGGACACTCTAAATGCGCACAGTATATCACTAGTGAGCACTTTCCCCTTTGTTGTAAATCACTTTATATGTAGTGCTCACTAGAAAATGTGGTGCGCATTTAGAATTCCCCACGCATCAGGGAGAATAAATTGACTGTTCATCTTCCCAAAATTCCCAAAATTCGTTAACTGATTTTATCTCCTCCAAAACCCTAATTCTCCCACCACCGCGAGAACACCCCAACCGCAACCTCCATTGTCATCCTCCGCCACCACATCCGACTGCCCCACGACACCGGCGCACCCTCGCAAGCCACGAAGCGAGCCCAGGCTTGATCGCCCTCGCAATCCGCCGGCGATCGAGACCGCCCTAACTCCGGCAGCGAGTCCAGGCGATATCCGTTCCTCGCTCAAGCCACCAACAGAGAACCGCACTCCCTCGCAAGTCGCCGTCGAGAATATCCACTTCCAGCGATTCTCCATTCGGCTACCACCTTGCTCAAGCCACGAAGACAGTTCGGTCGCTCTCGCAAGTCGTCGACGAGACTGTCCAACTGTAGCGAGACCAGCCCCAATTGCAGCCATTTTTCGTCCTCTCTCGTTGAATCGCCCTCAAGGTAAGCTCTAAACCAAATGCAAGCAACTTGTTCTTTTCCATCAAGAAAACTTGTAACTCTACTGTTATTCTCCCTTTTTCCTTTTTTATTTTATATTTTTTTTATTTCACTTTGTTTTGGTTTTTTTCTACCTCTTTTACTAATGAATATACAGACCTAGAAATTAGAATCTAGGTTTTTTCATGCAACCAAGGGCAGAACCAGAATATATATATATATATATATATATATATATATATATATATATATATATATATATATATATATATATATATATATATATATATATATATATATATATTACAATTAAATCAAAGAATGAACTTTCTAATGCATAAAGCAAACCAATGTTCATTAAATAAAAACTTGCCATGACAGTTTTCAAAATATATAGGTAAGGAATTGCCCATGCCAAGAATCTAATTCTGTAATAGCCCTGCAAAAATATTTTACTTTTGGGTTTTCTTGAAGTAGTGTTCTATTTAATGCATTAAATTAATTGGACTATATATGAACAATTTTGTTATTATAAAATGGTTTGTAGTTATTATTGCCTCTGATTCATCGAATTCTATTAGCATGGGCTATATTCAGAGCTCCTTCACTACTTCATTTTTTAAAAATCTAGTTAGTTCCTTTTCTGTATGAAGAGGCTTGCATTTTTGAGCCGGATATACTTAACGTATAAGCAATTCGAGACGGATGAAGAAAGACTTGCCAATACGCCTGATGACATTTCACCTTAAGGATGGGCTAAGTTGATAGAGCATTTTTCATCGGAATCATTTCGGGTTATGTTATTATCTCATATGATTATATATATATATATATATATATATATATATATATATATATATATATATATATATATATATATATATATATATATATATATATATATATATATATATATATATATATATATATATATATATGTATGTATGTATGTATGTATGTGTGTGTGTACATACATACATATATAAATACATACATACACACACACACACACATACATATAGGGACATATATATATGTATGTGTGTGTGTGTATATATATCAATATTATTTTCGTTATTGATGAATTTATATATATTTTTTAAATACAGAAGAGGAGTCAAATAAATTCAGAGAATAGAGCAAAGCTGCTCACCAAACATACTTGTGGGAATAAATCATTTGTTGAGATTGAAAAATCAACTGTAAGTTTTACATAATAATTAACTTAGCAATTATGTACTCGATTATACTTGACAATTATGATTATCACATTAAGTCAAATGACCTATTGTAGAGGGATCTTGAGACTGGAGAGAAGGCACGACCTGATCAAGTTTGGCTAAAACAACACACTAAAGTGACCAAAGATGGAGATTTACAATGGTCGGATTCGAAATCTAAAGAAATCCATGTAAGTCTTTTTGACATTTTATATAAACTGCATATACAAAACTATGAACTTTGGGAATACACCTTTAGTGAATAACACATAAAAAAAACTGAAATATATTTTTCACATTTTATTGTTATGTGTTAAGCTATTTTTCACATTTCAGTTCCTAATCATGTGACACTGGTATTTTTCTGGAAAGACAATATAATTAGCCTACATATTTGTATGGCCTGTTCTTAATCTTGCGACTCTGAAGTACTGTCATGGAAGACAAATCTATTGTGTACTTAGAAAGATGCTATACAGTAAAGTAAATTAAAGTTATATACAAGCAAATTTGAAAGTTCAGGAGAACTATGAATTTGTTGAAAACCTGGTGGCCAACATGAAAGCATTTGATTTTAGGATACCTTAAGTGATATTGTGAGGTAACTGGTGTTAATGTTAGGAAAAAGAAGTTTTGAAGATGCAGTATGTGATTGTATTTAATCATTTATTGAATTATAAATTTGCTTATCATTGATGTGTGGGGATTGTTCTGTTTTCTTCTCTCTCTCTCTGAAACACGATACATATTTTCATGTCTATGTCTATACTACCGAAAAGTCCTCATAATGCATTATGACACATTAAATCAAATTTATCCTATACATAGATATACAACCCCACTTATTCGAATAAGTGAGATACAGTTAGCACTCTCCACATCCATACCATATGCTTAAATGGAGCAGATAGCAATATCCATAATATTATGTCTATATAGTTAGTGCAATAAAATGGACATTATAGTTGTTGCATTAATTAAAATGAACATTATTTGATAAGCAAAGTTTCAATACTATTCTTGAAAGTTAGTGCAATAAATAGTGTTGATTTGTTTTCCCATTATAGAAATTATAATTAGTTTTATCTTAATTCAGGAGGAACTACAACAGCTTGTTATGCAGCAAACACAGGAGGGTCAACTACAAATGACTAATGATGAGATTTTGATTAGTGTTTTGGGAGAAAAATCAGGTTATGTCCGTGGAAAAGGAGCAGGGGAAAAACCTCCAACTAAAAGGACAAGACAAGAGTGGAAGAGCATGTACAGAGGGCTATTACTGAAGTCAAAGATTCGATGAGAGAAGAATTTGAAGAAGTCAAGAATGCAATGAGGATGGAGTTTGAAGAAAAAATTAGAGAGGTACAAACCGAGGTTCGAGCTCAGACACAAGATGAAATTAAGTCACATATTCGAGCTGAAATACAAACTGAGTTCGATTCAATGCTTCAAGAGCGTATGGCTGTTTTATTCAATTCTATGCAACTATCCAAATCTTAATTGTTTAGTGGTTAATTAGTATTATTCACTATTTGGACATAAACTATTTGTTTTTTGCAATGGTGAACTTATTTAATATTGGGACAAAACTTTTGAATATCTGTAATGAACCTAAACATGTTATTTTATATGCATATTTCTATTGTTAAATGTGTTATTTTATATGCATATTTCTATTATTATTGGACTTGTTGATTTGTAATATGTTGTTAAATTATATGTGATTGTTATTAGATCAGGTTTTATTATATTAAATGTACTGTGATTCTTGAATGTGATGATATTTGTATTTTTGATATATGTTGTAACAGAATATGTATATTTGTGACATATGCCATGTGTTGTCACTGATAAAGAAGTTTGTGACCAAATTGTTGTCACTAAATCAGTTTTTAAGTGACAAAATTTATTGTGAGTAAATCTCTTCTTTAATGACAATTTTCTATTATTGTCACTAAAAAAATGTATCGTGACGACAAAAATTGTCACTAAAAGGAGTATTTAGTGACAACAACAATTGTCACAAAATATGATTTTAGTGACAACATATATCACATGTTGCTATTTATCTTCCGTGACAACAAAGTTTCTCACAGAAGAGGGTATCACGTAACAAAATGTATATTTTTTGTGACAATAGTAAATCGTCACATAATGTATATGGTGACCACTACTGTTGTCACGAAAGGAAGCATTTTAGTGACAATTAATAATGTCACAGTAGGCACTTTATAGTGACGATATTTACTTGTCACGTATTGTATATGGTGACAATTATCATTGTCACGAAAGGCAGACATTAAGTGACAACAAAAATCGTCACAGTAGAACCTTTTAGTGACAATTAAATGTCATCACTAAAGATATACTTTTCGTGACGAAATCATAAAGTCGTCACGGATGGCTTTCGTAACGGAGGTATACGTAACAATTGAAAGTCGTCACGAAAGTCGTCACTAAAGAGTTTTAGTGACGACTTTCATATTTTTAGTGACGATTTTTCTTGTCACAAATTCCCTGTTTTCTTGTAGTGCAATATGACACTTGCCATCTTGACGGTACACCAAGTGCCCGGGTCGGATGTTAAGGAGCCACTAGAACGCTCACGAGGATAAGTCAGTGAAGTTATCTGCTCCCGCAATATCCTTCAACTTCAACCCATATCCACCACCAGAGAAGTCGGGGAAGCACCGGAAGATCTCATAATTTTGGTGATGCCGGAGAGTCTTTCGGATTTGAGACATATAGTGATGCTTCCATGAAGAGCGCTCGTATAACTCCACAAAGTAGGACTTGTCACCAGAGCGGTGTGAAGCAATATTCATTAGAGACGAGCAGTGCATGACGAGCCACGCCATCAGATAGGTGTAAGGCATCTCCACCCTAGGGTTCGGAGTCTTCACCTGGGCAATCTCTTTTGACTTGCCTTTCCCTTTCCCCTTGCCCTTATCAGCAGGGATGAAGTCATGGCAGAGTGTTCGCAGTCAATGTTGTAGATTGCACACCATGGCGGGAAGAAGTCCGAAAGGTCGGCCGTAAGCAAGAAGAACTGCTGGATATACCACAGTCATTTCAATTGCCTCTTTTGGCAATGACGGCACAACACATCTTTTCAACCACAGCATCAAGAACCCAGCAATAAGACCTCTATTGGATACTGGGGACTGAGCTTGATAGTGGTAACTTTTGAAAGAGGTGCCAGGGCCAAATCCACCTTCGTTGGAATCAGTAGTATAATACATCAGCCGGGCCTTAGCGATGCGGCGATCGATCTCCGTGACGTAGACAGGAGCATAGCCATGGATAGTTGTTGAACTATCCTTAGAGTTCAAGTTGGCGAAGAGGTAATCGGTCCATTTCTTGTGGCCGATACCTTGATTATGCACACCTGCCATGTCGGCACAGATGCGGTAATGGCACATCATCTCCCAGTATGTAGCATAGATGCGCTCGTCTTTCGCCATTAGCATGTTCAACTCCTCGGTAGTGGGGATATACTCTTCATAGGGGATTTCACCCATGGAAAGCCCAGATACCTCAAACATCTCATGGAGAGCAAACCCTAGCTCACCCACTGACGTAAATAGTGTGCAGGTCTCGGGGTTGTACATCTCCAGAAAGCAGGAGAAATGATAAGCACTCTAAGGGAACCCAAATTGAACATTTCTGATAGCTTTGTATAAACCAATCTCTTTCAGAATGGGTTCATGGGAGTCCAACATATATTGAACAAGGCGGGCCCACCACATGTTGCCAGATGAGTAAACCCAGCCAGGCATCCTGAAGTCACTAGCCGGGTATTGGCCTTCTTTCGCCAGGAACTCACTCAGGAAAGTTCGTGCGCGGATCGGAACCTCTCCTACTGGGTGCTCCTTGCTAAATCGGCCTGGAAGCAAACCAGTAATACATCTGGTGGGGCCATCTTGATAGGCCCCATGTGCGCCCAATTTACCCGTTGGGACACCGTCTTATTCTTGAGTTAATCCCCACTCTAACTCACGATGCATCGCCAGCCTCTGAAGGTAGATCAGGGGATAGCCACGATCCATTCCAGGCAGAAACATTAAAGCTTCGCCAGAATTATAGAGCCACATGCACTCCTCTTCAAAGAGGATCTCGTCTGATTGCTCCATCTTATCCTCGAAGAGAAATGCGGGTTTCTCTAGCACTTCTCTGTTCATGGCTTCGAAGGCTGCATCAGTTATAATCTCCCGTGCAGTAGTGGGATGATATTTGATCAACTTCTCCCTGCGCTCTCTCGAATCTGGTTTGTATGCGGCCAAGATGGTGGTGAAGCGAAATTGAGCTGATGGATCAGAACCCCCAGCAAAACCAAAGTAGTGCTTATAGGGAAGAGCTTCCGCCGAGTACCCTACTGCAAAAAGAAGAACCAGAGTTAGAAAAGTTTCTACAAAACAGAAAAAATTTTCTAAGTATGGAAGCGCGAAGCTAAAAATTAGACCGCGCGAAGCTAAAAGTAGCGCCGTACGAAACTAAAAATTAGACCGCGCAGAAGTCAAAAAGATAGCCTCGCGTATTCAACGCGACTGCTACTCAAAATAGCCTCGCGTTTCAACGTGACTACTAATCAAATAGCCTCGCATTTCAACGCGACTGCTAATCAAATAGCCTCGCGTTTCAACGCGACTGCTAATCAAATAGCCTCGCGTTTCAACGCGACTGCTAATCAAATAGCCCCGCGCTTCAAAACGTGAGGATGACGCGATAGCTTCGCGTAAGAAGAAAACCAGAGGTTTTTCTTCTCCAAGGCATACGGCCGGAGTACGGCGATCTCGCCGGTGATCGATCGGTTAGAACCAAGCCAAATCACTCTAAAAAATGTTTTAAAAAGTCTCGATAAGGACATTCTTACCCCCAATAGGCGAAGCGTGGGCTGGCCCGCCGCTTCCATGGCCGCTACCGCCACTACTTGCGCGAGTCGCCGATGATGGGGCTGCGTGAGAAGAAGCACGAGTCTTGGTGCCATTGCTTGAAAAATTGAAGAAAATCGACGGGAAATCGAGAGAAACTCGGTCGGAAAAACGCTCGGGTCGCCTGAACTCTGATTGCCTGAATCTCCAAGTCTCTAGAAAATTCTCAAATGAAGTAAGAAAGAAGAGGAATAGAGATTCCATTTAAATGAAAGAAACCGCCTCTTGGAATTCGGCGCGAGTTTCGGAGAAAAGAACTGACTAGTTACTCTCCAAAACGCGAAGCTATTAGCTTCGCGTGATGATGGAAAACGCGAAGTTGTTAACTCCGCGCAACTATGTAAAACGCGAGGTTAACTTAGCTTTGCGTTCCTATGAAGAACTTGGATTTTTGGCGAGTGCAATTAGGCACTTCCACCTAAGTTCCTATGATCGTTACCCGATCATCTTGGTATTAATGATCTAAGTTATGCAAATGAGCCTTAGATTATTTTACCAAAATTATAAACCATCTATTTGTTGAGCAAGCAAGATTCTTGAAGCCGACAGATAGAGAGGAAAATATTTGCCTTTATTCATAAAACAAAAGGATTACAAAAGAAGAGGGAGTTATAGCTCTCCCAAAAGCTTCTACATATTCTTCGACTCCTCAATAACCTAACGGCGAGATTCCTCCGCGGAGTGTTAAAGCTCAATTCCATGATTCACATACAAGAGATCTCCTCTGCGAATGTCAACAATGATCTGTTTAAAAGTTCTTAGTGGATCATCTGAAGATACTGCTATAAGAATCCTAATGAAGATGCACAAGTTGGATTCGACATGCTACAAGCCCTTAGATGATCATCTCTATCGCTTTGGAAAGCAACAGAGATTGTCATCTAACAGAAATGATCCTCAAGAAAACTTAATGGGCTGTCGCAGAGTTCTTGTAACTCCTTCAAAAGTTTACCTTTAGGAGCCAGAGCTTGAAACCTGCAACTATGTTGTAAAGCATATGCTTCTGGCTTCCTTAGAGTTACTTTTTGCTGATGAAGATCGGTGCATGGCCAGCCTTTGAAGATATATCAGGGAAAAGCTACACTGCACGCTGGCTAGAGATATCAGCAAGTCATCAGACTGAATCTGGTTCACTGCAAAAGGAGAATCAAGAGTTAGACAAAACTTGGAAAATCTTCTAAGTATAAAAATGCGGAGCTAAGCTAACTCCGCGTGCAGCTGAAGAAATAGCCCCGCGATAACTTCGCATAAAGGAATAACAGAGTTTTTTTTTTCTCTGCCTTTTCCTTCTCTTTCATAGCTTCGCGTTTCAACGCGACTGCTAGTCAAAATAGCCTCGCGTTTCAAAGCGACTGCTAGTCAAAATAGCCTCGCGTTTCAACACGACTGCTAATCAAAATAGCCTCGCGTTTCAACGTGACTGCTAATCAAAATAGCCCCGCATTTCAAGCACGAGGATGACGCGATAATTTCGCGTAGAAGAAGATCAGAGTTTCTCTCTGACTTCTCCTTCTCCTTCCAAGCCATATGGCCGGAGAACGGCGATCTCGCCGGTGAAATAAACAATTGGCCGGTTAAAATTGAGCCAAAACTCCCCAAAATTGTTCTAAAAAGACCAAAAGTTAAGGTTTTTACCTTCAAAAGACACAGCATGTACTGGTTCGCCGTTGTGTCTACTTCCACGGCCACTGCCATCGCCGCTAACGCCGGCCAATGTGCATGATGTCGTACTCTTCTGGAGCAACATTCTAAACGGAGAATTGTGGGAAGATCAGTCGAAGATTGTTCGTCGACATGAGTCACTCGATCGCCGGAGCTCCGGATTCTTCAAACTCTTCAAATGAAGAAGAAAATGAGCCAGGAGCTCTATTTAAACAAAATTTCCACCTCTTGGTATTCTGCGTAGAAATTCAAGAGTAATTAATTAAGCAATTACTCATTTCACTGAAAAAGTGAAGCTACTTAGCTCCGCGTAGGTGAGCGTAACGCGAGGTAAACTTGGTATTTTAACTCCACGTTTCCAGTTTGAAAATCCAAAGTATTTCAAAATTTGCTAAGTTCAAAACCATTTTGAAAACTTTAGAGGGGGTTCTGTTTGCATCGAAAATTTCTAAGTTAATAGGATTTTCCACAACATAATGCGGAGCTAACTCCGCAGCCCCGGGATTGGCTAGTTTTAGCCTCGCGTTGAGTAAAATGCGAAGCTATTAATAGCTCCGCATTAGCTCCGCATTCTAGTTATTTAGCGCCGCGTTTTGATGCGATTAAGCTCCGCGTGAGCAGATAACCAAAATCTCAAATTGATTGAGATTATGATTTGGGCTTATCCAAATACCCAAATCAAGTCCAATCAGAACTCTAAATCAAGAGATTTAAATCAAAATTAAGATATTTGATTGGAATCCATGATGAGTGCGAGTTCTATTTAAAAAGAAACTCTTGCAATGACCTGGGGCTATAAATACCTTCTTGGTGAAACCCTAGGGGTCTTCCTTTTTCCTTTTCGGCTGGTCTTCTTTTCGGCAATTGAGATATTTTCCTCTTTGAGGATTCAAGTTACGCACAGAGCCTTGAGTTCGTGAAAGACCAGAGAAGATCGTCTACAGTCGGCCGTTATCTTCAAGAGAGAAGAGTTCGACGTTCGATCGTCCAAAGGAGCTACTTGACAGATCCTATCACCACAGATCCCACACTATATTGTAAAAGAGAGAGATTGAACTATAAAATCCTCTCGTTTATTCCCTTTTTTATCTTGTTCACTTTCATTGCAATCTAAGCTGTATTCAATGGGAGGAAGCAAAACTTTTGCGGCGAACAATTAGCTTCGCGTGGTCATCTGAAACGCGAAGCTATTAGCTCCGCGCAACTATGCAAAAAGCGAAGCTAACTTGGTATTTTAGCAACGCATTTTTATGAAGCTTGGACTTGGCAAGCACAATTAGACGCCTCTGCCGAAATCTGATGATTATGACACGATCATTTTGGTATGAGCAATTCAAGTTACGCATCAGAGCCTTGAATTGCCTCCATCAAACTAAGGCATGTGCAATTAAGCACCTCTGTCTAAGTTAAATGATTTGATCATTTCAGGTACTAACAAATCTAAGTTACGCAAATGAGCCTTAGATTGTTTTACCAAAACAATGAGTTAGTTATTTGTTGAGCAAGCAAAATTCTTGAAGCCAACAGATAAAGAGTCAAAAGAGTTATCTTTATTCATAAAACAAAAGATTACAGAAGAAGAGGGAGTTATAGCTTTCCCAAAAGCTTCGACCTATTCATCAATAACCCGACAACGAGTCTCCTCCATGGAGTGTTGAAATTTCCTGGTTCATATGCAAAAGATCTCCTCTGCAAATGTCAATTATGATCTGTTTAAAGTTTCTTAGTGGATCATCTGAAAATACGGCTACAAGAATCATAATGAAGATGCACAAGTTGGATTCGACATGCTACAAGTCCTTAGATAATCATCTCTATTGCTTTGGAAAGCGGTAGAAATTGTCATCTAACAGAAATGGTCCTCAAGAAAACTTAATGAGCTGTCGCAGAGTTCTTGTAACTCCTTCAAAAGTTTACCTTTTGGAGTCAGAGCTTGAAACCTGCAACTATGTTGTAAAGCATATGCTTCTGGCTTCCTTAGAGTTACTTTTGCTGACAAAGACTGGTAGAGCCACATGCACTCCTCTTCAAAAAGGATCCAGTCCGAATACTCCACTACAAAAGAAAAATCAAGAGTTAGAGAAAACTCGAAAAATCTTCTAAGTATAAAAACACGGAGTTAAAAAATAACTTCGCGCGCAGGTGAGAAAATAGCCTCGCGATTGAAACGCGACTGCTAGTCAAAATAGTCTCGCGTTGAAACGCGACTGCTAGTCAAAATAGCCCCATGTTTCAAACGAAAGGATGACGCGATAACTTCGCGTAGGAAGAAGACCAGAGTTCTTCTCCGTCTTCCCCTTTCTTCGCAAAGCCTTAAGGCCGAAAAACGGCGATCTAGCCGGTTCAAAAATGGCTGGTCGGTTAAAACCGAGCCAAAACACTCCAAAATTGATCTAAGGAGTCAAAAAGTTGAGAATTTCTACCTCCAATTGGTGCAGCATGGATTGGCTCCCCATTGTGGCCACTACCTCGGTCGCCGCCTCCGCTGCTAACGCCGGCCGCCGATGGTGAGAAGGCGCTCGATGCCGTACTCTTCTTAAATGATATCATAGTGATGAAAATCTGTGAAAAATCGAACGAAGTTCGATCAATGACCAATCGTTTGCATGGGTCGCCCGGTTGCTGGAGCTCCAGACTCTTGGGTTCTTCAAATGAAATGAAGAAGAAGAAGAGTCAGAGACTCTATTTAAATGAGAGAACCCGCCTCTTGGTATTCGGCGCAAGGTTCGAAGTAATTACTGAGCTATTACTGAGTAATTACTGTGCAATTAATGAACAGTTACTCACTAGAATACGAAGCTATTTAGATCCGCACAAGCGAACAAAACGCGAGATAATCTTGGTATTTTAACTCTGCGTTTAAAGATCCAAAGTATTTCAAAATTTGCTAAGTTCTAAGCCATTTTGAAAACTTTGGAGGGGGTTCTGTTGGCAATGAAAATTTCTAAGTAAATAGAGTTTTCCACAACAGAACGCGGAGCTAACTCCGTAGCTCCACGTTTGGCTATATTAGCCTCGCGTTTGAACAAAACGCAGAGCTATTCAATAGCTTCGCGTTAGTTCCGCGTTCTGATCTCTTAGCTCCGCGTTTTGATGAGTTTAACTCCGCGTGAGCAGATAACCAGATTCTCAAATTGATTGAGATTATGATTTGGGCTTATCCAAATACCCAAGTTAAATCCGATCAGAATTCTAAATCAAGAGATTTAAATCAAAACTAAGATATTTAATTGGAATCCTTGATGATAACAAATTCTATTTAGATAGAAACTCTCAAATCATCCTAAGGCTATAAATACCCTCACAGGGAAGCCCTTGGGGTCTTTTTTCGGTCTTCTTTTTTTCTTTTGGGTATCTTGGAGAATTCAAGTTATGCATAGAGCCTTGAGTTCGTAAAAGACCAGAGAAGATTGTCTACAGTCGGCCGTCATCTTCAAGAGAGAAGATTTCGACGTCAGATCATCCAAAGGAGCTGCTTGACAGATCCCATCGCCACAGATCCCACACTATTTTGTAAAAGAGAGCGATTGAGATATAAAATCCTCTCGTTTGTTCTTTCTTTCTCTTCTTCTCTTCCGTTGTAATTCGAGTTTATTCAATGGAAGGAAGGCGAAGAAATTCCGCTGTGAACATTTACTCCCCCTAAAACCATCATCATTAGGTGTTTTCTTGAATCTTACATTCCTACCATGTTCACAACAAAAAAAAAATCCGACCCCACCTACTGCATCGACCACTGTCTGATTTTGCAGTCATAATCATGAACCCAAGCTTCCTAATTGTATCTCCAATCCACTAACATAATTCATCTCAACTTCCAAAAACCTGTACATATAATTCATCAATTAAAGCCTCTCACATAGTAAATCAGTCTTCACACACAAAACATAAATCTCTTATACATACCTGACAAGTACTGAAATATAAACTATAATCAATATCACCGTCTACGGACTTAACTCGACTGCTTTCTTAGATGCATGAATCTTAAATAACACATTTTTTTTAAAAGTTCAGTGGATATGCCACACTTTATTGTAAGTTATTCTATAACAAACCCAAACACTATCAGCAAAACTGTATCTAAAATTATTAGAAATGGCTGGTCAGAAAATCAACTCCGACCAAATACAATGACTAGCCGAGATCTTCAACTCAGCCAGTTATTGAACAAGTCGGGATATGCTCCCTAACCAAGGTTTTTGTCCTGACAGCCACACGATATAGGCACGGCTACTCTACATATAATTAAAATCTATAAAAATCATGAACTTCATCCATCATTCAAATTAGACTTTATATTGAGTCCAAAAATACTTTAAGCATACCTTTAAATAAGGAGATTCATTTATTTTTGCCAAAGTTGTAACTTTCTTCTTCATCTTCTTCAATCTCTTCTCAACTCTCCAAAAGGAAGATATTCGCACCAGATTTGTAAAAAAAAAAAAAAATAAACGGAAAAAATCAAACACGCCCTAGCAATCACATGCAAGTAATGGAATCAAAGTTTGGATGGGATTTAGGATTTGGGAGATTTTTTTTTTTTTTTTGGACTTTAGTCGCGCTGGTTTGAGAAGGGAATTGAAGGGTTTGGGGCTCACTAAGAAAAAAGGAATAATAAAGTGGAGAGAAAGGGGCTTACTAAGAAAAGGGTAAGGCTATTTGATCTAAAAATAAAAATGGTAAACTTGTAAATATATCTTCTTTTGAGATAGAGTCTCACTGCGAAAAAGATGGGGCGTATTTAGAATTACCCAAATTATACTAACATTTGTCTTGCCAGTTAGTGGTCCGTAATTGGAAACAAATACTTCATGTGATACTTGGGTGTACCTACTGAATTAGTCATTTGGCTAGCTGCCATATCAGAATGATAGCGAACGCTTGAAGCACTCCAACCAACAGCGAGATGTTTGGCCAAGTTGATCCTCACATGCTGGCTTTTTGTTGCAGCAATGCCTCTAGATTCTCAAATGGCTGGTCAGAGCGCAGCTTCTGTGTCCACTCGTTGGCCTCATATCATCCAAATGTAAATGTCATCTTGTTGTGGGTTCTCCTTTCGTATGGTAGGAATCATCTCTCAGCTAGCATCTTGTTGATTCTCGACAATTCCACACATATACAACCACCAACATTTGTTTTGTTTTAGTCGGTTGGCTGCGGACTGACTACATGTAACTCCATTCATTCCATTTGAGGACCTAAAATTAAATTTCAGGTGAAAAAACACAGAGATTGCAAGTAAAAGATGGAGCTAATCTCTGTTCCCACATGTAGGATTTCTCCTAGGCATCCGCTAAGTGGTAGAATGCGCAATAGCCGTGCTATCAGGTGTGCTGAAATTGCTGGGCCTTCCGGAGTCCCAGCACCAATGGGTGTGAAGACAGAATACAAAGATGGACTGTTTGCGAGGGTTTTTATGGGCTTGTTTGCTCGTAAAATGGAGAAGTTCGCTTCCTCGGAGGGTGAAAAGGGTGACAATAAGAGTTTGTGGGATTGGGATTACGAGAGCTTTGTTGATGTTTCCAAGAGAGTGATGGTTGGAAGGTCTAGAAATCAGCAGCAGGAAGTTGTCAGAGAGGTTCTTCTCTCCATGCTTCCTCCCGGTGCCCCTGCTCAGGTGGAATTTCTTTGACTCGTTCAATAAACTTTTCAGCTTTATAATTTCTACTTGACTTTCGAATAACTATATATCTCTACTTGCATGGCTTCTATTTTAGTTTTCTTCCACAAAAGATAACATGCCTCTTTTATCATATTAGATTACTAGTCATACTCATTATGATCACTTGCGTTCTTGGCTAAAATTAAATCCACGGCATTGTAGTTTTCTAAAAATTCTTCAAAATATTAAGGAAGAGGAGATGTTTAGTCATTCAAATTAAATAGTGGGAAGTTTGTTTAATGGCCTGGTTTTGTTTGTGTGGTTGCAGTTTAGGAAGTTGTTTCCTCCGACCAGGTGGGCAGCTGAGTTCAATGCTGCGTTAACAGTACCCTTCTTCAATTGGTTAGTTGGATCCTCTGAGGTACTTACCGCATGTCTTAAAAAATCTTCTTGACAGTAGTTTTATTTTGTCATTGAATCCTAGTCCAGAATTGGTGAACTTTATTTCCACTTAAAACTCTGGTATCAATGTACAAGAAGCTTGTAGTAGCTACATGGAGTTTCAAAGGTATTATCGTTAAGAGTTTTCAATAATTAAGTCGGATCAATACATCTCTCTGACTTGGCCTGCTTCAGATAATTCGAGAGCTGAACTTTTTCTTTTAAAAGTCTTTCTATCGGATGGTTCTGTATTATCCTAGATGTCTAGTATGCACTTCAGGATAACTGTTCTAATTTCTACCTTTTTTGGCTTTTTTTTTTTTTTAAATTATATGATCATTCAAGTGATGCAGTGGTAACGTATTTACATCCAACAAAAAAAAACTTTCAACATTGGTCTTTCTTACATCTTTAGGTCCATAAGTTTTAAACTTACGTCCAATTTCATTTCCTGAATTAAACATTCAATTTGTTATTTGGTGGGTGTTTGGTAACTAGTAAGTAGGGTGATTTATAACTGCAGTTGCTTCATGGGATTTTTCTTTGTGTAGGTGTTGGTTGCAGTAGTAAATTTTGCAACTGTAGTTACAATCAATTGCACATTTGTAATTATTGCAGCTGCAGAAAAAAGTGTATATGACATTTTTACTCATCCTTTTGCTAACCATGATTTTATCGTTCATAACTATGGTACTTCTTATAACTCTTGAAATAAAAATTTTCTAGTTTCTACTAGTAACTCGCAGTTCAAAATACAGTAGTACAGGTTGTAGTAACAGAAATTACTGAAAGTTTACTTGTAGTAATACTAGTTGCAATTTGCAATGCTACTTGTAAGCATCCAAATGCCTCCATGATGAAAGAATTATTAGGGAACGCGAAAACTCACGTGGCATGTCTATTTGTTGATTTAGAGTTCCCAGAATTTTTAGATATACATAACTTATTCTCAAGTATATTGCCATCCTGAGTTTCCTACGCACTTTTTATTGTTGCTTGAATTCTGACTGATTGATGGAGATCAGGATTAGATCAGGATTAGATTTTATTAGATTAGATTTGATTTGATTTGATTTGATTAGAATTTGGATTGTATTAGATATTTGATTTGATTTGATTAGGAGTTTGGATTTTATTAAGATTCTGTTTGTTAGGGTTTCCCTATATATAGGGTTGTATGGAGTATTGAAAAAGATGAATAATATTTTGAGAAATTTTCTTGAGAAATCTCTGGAGTGGAATTCGCTGAGTAAAAATCTTTCTTCGTGGATTCGTGGAGAGTGGGCGTGGGCCTGGGTGGATTCCCAAATCCCAAAAGTTTTTCCCAATCCATCTTTTCTTCCCCAATTTTCCCATAAAACCCTAATTTTTAAAACCCTAACCCTAATTTCGCTTCCGTCCTGCGTCAAATTGATATCAGAGCCTAAAATTAATTTCTCCTCCTCCACCTGACCCAGCCACCCTCATCCTCACCCTCCATCAACCAAAAAAAAAAAAAAAACTCTGACAGATCAAAAAAAGAAAAAAAAAAATCTGATCTGCAGAGAAGAGAGAGAAAAAAAAAATCTAATCTGCAGAAAAAAAAAAAAAAAAAAAAAACTCTCTTTCTCCCTCAAATCCTCCCACTCTTTCTTCCTCATCTTCCACCCGACCCCCAAAAAACCCCCAAACCGAACCCTCCCCAAACAACTCCACATCATCCCCTTCCCCAATCACCCACCATCTTCTCAGCAAACCCACATCATCTCCCATCAAACCCACTCCTTCCTCTACCCGCAATAACCCAAAAGCTCAAAAACCCATCAAGCCCTCTCCCACAAGCTTTTAGCACCACCCTCTCCTCCTAGCCAAACCCTAGCCAAACCCCCTCCCCTTCAATTCCACCCGGCCACCGCCCTCCGCCAGAATCACCGCTGCCTCTGCTCTCCGTCCGCCGACTCCGCCTTTTCCTCCGGCACCACCAGTTCGCCCTCCGCCGCCCTCGCCCCGACAGTTCGCCGCCTTCGCCCACCCGCACCAGCAACACCGCCGACAAATCCTCTCCTCCGTCGCCTCCGCAGCACCGCAGTAGCCGAGACAACCCCCTCGTCGTCATCGCCGTCGCCCTCCGCCACCACGTCGCTGCCCTCCGCCACCACGTCGCTGCCGTCGCCCTCCGCCACCACGTCGCTGCCCTCCGCCACAGCAGCAGCACTCGACGTCCCCACGAGCACCGCCAACGCCGCCCAGTCCGTCCGTTCCAAGTTCACCAGTCGCCTTCGTCAAGATCAACATCCGCCTTCGTTTCATCATCCTCACCCGCCTGCAACGCCGCCCTCCGCCGCAAGCGCCTTCTCCGCCTTCTCCACCGCCTTCGTCCTAACTCCCTCCGCCGCCAGCGCCTTCTCCACTGTCGTCGGATCCTTCCCCACCCCTCTCATTTTCTCCATCACCGAGAGAACCATCACGATCTCTGCCACTCGCTTCAGATCTCCGGTCCTCGCCCTCTTCAGCGGCATCACGTCGCTGGTCCCTTCGTCCCCCATTGGAACCAACCTGAAACAGAGATTCGAACGGGAAACCATTAGGGAAGCACAGAGAGAGAGGGAAAGGAGAAGAAAGTTACTGGGTTTTGGGTTTGTTTGTTATTAGGTTGATTTGGTTCAGATCCACATCCACAGAAGAATAGAAGATTGGGTTTATTTTGGGTCTGACCCGCAAACTTCAGATCTGACCCACAGATCCATATCTACTCCACTTTTGATTCAGATCAGTACAGCAGTGCAGACCCGCTGACAGCGCAGACCCGTTAAAGAAAAAAAGTGGTGATTCAAAGTTTATTTGGACGTGAACTACTCATCTCTCCAGGTGATACTTAACTTGAACTGAATTTCAACTACTAAATTCTTTGCAAATATTATTGGATTGCAATAATTTGTGACGGAATGGTTAATTGTTTCTCTCTAGTGATCTCATATTCATTTGCATTTAGCAATTAATTTATTGGGAAAAATTAATTTAATGCATGCATTTGGGTTGTCTGAGTCTTAGATTTTGCACTATCATCTGTATACTTGACTAGTTCGCATTGCATGATCCATTCATTATATTAAGCATGTCTCATTTTACAACACTATCTAGTCGCCATTCGGAGTCAAAGAGATCCCATTATATTTATGATTTGCGTGCTGCTAGAGAAATAATAGATGAAAAATTCTGGTATAAAGATCCTGTATTTGATGGGTATTCCTCTACTCGCGACTTTATTGATTGGTTAGTGAATATGGAATGTTACTTTGACTGTTATGAAATGTCTAGCAAACGTAAATTTCAATTTGCTAGAAGACGAATAGTGGGACAAGCCAAAAATTTTTGGATTTCAGTAGAGATAGATCGTGAGGAACGTTATAGGAATCCTATAAACTCGTGGGAAGAGATGAAATATATTCTTATTGAAGAGTATCTCCTACGTATTATAGGACTCGTCTTTTAGACAAATTGGAAAATAGATTCACTTTAAAAGTTAGAACACAGTGCCATAAATGCGACAAATATGGACACTCTGCCTTTCAATGTACCATGACCAAGTGTTCTAAGTGTCGCATATCTTGGCATTACGATTATGAGTGTCCCCTCAAGAGTGTACCCATAGATATCATGCCTCCTAATCACGTTGACGATTCATAAGTTATTGAGGTTCATGTTTCTAAGGAAAGTACCGTAATTGAATCACAATTGGAATCGAACATGTCTATTCTTATTTTCGATACTCATATTCCTTTTATGCTTAATGATGATATTATTATTGAGGCACAAGAGTCTAATACACATCCACCAACTGAGATTTATATTCCTATTGAAATCCATGATACTGTAAAGAGTATTACTGATACTACTGATACTCAGAATATTTTGGTAGAGTCTAGTGCATCCCCACATGATACTAGATCTTCAATTTTGGAGTCAAATGTAGATGAAAAAACCGAGTATGAAATAGTTGACACTAATATTGCTACCGGTAAGTCTTTGAGCATCATTCCCATATTTTGGCAGGTTAATCCTAATATATTATTTTTTAGAAATCATTTGGAGTTTCCTTTCGAGATTCATCAAATTCCCACACAGTGTAGTGATGTTATATCATTTGCGGTAATTGATGTATGTCATCTTATGAAGCCAACATATCTATTTTTTGGAGTTATACCACTTGAGTCTGTTGCATTGCATTTGCCTGATATGCATGTTATGCATAATGAGATCTCTAGACAGATAGCAATTTGCAATTATGAGTACAAATTTGTTGTATATCCACATAATATTTTGCAGGAATTTGTACTTGATAATGAAGTGAAAGTTTTGGTTCCCTCTGAGAGGTTGCTTCCAGAAATTGTGAGGAAATTATACGTTTCACATTCAGGTGTCTTTCCAGATCTACCATAGTTCGATACAAACTCACTAACGAAGCCTGTTCCCCTTCCACCACTTTTATTCAGATATGATGCACAAGCTATGGTTTTTCGACCACCACCATGGCCTAATTGGAATACTTCGTGGATACTGATCAGTTCAACCCGGATGTGTTCATCATTACTTATCTCCACATTCATCGGAGATGAATGTTTTGAAGCCGGGGAGAATTGATGGAGATCAGGATTAGATCAGGATTAGATTTTATTAGATTAGATTTGATTTGATTTGATTTGATTTGAATTTGGATTGTATTAGATATTTGATTTGATTTGATTAGGAGTTTGGATTTTATTAGAATTCTGTTTATTAGGGTTTCCCTATATATAGGGTTGTATGGAGTATTGAAAAAGATGAATAATATTTTGAGAAATTTTCTTGAGAAATCTCTGGCGTGGAATTCGCTGAGTAAAAATCTTTCTTCGTGGATTCGTAGAGAGTGGGCGTGGGCCTGGGTGGATTCCCAAATCCCAAAAGTTTTCCCCAATCCATCTTTTCTTCCCCAATTTTCCCATAAAACCCTAATTTTTAAAACCCTAACCCTAATTTCGCTTCCGTCCTGCGTCACTGATGCTTTATTATATTACGGATTTGATTACCATACTAACAAAACATTTTTCACATTCTCTATGAATCCAAACATACAGGTTAATGCCAACATTCATGAAAGCCTTAGGATCCTTCTATTGTTATTTATATATTACATAATGGAGCATATGCAATGAGCGTAAAGAGTCAGTAGCTAATTTGTTTATGAAGGTTTCTTGAATTTTGGAAATGTAATCATTCTGGGAATCTAAAGATGGATTTAGTTTTTTTATGTGTTTCAGAATTAGTCAACATAAAATTATGACTTTATATTTTTTAGGAAATAGGGCAAAGTTAAAAATTATTGCAGAAGAATAACTAGGGTACAAGAGTTACAGAGAGCTGGGAGAATAAATAGGGTACAAGAGTTACAGAAAGCTGCAGGGGCTGAAGTGGGGATATTGTTGATGGAGGAAGAGTTAGATTAGTGTCTACTTTGGTACAGAGGCTAATGAAGAGGATTTAATGACAGGAGAGAGATCTTTGTTGGCTGGCTATCATCATTATTTAAGCCCTTCCCAATCAAAGTAGGATCGGAAAATATTTGTCTATGTTTTATGTGTGGATATTGACTTGATATCAACCCTCTTATATAATTTGTATTCATTTTTCTGGCTAAAAACTATAGACAAGAGAGGGCCTTGTCATAGTATGTCCTAGGCAGCTAGATGGTGTCCATCATATTATCTTAGACGTGGGAAAATGTCTAAAAAAAAATGGGAAAACATGATAAATTTCCTGTAGGGAATCACATCCAAGTCCGAGGCACACATACAACCAAGAATAAAGTAGAATTCATTCCAAGTAAGGCCGGTCTTTTTGTCTAAAATTTAGCCTATAGACGTGTGTTGTCTTAGAAACACTCTGTTGGTTATTTAGTGTCTTGATGATATCTATATATAGTTCCATCTACAAACATTTTATCTTTCACTGTCATCTAGATGTTTCCTTAGCCTAGGGTACTTTTGGATAACTGCTCATTTTCTTTGACCTTTCAAGGCATTACGAGTGAATTAGTATACGATCAAATTACTGATTTAGTGTTTTGTAGGCTAGCAATGTGTATCAACCAATCTTAACACAACCCCTTATATGGAAACCATTTGATACCATGTTAAATAAGCATGTTACTTAAAAGGTTGTCGGGCTATCTATATATATCAAGTGAGATAAATAAGCATGTTACTCAAAAGGTTGTCAAGCTATCTGTATCAAGTGAGAGATTAATTAACAGCATCATCAATAGCTGCAAGTTGGCTTTCGGATTATTGGCGGATCCTCTCCTGCTCTTGCTTTCATCATGCAGAAAAATGGTTACCAAGTCAGAAATTAATATCAAGTCTATTCCTAGTAATAAATTTGCTGCAGTTTTCTGTGGAACGTTTGTCATAGAGGCTCTGTTCGACTCACCGGAAGTACTACAAGGAGTATTTTCCAAAATCGAAGTTTAGGATGAGGGTTCTTCTTGGACTTCTAGTATTTGTGTGCTATTTTTATGAAGAAGGAAGAGCATTTGGAAGTGGAGGAGGTATATATCTTATGTTATTGTTAAATAAACCAATAATTGTATTATTTTATTTATTTCTTAAATATTAAAGAAAGTAGTTTATTTGGTAATGATCAGTCCTTTAATAAATATAAGAGAAACCAATGTTATAATTTTTCTTGATCTCCTAGAGCTCTTCTCCACCAAAGTGAAGTGAAGAAAAGATAAATTGAAAGTAGGGGTGCCATAGGATCAACAACATAATTATGGTAACAAATTCCAAGTTACTTAAAAACAAAACTAGACATGTTGTTCGTAATATGTAGGGATGAGAATGGGCTAAGGGCTAGCCCTTATTCTCCTCTATTCAAACTTTTGAATTAAAAAATAAAATAAAATTTTCATTTTAAATTTAAAATTTTAAATAGGACAGGGAAAAACTGGCTCTTGGACTTTCCCATTCTCATTCCTATAAATATGTCACTTTCTCTTGCTAGTTTTGCATTCCACTATATATAACAAGAAATCTACCAACTATCCCAAGGACTATAGATTGATCTAAATAGACCTGTTCTGTCCTTAAGCAGCATATAGTTTGTATACTGATTAAATATTTGCTAACTACATGATACTAGAATACTTGAATGTGGCAATTGTAACTCCATGTTATGCATGTAACATCAATATGTATTTCAGTTGACAATTTTTAGTTAAAATTCTAGTTTATATTAGTGCTTATGTTTTCATCAACATTTACCTCTGAATGTTAATTAGGTTGTGGAAGTGGAAATAAATGGGGTGTTGCAAAAAAGTGGAGTACATATTAAAAAATGCAGGTATGATACTTTTTCTAGCAGAAAAGTTCGATTTTAATTGGATTTTTTTCTCTTTCACATAACAGATAGATGTTTAATCCTCTTGAACTACAAGATATTGATTCCTACTGGCTTCTAACTTTAGGCATTGCATCTGCGCAGATATTTGGAGAACAGTGGATGTGTTGGGATGTGTGTAAACATGTGCAAGCTTCCCACACAAGATTTCTTCACCAATGAATTTGGACTTCCCTTAACCATGAATCCAAGTATGTAAGCCATCTCTAATACATTCGTCAATGTGCATAAAACTCTTATCTTTGGGAAGTTTTATATATATATATATATATATATATATATATATATATATATATATATAGCCTAAGGTGTCTCCACATAGAGAAAGTTTATGGAGGCGTCCCTTAATCTCAACATAAATGGTGTATATGGACGATTCATATTGTTAGTTATGATATTCGTACTCTAAATAGGTAGTGAATAAAAATTCATGTGATTTGGATGCTTCATCATCGATCAAGACGTAATATTTGTTCTATTATTGAAAAACCGTTCATTTTGTACCTACCCAATTATGTCAAAATTTATCGAAATCGCATGATTTTTGTACACCACCATTTTAGAATATGGAGATCACAATTAGTAGTTCGGGTTATCTACATAAACATTCTATATTGAGATTTTGGGATCTTCTATAGGAACTATCTATGGAGGCACCTTAGGTACACTCTTTCCTTTATGTATGTGTGTCTCTACCTGTGTGTGCAAAATACTTCTCACTTGGTTACTTCCAATTTACTGGATTTTTGAATTTCTTTTGCCAATTATTTTAGCTTATGCTTGCAATTTCTTATGGAAGTTGTTACTAATTCAAAACAATTTGCATTCAGCCTCTTTCACCACCTAAAAACTTTCAAAAGTAACTTGATGCCATGTTAATTGAACCTAATTAAAATAGAGGTGCAAATCAAACTTCAAGACTCCAGTACTGTCGTTCTTAAATACGTACTTTTGTTACAGTATATAATAACTCCTTATTTCTCTTTATCATCTCTAATTCTCCAGATGGACCCACTTTAATAACTTCAAATTACTTCCACTTCTGAGACACTAAGACCAAAGATAAGTACCGAATTTTACACTTCTTTTATTAAGTTAGCATATTTATTATCGAGGATGCTATTAAAAATCATGTATACTGCATTATAAACTTGGTGTAAGTAAGCTAAATCCAACTTTTTAACTTTTACCCAAGGGAATTGATGAAAAATTGTTTGAAACTGTTGAAGAAGTTGTTGCACTGGGTGATCAATGTATTATCTAGTGAGTGGATAGTACAGTTGAACTTTAAAAGAGATGCAAGTGTGTGAGTGCGTGCGTGTGTGCTGTGCTTGTTGATGTAGACATGTGCAACATTGGTTTGTTCTGTCAAGCAAGAGGATGTAAAGTTCTAGTGGATAAGATGAGATAAATGTGTCTGATTTAGAGATAGTACTATGATCTAAAGTTTCAAATTTGGTATAATATTCGGTCAAGGGCTTATGGTATTAGAAATAGGCAATATCGGATATATGTCTCATATCATAACAACAATATATAAAATATCAATAAAAAATTGACAATTTGGCAATATTATTACCGATATTATAGTGTGTTTATCATATTAGATACCTCAAAATCTATAATATTTGTGATATATATTGGTATCGACTGATATGGAAAACTTTTGAGTAGTACTGGTATGCTTGTCAGAAATCTCGGAAACTTGCTATTATTAAATGAAGCTAAAGCATCAACTAAAATATGAGAAGCTACAGTAACTTGGTAGAGATGAAATTTTTAAGTAAATTTACAAATAGTCGTCCATTGAATACGAGAAGCTACTGCTGCACACACTGGGATTTAATCGTGATTAACAAGTTATCATTTGATTATTCACTGGACCATGAAAATAGGGAGTCACGAGAAAGGTCACTTGGTGCTCATTTTGGTGAATGATATGACTCTACTTTGAGCTGGCAAATTTTATGAAACTTGAACCCAACCATAAGTTAACCCTAATTGGATACAGATCATTATTAGCTCAACTAGTCTAACCTGATTGCTAATTGTTGGCTAAGTTGGACCATTTTAACTGGACAACCGGCCTAACTTATCACTAATAGTTGGGTAAGGTTGGACTATATAACTACAATACTAGGAAACATGGCATCAAAGGCAGCTTGAACTGTCTCTTATGCCCATGACAGAATACAGTCGAGTTGTCTCTACTGCTATCTGAGATGGCTTGATCGTCTCCGATTCTTAATTCCCTTTGTCTCCATCCAATATTTTCATTGGAGACAATGCAGCCTCATTGCTGCAAACCATATATATATATATATATATATATATATATATATATATATATATATATATATATATATATATATATATATATATATATATATATATATCTGAAGTATGCAAGCATCTAGGCCATAATATCTAATTAGTTACTAACATGGTATATCAGAATGATGATGTGGATTGACAAGTCACCCTGACAATGTGAGACCTCCACAATTCCCAGCTCGAGTTGGCAATCCAAATCTTTCATTACATTCAGTGTTTTAAATTTTGACCGATATATTGGTATATCTACCAAAATGAGATGGTAAGTGCATTTTTTTTTTTCGTTTATTGTTTTGGGCTGATAATGGGCGATATAAGAAACATTATTATTTTTGTTGCTCATCTTCAAATGCCCCACTTCAAAGAGAGCTGGGTGGGCACTCCCATTTATATAATCCCGGGCACAACCTGTTCTTAAACCCTAAGGTCTTCATTGGCAATGGGGTTGTGGAGTAGTAGTTGGAATCTTAAGAAGAGAGATCTAAGGGATGTCACATCAAGAGGATAACTTTGAACTGATCAACTCCTGTTAGGGAGGTGTAGGACAGTAGGAGTTAGGGACTTTGGACAAAAGTCAGGGACCAAACTCAACAATAATCTTTCAAAAATGCCAAAATGGCCTTCATCTCCAAAGCTATAGTTACAATCAATCTTGGCTCTTTTTCCTCTGGTTGGTTGGAGGAGGAACTTAAAAAAAGTTGGTGTCCAACTATTTCTAACTCATGTTGCCAACGGAGGCCTAAATCTCCTCTCTATAGGGGAGGCAATTATATACTTGACTAAAACATGGGTACAAACAAAATATAACTAACTCCACATTGTTATAACTTTAATTTATATGCACATTACAATAACAATTATGTGCAGCAGTGCAAGGACAACCATATATACTTGTGGTTATGTGCCTTTGGATTATCCCTTTGCACCAATCGGCCAGCTTGAGGTTCTAGTCATATGTTTTGATAGCTTAATTTGGAACTTTCACTTGATATAGTTGCTTTGTCTAGACCCACGCGACACCTCCTGTTGCTACAGTGAAATTCATTATAGTTGGACTTACAAAAACACATAAATTGTAATTCCTGACCGTATCTAAACATTAAACAGAAAGGTGATAAATATTAAACCAGATTTTTAGTCTAATTATTTATCCTCATTAATGTGTTTCCCAGTATCCTCTCATCACTTCATCAGATTCCTCTTTCTATCAGTTAATAAGCTTCATGATTCTTCACTACAATCTGCAGTCGAGCTATCATTTCTCTAAGATTCACCTTTTTTACCGCTCGTGAGCTGTAGGTCTACTTACTATTTTATTTTGCTATTTCATGCAGATTTCGAAGATATGAGCTGTGAAATGATATATGGCCAAGTACCACCTCCTTTTGAAGAGGATCCTGTCTCTAACCAGCCTTGTTATTCCAATCTCTGTAAGTACTGGTAGCTTCACTAGATCATTTGATACACAACAACAATAACAAAATCATTAGTCAACTTTTGCTGGAGAATTTCTAGATGCACTCCATGTTTTTCTTAGTGAGCTCCGAAAGTTAAAGGAAAACTAATTCTCCTCTCTAACTTTTGGGGCTCACTAAGAAAAACATGGGGTGCATCTAGTAATTCTCCTTTTGCTGGCCAATGGCCAGCTACTTGCTCCCTTCAAAGATCCTTAATTTGTAGGTTACGTCCTCTGATTTCATATTTACCCCCTTGTTTTACGCTGAAAGCAGAAACCTGCCTAGTGATGTGCATGTCCAGCTTGTGTGTAATGTCTATTTTACGTGCATATTAGATTTTTCAGAGATGTGGCTTGACATGCAAGTAAAAAGAAAACAATAAAGTATTTGTCCAAAATTTTTGGGTGCATCTACATGCTTCAAGAATCCTGTCTTTTAAGGCCATTTCCTGATGAGTTAACTTATATATATATCCATCTTAATTGCCCCTATCTAAATTTGCTTAAGCTTACCATAAGTCTTTGCTCCATTAACTATAATCCTATCATTTCTTCATATTATCAAATAATCAGAGCCAATCAATCTTTTTATCATGAGTCTATATATATATATATATGTATGTGTGTGTGTCTCAACACTATATAAACAATTCAACAGGTGTTATGGGACTAAACATAAATACAAGATAGTTTTCTAATCTAACATTCCCCCTCAAATTGGAATATAAATATCAATTATATCCAACTTGTAACACATATTAGAAAATACTGTATACATCTTCAATAGTACAAATTAATTTGAAGTGGATGAGAAATAACAGCAGTAGCAGCAGTAGTCAGTAGTAGTAGTAGTAGTAGCAGCAGTAGCAAATAAATCACTTAAATTATCAGGGCACACTCATATTCGAGCAGCAGCAGTACTGACAGATAAACTTCTTTCTTAGAAAAATTACACCTTCAAAGTCAAGGAGGGATCAACCAGAGTCCGTACAGTCAGGAAGCAGAGAAAAATTAGGATAGTTGAGATTGACAACTGATATTTATTTCATAACATACTCTGATACCATTTGTTAGGAAGAAACATCGAGCCCCTAGAGGTTTGATGGGCTTTGAATATAAAACCAAGAATCAATCTGACCCAAAAACTTAAGCTAATAATAGAGGCCCCAACTTTTATTTAAACTCATGAATTTTTCTTATTGTATCTGATGTGGAAGTATATTCATATGAACTTTAACAATCTTTCCCTTTATTATGAGTATGTCGCAATTATCTACGGGAACCATAAGCCTCTAGGCACCAACTATCTGTAGGCAATCTCAAATTTTGTTTAAACACATCCATATGGAGGACTATAGAAAACCACATCCAAAGTCACATCCGATAATTTCAGGCTTCACACCAGCTTCACTCTCTCTTGGGTCACAATTTGAACTCTGATACCATATAATAAAATAATCAGAACCCATCAATCTTTTTATTATAAGTCAAGAGATATATATTTATAGGTTTTTCAGCACTATACAAACAATTCAACAAGCGATGTAGGTCTAAACCTAAAGTATATCCAAATACAAGATAATTTTTTGATCAAACACTTAGTATTGTATTCATTTGCCCCATCTTACTTGCATATACCATCTCACTCAGATTGTACATCAGTTTCAGTGGGAGCAACATCTCACTTCCAACCAATGGACTCATTTCTTGTCTTATCCTTTAGTGTATTTCCTCTATCCATTTTAGCATTCTCGTGGATCTGCAATCATTTTTTGCATAGTGTATCACATGCAAAAAATATATGTTATGTACTTAACCCTTTTATTTTATTCTGATTGTTCATTTTTTTTTTTAACATTGATCCGTTACCTCCCACAATCCAACTGTCTGCTTACCTCTGAGTCTATCTTACCAGTTTGTCCATGTAGACAACTTTTCTTTCATGCACATATGTTTATTTGCTCTCGCATTTTTATATATTTAATGGAATATTTATACATGGAAATTCCTTTTTAGGGGGGCAAATGAAATCTTTCCATTTAAGCATTTCCAATGGGCATATCAATATTATTGAAAATATCAATAATATTAGATCGATATTTACTCATATTATAGAGTGTCTCTTATATTTGCTAGATACTTTAAAGTCCATTGCTCAACAACAACAACAACTAAGTCTTTTATCCCAAGTACCTGGGGTAGACTATAGAACCAAAGAATCACACCGGATCGATCATATTGATAATCCTTCTCCAATTATTCCTATCAAGTACTATCTCCTCATTTAAACCTTTAGAATCCATATATTTGTGTATCACCTCTATCTTCCCTTCGCTCTTTTAACTTGTCCTATATTGATAGGCTTCTCTCATCGAACTGATACATTTGTAAGTCTACGTTGCAAATGACTAAACCATCATAAACGATTTTCTCACATCGTCTCATCAATGGGGACTACACCTAGTTTAGCACGAATATTTTCATTTCTTAGTTTATCTCCCCTAATATTGCCACATATCCAGCAAAGCATGCACATCTCTATTACACTTATTTTCTGTGAATGGCGTTTCTTTATAACCTAGTATTCTGTGCCATATAATAAAGCTGACCTAATAACAGTCCTATAAAATTTTTCCTTCAGCCTTAACGGAATATTACAGTTGCATAAAACTTCTGTTGCACTTTTCCATTTCAACCAAGCTGCTTGTATCCTATAGTTGACATCATTATCGATCTCTCCATTATTCTAAATAATAGAATCCAAATACCTAAACTGACTGTTCATTTGTATCTCTTGTCCATCCAGTGTTACAACATTATGGTCTAGGGTTCATCGTTTACTAAATTTACACTCCATATACTCTGTTTTAGACCTACTCAATCTAAAACATCTAGATTCTAATATGTGCCTCGATAATTCTAACTTGGCATTCACCCCTACTCTTGTCTCATTAAGTAAGGCAATATCATCAGCAAATAGAATACACCAAAGTATCTCATTCTGAATAACTCTAGTAAGCTCAGCTATCACTATAGCAAATAAAAACGGGCTCAACGCAGATCCTCAATGCAATCCAATTGTGATAGAAAAATTACTTGTTAGACCATCACATGTTCTGATAGTGGTTACTACTCTATCGTATATATTCTTAATTATATCAATATACTTAATGGAGACTCCTTTCTTCATCAACATCTACGAAAGTACCTCTCACGGTAGCTTATCATAGGCTTTCTTTAGGTAATAAATACCATATACAAATCTCTATTTCTCTCTCAGAATCGCTCTATAAATTGACGAAGTAAATATATAGCTTTTATCGTTGATCGTTCAGACATGAATCCAAGCTGATTATTTGATATTTTAACAGTCTGTCTCAATTTATGTTTAATTACCCTTTCCCAAAACTTCATAGTGTAACACATGAATTTTATTTCACGGTCGTTAGAACAACTCTGAATATCACTATTATTCTTATATAGAGGTATTAGGGTACCCTTCCTCCATTTATTTAGTATTTTTTACATTACCAAATCTTATTAAAGAAATCTGTCAACCACCTCATACCCATCTCTCCTAAATATCTCCATATCTCTATAGGAATCTTATATGGACCAATAATTTTTTTATTTCATTTTTTTAAAAATCTCTTTTACTTCAGATTCTTTAATTCTAAGTAAAAAAATTATGATTCATATTATCAGATTGAACAGTAAGGTCTTTCAAATCTTGAATAAAACTACTATTATACAATCTATCAAAATAATCTCTCCATCTTTTTTTAATCTCTTTTTCTTGAGTTAGAACATTTTAATTCTCATCTTTAATACACTTTACACTAAATAAGTCTCTAGATTTTCTTTCTCTTATTCTAGCAATTCTATTTATATCCTTTTCTACCTCTTTATTGTCCAACTTCTAGTACACTTATTTGTATAATTTAGTTTTTGCATCCCGAACAGATTTTTTAGTCTCCTTCTTAGCTAGTTTATATCTTTCAAAACTTGTTCTCCTCATTGTTCTTCTTTAAATGTCTGTAAAGATCTTGCTTGATCTTAATAGCATTTTTTACCTCTTTATTCCATAATGATGTGTCTTTACATAGTGAGTACCGCCTCTCGACTCACCAAATATATTTTTAGTTGTCCTCTTAATGCAGCTAGCCATTTTGTTTCGTGTTACCTTAAAGTCCATTGCTATGTTTGCAATATATATCAGTATTGACCAATATTTAAAACCTCCGTCTTGGCAATATATTTTGTGTTATGCAAATGTATTAGTTTAACCGGTATTTCCCATAACTTCATTACCTCACACACAATTTTATTTTGTAGGAAAAATTTAGATAGTTATTTTGCGAAAAAAAAGGGGTAAAACGTAATGCTCTTCAAGTAATTTTCTCTTTCTTAGGCCACTAAGGCCTAACCCACTGGTTGACAAGTGAGAGTTTTTGGAGTAATTTGCAAATCAGCCACAAAAATGTTAACAAAGTGGATTGTGAAATATTTGATATAATCATGAAAATAATGTTCGCTCCCACTATTGTTGTATCAGGAGTTGTGCAATTTTCTTGCAAATACAACCCTTCATTTGCGTTCAAACTCTCTAATTTGTACTGATAGGACCAGAATAATTAACTCATCAATTCAGCACCACACCAAAATGGAGAGAGAATAAAAAAAATTCAAAGGTATTTTCAGAGTCCATGTTCATCCTCTTACAACCATTAGAACTCTATCTGATTTTAATCGTTGCGGATTAAACAAATGACGATTAGATGACAATTATATCGACTCAAAGTATTAAATATTAAATATTCAAGGGTCTTAATTTCTTTTTTTTTTTTTGCAAAATAGAACCTGGTCTGGGCTCTGAAGGGTTTAGGCAAATGGATGTGAAGGTGCACGTACCTTGCCTAACTCCATCAATTATTGGCCACAAACGTCCATTGGCTGTTTGGCTTTCCAAAAATTGGCACTTAGAGACTCGAACCTCTATCACATATTTCTCAACTCGCAAGAATGCCACCATACTACACATATATCGGTGGTAAGAAAAACAATAAAGATGTGTATGAATCACAAAAACAATTAATACAATTATTAAAATTCTTTATATTATGCAGTTGGTATAGAGTTGGGTCGTTTCAAAGGATTTAGAGGCCAATCCTTTCCATCCAAATCCAAATGATATTATGACATAGTTGAACAAAAATTTAGCTTATGTTGACCAACACCCTTTAAGGGCCCAAAAAGCGAAGAACCAGTTTGACCCAAAAACTTAAGCCATTAGATTAAAACCCCCAACTTTTATCCTATCCGATGTGGGACTATACTCACATATGAACTAACTTAACAATCGCCTCCTTCATTGGGGGTATACCAACTTAACTTTGGCAACCATCCACAAAGTTGAGAACCAGTTTGACCCAAAATCTTAAGTCATTAGGTTAAGACCCTAACCTTGTATTTAAACCCATAAATTTTATTTGTATAATCATATATGAACTAACTTAACAAAGTGTGCATAAAGTGGTTAGCCTAGCTAGATGGCAAACTGCTTAATTTAACAGTCGGTAATGGCTAAAACATAATAAATAAAACTTGGTGTTTACGGGGGGTTTTTTATTTTTTGTGTTTTGATTATGAGCAATTAGTTGTATTTGGACATTGCATGTTCAAAACCATCGATACTGACACTTTGTTCTGTGCCCATTTTGTGCATGGTCAAATAAATATTTACTGGGTCTTTTAGCCACTTGAAATGACATAAATCAATCTGAACTGTGTTGGATTGTCCATGTGAATATACGGCTCAAAGTTGAATTTGTGGGGGATTTGGTCTCAAATCCTTCTAGAAGAAGCTAAGACCATCTCTTATTTAATGTAGCCAGGAATTCTGAGTTATTGACGTCCCAAGTTAAGAACGCAATGTAGCCTTTGTTCTAATAAGAATGACAATAGCAACTAAAAACAAATTTCTAATTTTTCTCTTAGTGGTTGCATAACAAATTCTGTATAATTAATATAGTGCAGGACATGGTAAGGATATAACGCATGACCAACACTCAAAACACACTAAAAAAGAAGACTTTCCTCCTTTTGGAACAACTTGGAAGCAAATCCTTCTCATTCAATTTCAATAATCTATCCAAGCTTAGCTCCAATCTTATTATATATGGAGTATTTTTAATATATTATTTATTTAATTTAATTTTTCCCTAAAAAGAAAAATTATTGCATGCCCTTTTAATCCGTCAAGAGACAGAATGTCTGTTGCTAAAGCAAGTTGCTGAGATGTACAACGTAGGATTTCAATTCCAGCATTAGTATATATGGTTTTAAAGCATTGCTATTGATCAAATTTACATTATCAATTTATATATTACAAAATGCATAACAAGGAAATTTGGTTATTAACTGTTTGTTTCATGAGCACTTATCATTAGGGGTGGTAATAGACGTGTCCATGGGCCAAATTTTAGTCCGTCCTATACAAAATTTTGAATTAAAAAAAAAATTATTTTTAATTCAAAATTTTGTATAGGACGAATCAAAATTTGGCCCGCAGATGCATCCGTTAGCATCCCTACTTATCATCAAAGAAAATAATAATCATAATTTAAGTACTAGTGATGAACATAGCCGAGGAAGATGTGACACACAAGATTAAAAAAAGGCGAGTGAAATGGAAAAGTATTTCTGAACTTTTAAAGGATCATAAAATATTATTAAAGTTAAAAGAAAAATTCTATAGCACGGTTACAAGACTAACAACGCTTTTATGGTTCTAAATATTGGGCGATTAAGATACATGTTGGAAAAATGAGAGTGGCAAATGAGAATACTAAGATGGATGAGTGATAATACCGTGAAAGATGGAATAAAAAATGAAATACCTTTAGATAGAAAAACTCCCCCAGAAAAATCCAAAGCCCTACCCCATGCACCCCATATACCTAAAATTTTCTAACTAAATCCTTGTTTGTCTTGGTCTATCCAATCTCATTAGCTATTCGTTCCTTACTGGCTCTATTTTACATGCAAATTGCCCCTACCACTCCTTGGAAATGAATTTCCTTAAATTATCTTTTATGTTATTGGCTGTTCAGAAGACATTTCTCTTTAACTGCCTTAAGATCTATGAGATTAAAATATATATATTTTTTTTTTTTTTTTTTTTTTTTACCAGTTCTCACCAATTTTAGCCTTTAAAACTGTTATCAACTTTGTGATCTCTAACCTACAGGTTCTATGGCCAATCCAAAATCGAAAATTTGTCAGAAACTAGAAAACTAATGAACATTTCATAGAACATTGAGGGCACAGTACTCAGGGGGCATCTTAAATTTCAGGTTCGTTCACTGTTTGTCCTTGTTATCTATCATCTATGAGGGAGGCATACTATGCCTATCTGTGTTAATTTAGGATCCTCTCAATTGAAATTTATCTTTCCTTGTTTATGTTGATTTGGTTCAATTCATATATTAACATTAAATTTTGTTCTTTTTTCACAGCATTATAGAAAGTAATTCAGTTGTTACGGTATTTTCGAAATTTTGAATTCGATTTAATGAAAGAGGAATTACATGTAACATGTTTCCCTATTTTCTGATGATCCAGTCAGGTTCCTGGGAAATTTTTATCTCTGCTTTGGAGCTCAAGGGGACAGTAAAAATAGATTGGTGGCAAGCTAAACATGTGTGCAAGTTTTTATTTTTATTTTTATCAGAACCTGAACATATATATTTTCTCAATATTTAACATGCCGAAGCAAACCAACTCAAAGGCAAGATATGTAAGAGCATAATTAGATATAGGTTTAGCCCTTTTCCCCTTGTTTCTTACAATTTCCATTAGCAGTGATAGTATGAATGTTGTTATGTGGAACCATAAATTGAAATGTTCTTGTTCTCTCAAAGAGATTTCTTGCAACAGCTTCTAGTGTTGAATGTCAAGCCAACATGCCAACCGCACCTCCTGCATTTGCATGTTTTCTTGGGTCTTTATTCACGTATTCTTTTTTTTTTTTTTGGGATTGGATTTTCTCCATAGTTTTACCTTTGCATTTTCCAAATTTGTTGAATTACAACCATTAATCTGTATGGAGATTAAGATTCCCTCCCAAATTCAAAATTTCTTCTTTTTCTTGCAATGCAAATGCCAATTGTATTGGCACTTGTGAGGAAACAAACGGATCCTAGAGTAATACATTTTGCACATGGATGAGATTTTGCAAGACCATACACACAACGCACGAGCCCACTCCAGATTTTCCATGGGAAATTAATGAAAGGCTTATGTTCTCAGCTTATATGTTGGAAACCTGTATTAATAGGAGAAATAATTTAATACATGGAGTTCGCTCCTAAATCAAAATTTCCCCCTTTTTCTTGTAATTCAAATGCAAATTGTATTTGGATTTACGAGGAAACAAATGGACCCTAAGAGTGATACCCTTGTTACATGAATGAAGATTTCCCTTTGGGAATTAATAGGGTACACATATTTTCAGCTTATCTGTAGGAAGCCAGTAGTAATAGAGAATTTAATACATGAGTTTTGGCCAAATTCAAACTTTTCCTTTATTTTTTTTCTTCTAATGCAAATGCAAATTGTATTTGAACTTGCACAAACATCTACAGTCATCTACAATCGGGATGGTTTTGACCGTTGGCTACTGATGTAGAACAGAAACGATTTAGGATTTGTGATGGAGAAATTGGAAAAAAACTTAGGATTTGGACCTCACGCTTAGGCGAATCACACGCCTACTCTCTCACGAATCACTCGAGAAAAGATTTGATAAAGTAAATCACATACTCTAAAAAAAAAAATTATATTTCACTCACCCAAATTAGGGTTTTACAGACTATATATATAGAAAATTTTAAAACAACAAAATAATAACAAATCTAATTAAATCTCTAATCCAATCTAATCAAATCTAACTAAAACTAATCAGATCTCTAATCATATCTCTAACAATTCTCCCCCGTTTGGAAACATTCACTACCGGTGAATGGCGGCTAGAAGAAAGACAAACACAGTGGGTGATGGTAGACATGTATCTCAACATCTGGTAAATCTTTCTACCATACCAAATATATGTAAATCAGACATATCTGGAACCAAATATCAACTTTCTTGCTTATCCAAGGCGGTGGAACTCGTGGATGTGGATGAAGTGGAGTGAGTTAAAAATCTGATGCTATGAAGAATGTCGGGCATAAAGCAGAAACTCGATGATCATCTGGAGTAGAGCACCAAGGCACACGTGAAATAATCACGATCGAGCGAATATCAGGAGTTGCTGGAATATCCGAGTCCAAAGGAAGCATAACAAACCCTGCAAAAACCTAAAAAGGTTCGTACATTAGGTGTGAAAATCCTCTACATTTCCAAAAAGGAACTCGTAGGTGGAACCCTAATCAGCACGGATCCAGTTAGAAATACCTGCACTCTATCAAGTATATCTGCAATAAACTTGTAAGTATCATTGCTAAATATAATTTGTCTACGGAGATTCACACACAAACGATGCAAAAGTAGTACAAGTGAATCTATAGGTGGATAAGACTTGTCAAGAAATATAGATCTAGACTCGATAGGCTCATGATTCTTATGCACAAAATGGAGCAATTTAATTATCACCTCGTGTTAATGTTATTAACCCATTCTTTTTATTTTTAGATGGACTCTTGGGTAGAGAAGAAGTTAACACAATTTTCTTTCCATTATACACAATGCATAGGTGTTAGACTTTTCATAATTCTTAACATCTAGGTCAAATAACCAGGGTCTACCGAGCAAAATATGTGCAGTATCCATGTGTAAAACATCACACCAAATATGATCACTATAATTCGAAAATTGAATAGGTACAAGACAACGCTGAATAATAGCATGAAAACTTTTATCAATCTAAGTGATATTGTACGGTTGAGGGTGTGATTCAATTTTGAGGCCCATCTTGTTAACAACCGATTTAGAAATGATATTGACATAACTACCTTCATCTATCATGACTTATAACTCTTACCATTGTGTGTTATATAGGTGTGAAACACATTAGATCTACGTCAATCCTCATTTCTTGATACATAATGCAAACACCTAATAACGTGTAAATGTGTATTTATTAAGTCATCTTCAATATTACTAAAATTTTCTTGAGGCTCATAAATTTTTTCTTCAGTCTCACTATTATCTTTATTATAAACCTCGTCTATTAACAAATTTTTTGTAGGATATTGATAAGCAAAGTGACTAAAACCACGACATTTGAAGCACTCAGTTTGTTTTGTAACTACTTTTGATGACTCACTAGTAATGGTTTTACCTTTTGTATTCTTAGGAACAGTATTAGTATTTATAGCATTAATGTCAGATTGTCACTTGGGATACTCCGTAGTTTTGAAAGTGGACTTTTTATCAAAGGGTGTGCGTAGATATGCCTTATAGTTGAGAGCGCACTGAAATGCATTCTCAACAAAATCTACAGAATGTGTAAGCACTTCATGCTTGAGCTCGAGTTTGAGTTCAGTACGAAATCGTGAAAGGGTTAGACGACTGTCTTCTTGAATGTCACATCGCACTAAGAGCTCATTGAATTTATACATATATTCAGTTATACTCATATTTTCCTGTTTTAGATTAGACAACTGGTCAAGAAGGCGATCTTTAAAAGTTGAAGGAAAATATTTCTTTCTAAGTTTTTCTTTCATTTCAAACCATATTTCAATTGATTCTTATCGCTCTCTCACTAATCATCTCTCAACTGATATCCAATACACTGTAACTGACCTTTGTAATTTTAATTTAGCAAAACGAACTCTTCGGGTCTCTGACATCTCATATCATTTAAAAAAGGTGAACCATATTTGCTAACCAATCACAAAATCATTCGGAGTCACAAGTGCTATCAAAAGAGAGAACATCTAATTTGATTTTACGGGTGATATCATCATGTGGATGTTCATCCTCAAAATTATTAATTCTTCCAGTATTATGATGCCTTTCTTGTCTACTCTCATTCTTTTGATTATTTTCAGCAAGTTTTTGTTCGTTAACTTGTGTTTCTAAATTATCTAAACGTGTATTTATCACATCTAAATCAGTTTGAAGTTTTTTATTAGTATCCATTATTTCATTTAATTTATTCAAAATTTCAGTAAGATCTATGACTTCTCTAAATATTTTGCCACTACGAAGTATGCAATAATTATCTATATGCAGTAGCAATAAAGTATACAAATGAATATGCAAAATTATAGACACAAAACTAAATGCGTGACTATATGATTAAATAAGATATCCTAATGTTCGAAAGTTGCTATATGCGAGGAAATGCAATTCCTATTTATGCAATATAATGTAACACACAAATAAATCTCATAGCAAATTATAAGTAACAATAAATTTTCCAAGTCTATGCAAATAACAAGAATGGAGTGCAAAATATTACTGACTGAATAATAGTGCAATTAGAAATTACCTCGATGTAGAGTAAATCACACTTAAGTACGAATTTCTTTGAGGAGTGTTGCGGATTTTGCATAAACTCTGGAGTAGAAATCTCAAGAAGCACCTCAAGAATAGCTTAGAATTATTTCTGTATGAATCAGGCTCGAACTGGGCACGAATCGGGCTTAAAATGGCTTCAAATCACCCAAAAGAACTCTTAACGGGTCTGGAATCTTCTTAATGGGTCTGCCTGTAAACTGAACCCACTTTTAAATTCAAGTGGATCGGGTTTGCTAAGTTCAATCCAAATCAACTCCAACCCAAATCAAACCCAACTTGTTTTCTTCTCTTCGATACGGGTTTTGAATGGATTTGAATTGAGCTCAAACCAAACCCTTTTAGATAATTGCTCCTCAACCAAAAAAGATGAACTGTTGGCTGCAAAAAAAGAACCCACTGGACTCGTGGGTTGTGACTGCTGTTCTTGCTGTTGTTGCAGGTACTGCTGTCGCTGCCACCATAACTGTTCTTGCTGCTGCTGCTGTGGTTGCGGTTGTTGCTGTTGTTGTTGCTGTTGTTGCTGCTGCTGGGTTGTGGGGCCGGGCGGAGAAGAAGAAAGAGGAGGAGGAAAGTGGGGCTTTCTGTGGAGGAGATGTAAAGAAAAAAAGGGGGCAGATCTGATGAAGGTGTTGAAAAAGAGCTTGACTGGTTTTTTCGGGTTTGAAGAAGATGAAAAAGTGGAGGGGAAGAAGGGATCAGGGAAAAAGAAGGGAGGAGGAGAAGGGAACTCGGCATTTTTATTTCGATTTTTTTTTTCTTTCACATATTTGAACAGTACTTTTTTTTTCTCTCTCTCGAACGGTTGTTGGGTTAAAGCAGGAGAAGGAGGAGAAGACGGGGAGAAGGAGAAGAAAGTAACTTCTTTTTTTTTTTTTTTTAGTTGATCTCTCTATTCTCTCTCTGTTTTCTTTCTACCCTCTTCTTCTTTTTTATTTTTTTCTCTTTTTTTTTTAGTTTCTCTCTCTCTCTCTCTTATTTTTTTTTTTGCTTTTTTTTTTAAGATTTAATCTACTATCAGATTTTTTTTTCAGTTTTTTTATTTAATTTTTTTTCTCTCAAATCTAAAAAGTAAAAGTTAAAAAAAGAAAAATGAAAAAATAGGAAGATAAAAATGGATTTGGACTCTAATACCTTAAAATGTGGAATTTTAACTGTCATACCAATTTGACACAGGACAGAAGCGATTTAGAATTTGTGGTGGAGAAATTGAGGAAAAAATTAGAGTTTTGGGGATAAATTAAGGTTTGGACCTCACGCCCAGGCGAATCATATGTCCACTCTCTTACTAATCATTTGAGAAAAGATTTGATAAAGCAAATACATGCTCTTAAAAGAAATTATATTTCACTCTTCATCCCAAATTAGTGTTTTGCAGATTATATATATAGAAAATTATAAAGCAACAAAATAATAACAAATCTAATTAAATCTCTAATCTAATCTAATCAAATCTAACTAAAACTAATTAAATTTCTAATCATATCTCTATCAGCTACCAACCATCAAGTTAGGCATGTAATAGGTATCTAGATCTCTGGTCATTTCTAGTTTCTAGCAGAAAATGGAAAAACTTGGCACAGGCCAAAGCTAAAGCTGAGAAATTCAAACATAAGAATAGGTGAAGGGCTGATAAAGTTCAATTCGAGATTAAACTTGAGAATACAAAGACATAACATATCTTTCTCATAGCCTTTAAGCTCATGTTTCCCAACATTGATTTAGGCCGCCTTGTACTCATGCTCCGACGCCACAGTACGTAAGAAATTCCTGCAAGAAAATATCTCTTGAAATAAAACGGAGGAAGCATCTAGAAATTTAGTAATACAAAAAATTTTATTGAGTAATTATTTATGATGAAAATCCTTCACCTAAATCTAAAGTTATGAAAAGAACAATGAAAAGTAAATTGCTATTTTTAAATGAGATTGCATATGCAACATTGAATCGTCATTTGGATATGAAAGGGAGCTGCTATCTAAACCCACTATTGAACTAAACTCACCCAACTCCAAAATTTTGTAATATTTAAAATTATACGAGTAATGTAATTAGATAAAATTGACCCCCCTATACTAGCTGCATCCTTCTCAAATTATAATCCCTTTTCTCAACTCATCCCAACTCATTTTCTTCTTTTCTCTAACGAAGTCATTTTAGGGAAAAAAAAAATCTTAGAAAATGAAAATCGTTGAATGGAGAGAGTCCAATGAAGCTCATGCAACAATTTTTTTTGTGCTTACTTTCCTATATGATTTTTTCCCCTGCTTTTAATGCTTTTTAAATTTAAAAAGCATGGGTTTGTGGCCTGTTTGGCTAAATATTGATAAACAAAGTTACGTTTGTTCGGCTAGGGAGTCTCTTTTTAGGATACCTGAATCAAGTTCAAATCACCACCGGCTCTTTTTATGGCAAAATATAACAAAATTCAGCTGAGAAGGAATCATAAGCCTACATTCTCGGAGAAATATAGTCATTCCAACATATGCTTTATAGTTAAATCAAGGATATAATCCTTCTATATAAAATATGAAGAAGGCGAGGATTAAGAAGATGTAGATCGAGAATCTTCAAGCTATTAAGCTATGGAGTCTGCCAAAGATGTCTTGGATCTTTCTCCTCATGGAGATGGGATGAATTTATAATGTTTTGCTGATGGAATCATAATTGAAGTCCAATACTATCTTCAAATGCAAGAGAGATTCAGTTGCCTTGTATAGGAATATTTTTGCTGTGGTGAAAGTCAATTTCCTTTTCATATAGGGATTCTAGTCAATAAAGGGTTTTTGTGCCTCTACCTTCTCGTATAGTCGTTGGGGCATTCCTTACTGAGCGATGCGCTATATCGGAGCCCGGGTGTAGTGAAAAATGTGTGAGAGTTGCTAGATCATCGCCCCGAAACGACGCGCCACGTCGATACTTGGATGTGCTGTCAAATATAAGAGAATTCCCACATCTTAATGAGTGGGTGGGGTAAAGAAATTAGCTCATAAACATAGGATTCGATTGGTATTGTGGAACATAGATTTCCTTACAGATAGATTAGCAGAGTTAGTTGATGATATGATTAGAAGGAGAGTTAATATTTTGTGCGTGCAGGAGACTAAGTGGATAGATGAGAAAGCTAAAGTTATAGAGCCTTGGGGTTATAAAATTTGATATACGAGTAGAGATAAAAATTGTAATGAGATAGGTGTGATTATAAATAAACAATTACTTGGGTATGTAGTGGAAGTTAAGAGGAAGGGTGATAGAATTTTATTAGTTAAACTTATTTTAGATAGAGAGATTTTTAATATTATTAGTGTCTATGCACCACAAGTAGGACTTGATGAATCGAGTAAACATTAATTTTGGGAGGATCTAAATGAGATAGTATAAAGAATACCCGCTAAAAAAATTATTTATTGGTGGTGATCTCAATGGGCATGTAGAAAGTAGTTGTAAAGGGTTTGATAGTGTATAAAGAGGATTTGATTTTGGAGAAAGAAATGAAGCAGATAACCCAATTCTATATTTTGTTTTATCTTATGATTTGATTTTAGTGAATACTTGGTTTAAAAAGAGAGTTTCTCACTTGATTACTTTTAAAAGTGGATCGAGTGCGAGCCAAATAGATTTATTTTTAAGTAGGAGAGTAGATAGAGCTACTTGCATCGATTGTAAGGTAGTGTCAGGTGAGAGTGTAGTTACCCAATATAAACTCTTAATTTTAAATATTCAGATTAGAAAGAGATTTAGAAATATTAAGTATAAGTTATATCGTAAAATTAAGTGATGGCGATTAGAAGGTAATCAAAATTTTTTTTATAGATAGAGTAGTATAAGAAGCAGATTGGAAGGACCATGATGATGCTAATGTAACATGGAACAAAATGGCTTGTTGCATTAAGAGAATAGTTAATAATATATTTGGTGAGTCGAGAGGTGGTGCTCCACCATATAAGGATACAACATCATGATAGAATGAAGAGATAAAAAATATTATTAAGATCAAGCGGGATCTTTATAGAAATTTGAAGAAAAATAATAATAATGATAGAACAAGTTTTGAGAGATATAAACTAGTCAAGAAGGAGGCTAAGAAAGCTATTAAGGATGCAAAAACTAAATTATATAAACAAGTGTACGATAAACTGGTTAATAAAGAGGCATAAAAGAATATATATAGAATTGTTCGAATAAGAGAGAGAAAATTTAGAAACTTATGTACTATAAAGTGTATTAAAGATGAGAATCAGACGGTTCTAGTTCGAGAAGAAAAGATTAAAGAAAGATGGAAAGATTATTTTGATTAATTATATAATGGTAGTTTTACTCAAGATCTGGGAGATCTTACTATTCAATGTAAGGATATGAATCGTAGTTTTATGTGCAGATTTAAAGAATTTGAAATAAAAGAGGTTTTGAAGAGGATGAAGATAAAAAGAGCTGTTGGTTCATATGAGATTCTTATAGAGGTATGGAGATACTTAGAAAGGATTGGTGTGAGGTGGTTGACAGATCTTTTTAATAAGATTTTGCAAACTAAGAAAATACCAAATAAATGGAGGAAAAGTATCCTAATAGCTTTGTATAAGAATAAGGGTGATATTCAGAATTATTCTAAATTTCGTGGAATAAAACTCATGTGTCATACTATAAAACTTTAGGAAAGGGTAATTGAACATAAATTGAAGCAAATTGTTAAAATATCAGAGAAACATTTTGGATTTATACTAGGGCGATGATGACAGAAACTATTCATTTATTTCGTCAACTTATAGAGTGATTCCAAGAGAGAAATAAAAATTTACATATGGTAATTATTAACTTAGAGAAACCCTATGATAAGGTACCAGGAGAGATAGTTTGGTGGATATTGATAAAGAAAAGAGTACTCATCAAGTATATTGACATAATTAAGAACATGTGTGATGGAGTAGTGGCCAATGTCAGAACATATGGTGATTTAACAAGTGATTTTTTTATCACAATTGGATTACATCAAGAATCTGCATTGAGCCCATTCTTATTTGCTATAGTAATGGATGAGCTTACTAGAGCTACTCAGGATGAGATACCTTACTATATGCTATTTCCTGATGATATTGTCGTAGTTGATGAGACAAAAGTATGGGTGAATGCCAAGTTAGAGTTATAGAGGCACACATTAGAATTTAGAGCTCTTAAATTGAGTAAATCTAAAATAGAGTATATAGAGTGTAAATTTAGTAAATGACGGACCATAAACTATAATGCTGTAATACTGGATGGGCAAGAGATACAAATGAGCAGTCAGTTTAGGTATTTGGGTTCTATTATTCAGAATGATGGAGAGATCGATAATGATATAAATCATAGGATACAAGCTGACTAGTTGAAATGGAGGAGTGCAACGGGAGTTTTATGCGACCTTAACATTCTGTTAAGTCTAAAGGGAAAATTTTATAGGACTGCTAATAGATCAGTTTTATTATATGATATGGAATGTTGGATTATAAATAAACGTCATTCATAGAAGATAAGTGTAACAGAGATGCGCATGATTCGCTGGATATGCGGCAACACTAGGAGAGATAAAAGTGAGAAATGAAGATATTCGTGCTAAGATATATGTAGCTCACAATGATGAGAAGATGCGAGAAAATCGCTTACGATGGTTAAGTCAAGTGCAATATAGGCCCTATAAATGTACCAGTTCGACAAGGGAAGTTTATCAATGTAGGAAAAGTTAAAAGAATGAAGGGAAGATCGAAAAAAATATGGATAGAGATAATACGAAAAGATATGGATTCTAGAGGTTTAAATGAGGAGATATTACTTGATAGAAATAAATGGAGAAGGACTATCAAAGTGATCGATCCGACGTGATTATCTTTTTTGGGTCGTGTAGCCTACCCAAATACTTGGGATAAAAGACATAGTAATTGTTATTGTTGTACCTTCTCGTATAGTCCTAGGTTGGTTAATTTATGAACCAACAAGAAGGAATATTGAGAGCCCTGTTGGCCTATATGGCATGCCTTATTTCATTTATTCCTCAATCAGTCTAACAAACACACATGCGTCATGTAAGAAAAGAAGGATATTCCAGATTGATATTTAAAAAATAATTCTCTAGACTGAATTGGAAAACTTATTTTCCAATCAAGATCAATTAGGACTTTGCAAAAGGAAGTTTCAATGCACCCAATTTTTCCTACGTACCCCATCAAAAATTTCAGTTTTATTACAACCTTACCATTATAATTTATTGACAAATTTGTCATCATCTTCTTCAAATTTATTACACATTTGCCTTTTTCTCTTACTTCTATCACACGTTTTTTCTTAATCTCTTAAAAATTAAAATCCTAATAATTCTTAAAACTCCTAAAATAAAAAGAATTCAAATCGTAATAGTTTCCATTGATAAAAAATAAAAGGACTTCCAAAATTAAATTTGAAGTAATTAAATAATTATCTTCTTAGAATATTTTAGAGAGGGAACAAAGATTTTGAGAGGGGTTTGTTGCTAATGGAGCCCATTGCCGAAACGGGTTTCGGTCAACCGAAACGGGTCCAAAATCGGCCCAAACCCATTATGATATAATATAAATATGGGGTTGTGGTGCTAGGGTTTGTTAAGCCGAAAAAGAGGTCGAAAAGAAAAAAAAACAGAAATTAAGTGGCTGCTGCAAATTGTTGGCCGAGCTTTGTTTTTTTAATGGTGGCAGCTGCTGGAATAATTGGCCAGAGAGAGAAAAAAATTTCTGCTTGGTGGCTGGCTCTTTGTGCTGTTGCTTGGTTCGGCCGAAGGCAAAAGGGTTTGGCCGAAGGAAGCAAAGTCGGTGGTGACTTTCTTTGGAGTTTTTTGTTTGCGGCTGAAGCAAACAGAAAAGGCCAGCAGCCGAATCACAAGTAAGATTACCGTTTTTTTCTTTGGGTTTTTTCGGCGGTCGAAGCAAAGAGGAAAATTACTGCAACAAGAGGTTAGAGTTTGATCTCAAAATCTTGTGTGATTTCTTTGTAATTTCTCTTGTGATTGAGAACTAGAGTATTGTAATCCTCTTTTGATATAGTGGAAGTTTTTCGATCGTGTCCCCGTGGACGTAGGTATATTACCGAACCACGTTAAATCTGAGTGTTCTCTATCTCTGCTATTTTTCTCTTCGGTTTACTATTTGATTCCGCTGGTTGTTGCATTAGTATTATTCCGCTATCTTTTGCTAACAATTGGTATCAGAGCCCTGGTTCGGGTCAGATTTCACTTAGATCGGTGTTGATTTTGAGTGGGAGTTATGGCGGAAGATAGGAAGGGAAAAATTGAAAAATTTGATGGGACAGATTTCCAATGGTGGAAGTTGCAGGTGGAAGATTATTTATATCAAAAGAATTTACATCAACTACTGTTTGGAGAAAAGTCAGAAAAGATGACAGATGAGGAGTGGGAATTGTTAGACAGGAGGGCTTTGGCGCAGATTCGATTGTGCCTGACAAAGCAGGTTGTGTTCAACATCTCCAAGGAGAAGACCACTTCAGGTTTGATGTCAGCGTTGGCTAAATTTTATAAGAAGCCGTCTGCTTCAAATAAACTGTTTCTAATGAAAAAATTGTTCAACTTGAGGATGCCTTCTGATAGTTCAGTTGTTAATCATTTGAACGAATTTAACACATTATGGGCACAACTTGAATCCTTAGATTTTGTCTTTGCTAATAACATTAAAGCTTTGATGTTTATGTGTTCGTTATCGGATAGTCGGAGTAATGTTGTTATGGCCATCAGCAATTCTTCCAATACTGTTCTTAAATTTAATAATGTTGTGAGTACAATCATGAATGATGAATTGATGAAAAAGAGTATGGGTGAGAGCACAGTTTCTACAAGTACTGCTCTGTCTGTTGATAATGACAGAAGGAAGGAAAGATGTAGAAGTTTAAGCAGGGAGTCGAAGCAAAAAGGGAGATCAAAATCTAAGGGGAAGTTCAAGAAAAAATTAGTGTGTTGGAAATGTAAGACAGAGGGTCATATGAAGAAGGATTGTCCAAACAAAGACAAGGAAGGAGCGAATGTGGTGAATCCAAGTGATGAGTATGATGACTTGTGCTTGTCTGCTCATAAGAATCGAGGTCAGATCTGTGGTTTGTGGATTCAGGGGCTTCGTTCCATTGCACTGCTCGCAGAGAATGGTTTGATAATTATGTCCAAGGTGATTTTGGGCATGTGATTGTTGGTAATAGACAAGAATGCAAGATTGTCGGTAAGGGAACAATTCAGCTAAAGTTGCACAATGGTGGAAAGTTGTTTTTACAAGAGGTCAGACACATACCGGATTTAAAGAAGAATTTGATATCTGTTAGCAAGCTGGATGGTGAAGGTTATCAAATCTCATTTGAGAAGAAACAGTGGAAGATCAGTAAAGAAGCAATGGTAGTGGTCAAGGGTGAGAGAGTGGGAACTCTATATTTACTCTCAAGCTCGGTGGACACGTTATTTCTTTGGCCACCGTGAAGAATGAGAAGGCTACCTTATGGCATCAGAGGCTCGGTCACTTGAGCGAAAGCGGCATGAGGGTATTGCAATCCAGAGGTATGTTGACAGATATGAAAGATGCTAATTTTGATTTCTGTGAGAACTGTGTGTTTGGAAAGTAGAAAAGAGTTAGTTTTATGAAGGATGGTAAGGAGAAGAAAACCGAGATATTGGAGTTGGTGCATACAGATGTATGGAGTCCTTCTTCGGCAAAGTCTCTTGGAGGTAATTCTTATTTTGTTACTTTCATAGATGATGCAAGTAGGAAAACATGGGTGTTCGCACTTAAGCAGAAATCCGATATTTTCAAGATCTTCAAGGTATGGAAAGTTCTTGTTGAGAATGATACAGGTTTGAAGGTTAAATGTCTATTGTCAGACAATGAAATTTTGCAATAGGGAATTCGATGACTGTTGCTCTACCCGCGGGATCAGGAGAGTGAAGACTGTACCGAGGATACCACAGCAGAATGGCGTGGCTGAGAGGATGAATAGAACCATTTTGGAGCAAGCTCGGAGTATGAGACTACAAGCAGGTTTGTCTTTGCAATTTTGGGGAGCCGCTGTAGATACGGCAGTCTATCTGATCAACAAGAATCCAGCGAGTGTTTTAGATGGAGGAATTCCAGAGGAGGTGTGGTCTGGTAAGACTGTGAATTATTCATTCTTAAAAGTGTTCGGTTGTATAGCATATGCACATGTGGATTATGAGATGAGAAAGAAGCTTGATTCTAAATCTCAGAAGTGTGCATTCATTGGATATGGTGGCGACGAATATGGTTATCGTTTATGAGATTATGAGCATAACAAGGTAATTCGTAGCAGAGATGTAGTATTTAATGAGGGCTGTATGTATAAAGACCGAATAGAAAGTAAGAGTGACAATACAGTGGAGAAAGAGCACTTGGAGCTGGATGAGCCACAGGATGGGATAGATCCCATGGATAAAAGAAAGGAAGAAATACCTACATCTGAAGGAGAAAAAATGGCTACACCTGAGAATACACAAGTTTCAGATGAGACCGACCAGGAAAGAGAGCCATTGACTGAAGCAGATAGTTCAAGTACTTCATCAGAGAGTGTTCCCATTTTGAGGAGGAGCACGAGGATAAGGAAGCCAACCCAAAAACTTTGTCTTCCATTATATCATGTTTTGTATACTGATGCAGGTGAACCAGAGAGTTACCAAGGAGCTATGCAGGATAAACTTCATCTTAAGTGGGAGCAAGCCATGCGTGATGAGATGTCTTCTTTGGAGGAGAATCATACATGGGAATTGGTGAAGCGACCGGAAAAAATGAAAGTATTGCATAACAAGTGGGTATACAGAGTAAAATATGAGGCAGGAGGGACACAAAGGTTCAAAGCTAGACTTGTGGTGAAGGGATACGGTCAGAGAGAAGGTATTGACTTCAATGAAATATTTGCACCTGTTGTCAAGATGACTTCTATCAGAGCAATACTAAGTATTGTGGCTGTGAAAGGACTGTATTTAGAGCAGTTCGATATGAAGACTGCTTTCATTCATGGTGATTTGGAGGAGCAAATATACATAGAACAACCGGAGAGATATGAAGTTAAAGGAAAGGAGAATTAGGTATGTCGACTGAAAAGGAGCTTGTATGGGTTAAAACAAGCGCCGAGGCAATGGTACTTGAAGTTCGACAAATTTATGTTGGATTCGGATTTTGCCAGAAGCAATTCAGATCATTGTGTATATCTACAAAAGTTTAAGGACGGTAACTTTATTATACTTACTTTGTATGTAGATGATATGCTTGTGGCAGGTACATGCATGAAGAAAATTAATGATCTGAAAAGAAAGTTGGCAGGGAGATTCTCTATGAAGGACATGGGTGAGGCTAAACAACTTCTTGGAATGCAAATTACCCGAGATAAGAAAAACAAGAAATTGTGGTTATCTCAGGAGGGGTACATCAAGAAGGTATTGGAGAGATTTAATATGGAGAATGCAAAACCGGTAACTACAGCTCTTGGTGGTCACTTAAATTGTCAAAAGAGTAAGGTGCTAAGACAGATGAGGAGACGAGACACATGGAGAATGTGCCTTATTCATCGGCCGTTGGGAATCTCATGTATGCAATGGTGAGTACAAGACCAGATATTGCACATGCAGTGGGAGTAGTGAGTAGATTCATGAAGAACCCTGGGAAGGAACATTGGCAAGCGGTGAAGTGGATTTTCAGGTATTTGAAAGGTACTTCAAAGTATTGTTTATATTTTGGGGATGATAACATTGATGTGCAAGGTTTTGTGGATTCGAATCATGCGGGTGATAGAGACAATGACATGAGTACCACAGGTTATGTCTTTACTGTAGGAGGGACAGCGGTAAGCTGGGTTTCAAGATTACAATCAATTGTTGCTTTATCTTCGACAAAAACTGAGTATGTTGCAGCTGCAGAAGCAAGTAAGGAGTTTATTTGGTTGCAGCGATTGATGAGTGAGTTGGGTTTTGATGGAGTGGATTGTAGGTTATTCAGTGACAGTCAGAGTACAATTCATCTTGCTAAGAACTCGGCGTATCATTCACGGACTAAACATATTCACTTGAGATATCACTTCATTAGAGCCTTGTTGGAGGATGGCCAATTGAAGTTGGAGAGGATTGAGGGCAAGAAGAATCCTGCAGATATGTTGACAAAGCCGGTTGATGGGAAAAAGTTGAGGTATTGCTCAACTTTGGTGCATTTGTGTTGAATGCTGAAATCGGGACTTTAAACGATCGAGGTAAAAATTTTGGATACTAGGATTATCATGTACAGAGATTACAATTTATGTAATAGGTCTCCAAGTGGGAGATTGTTGCTAATGGAGCCCATTGTCGTAAAGGGTTTTGGTCAACCGAAACGGGTCTAAAACCAGCCCAAACCCATTATGATATAATATAAATATGGGGTTGTGGTGTTAGGGTTTGGAGTAGCCGAAAAAGAGGTCGAAAAGAAAAAAAACAGAAATTAAGTGGCTGCTGCAAATTGTTGGCCGAGCTTTGTTTTTTTAAAGGTGGCAGCTGCTGGAATAATTGGCCAGAGAGAGAAAAATAATTTCTGCTTGGTGGCTGGCTCTTTGTGCTGCTGCTTGGTTCGGCCGAAGGAAAAAGGGTTTGGCCGAAGGAAGCAAAGTCGGTGGTGACTTTCTTTGGAGTTTTTTATTTGCGGCTGAAGCAAACAGAAAAGGGCAGCAGTCGAATCACAAGTAAGATTACCGTTTTTTTCTTTGGGTTTTTTCGGCGGTCGAAGCAAAAAGGAAAATTACTGCAACAAGAGGTTAGAGTTTGATCTCAAAATCTTGTGTGATTTCTTTGTGATTTCTCTTGTGGTTGAGAACTAGAGTATTGCAATCCTCTTTTGATATAGTAGAAGTTTTTCGATCGTGTCCCCGTGGACGTAGGTATATTGCCGAACCACGTTAAATCTGCGTGTTCTCTATCTCTGCTATTTTTCTCTTCGGTTTACTATTTGATTCCGCTGGTTGTTGCATTAGTATTATTCCGCTATCTTTTGCTAACAGGGATGGAAATGTTAACAAGGAGGTTATGGGTAGGATCGGGTCACTAGGGAGATGGCATTTGTGGGGTAGTCGAACAACTGGGAAGGAGGCAATGATGGAGTTCGTCGGGGCAGCGAGAGGAAAAGGAGAGAGAGAAAAAAAGAAATAATAAAATAAGATTAATTTGGGAAGTACTTAGAAAAAACCTTTATTTTTTAAAGTCGGTTTGGGAGAGGTACTTAGATAGGTATTTAGAATTTTCCCTTGGCAAGTTCTAAATATTACTTCGAGAAATTCAGATTTGCCTATCCATATTTATCTAAATAGTTAATCACTATTTGCTAAGTCCGGATTTTTTTTTAAAATGCTTAGGCCGGACTTGCCTAGTCTAAATTCATTAATCTTTGTTTATGAAAAGAATTAAAAAACTGAAGTAAATAGTAATAATTTAGTTGACTTATTGATTATTCAATTGATAATTGATAATTGAAAGGATTGAAAAAATAGTTTAATGATGCATGCTACTAATATTAGAATTAAGTTAAATAGTACTTAACGAATTTTCCTTAGAAACTAGTAAATCATAGATTCTGTTGTGCGTTTGTGTGTGACATGCCAAAATTATTGTGATTATAAATCACAATAGCATATTATCAAATGCAACCTTTTAGGTAATACTATGATGGCCTCTTAAATAGTAATTTTTGGAAGTATTATGATTTATAAAGAAATGGGATGAATATTGCATGGTCGATGAGCAAATATTACCAGGCATATCACACTCACAATTCTAATCACTTTTGAATAACAGAAAAGAGTTTATCAATATGACCAACACTTAATAAATTTCCGAATAACCTACATGCATTTGAAATGCACACTTTTAAGAGAATTGTGATTGCCTAACAATTAAACATTACTTTTAGTCGTTTTATGAAAATTAATGAATTCTGACTTGTCAAGTTGAGATAAGTCGGAAAATAAGTTTTTCCAAGTTGATTTGTGGAAATATTTTTTTCAATATCAATTTGAAATTTTTTTCATAGGACCCCAACTTTTCAGCTCGATTTAGGTGATTTAAAAAGAACGGAGGATCTTCACTCCTGGAGTATAAGGCAGTGTTTGGTTTGAAAGAAAATCGAGAAAAGAAAAGAGGAAAAAAAAAAAAGAATAAGAGATGAAAAATTAGCACCTCCTCGATATTTGATTGGTAAGAAAATATTTTTTTATTCTTTTTAAATTTTCTCTCTTACCAAACAATAGAAAATATTTTCTTTCTTGTTTTCTTTTCTTTTCCTTTATTTTCCATCAGGCCAAACAGAGCCTAAGAGACAAGAGGTGGAGGATGAGTCTGGAGACTTGTAAATGGAGACCCGACAAAGAATGGAGGATGTGTGGTTGTTTTGCTTGGAATCTAGATAAGAGTAGTGGGATTGGGATAGAATCACATTCAGGGGTTGGGAACAGAGCCTAAGAGACAAGAGGTGGAGGATGAGTCTGGAGATTTGTGAATGGAGACCCGACATAGAATGGAGGATGTGTGGTTGTTTTGCTTGGAATCTAGATAAGAGTAGTGGGATTGGGATAGAATCACGTTCAGGGGTTGGGAAGATGGAGTCCGTCACACATGAAGTATATAATTTTTTCAATTTCTTTAAAAAAAAACAAAAAATCTGAAGTTCAGTTGGCTTGATCCAGGTCGGGTTTTGCAAACAAAATTAAAACCAACCAATCAAGACCTATAACCAAAGAGTATGAAGAAGACACTATGGTCAATAGTCAATCAAAGAAGTCTTTATCATTAGTATTAGTAGCCAGTCAAACAAATATTTTTCTTTCTCCCAACTTTACCTAGTACTTATGCAAAAATTTATCTGATTAGATTATCTGGACTAGACTCTAGTCTTTGGCAGATTTAAATGAAAGAAGTTGGAGAGGGAGAGACACAAATTTTAACGAGGATTGGTCAAGATGATCTTGGACCTACATCCTTGAGTTGAGGGCATTCAACGAGCTCTTTATTAGAGTAGAAAAATACAATCTTTTAGAAGCACACTCTCTAAAAGCTTTTTAGATTCACTTCATTATTGAAGAATCTGTTCATCCCCCCTCACCCCAAGGAGGATGGGAGAATTTATAGCGGTGAATCCCTGAGAAGATAGGATTGTCGTTGATCTCGAATTTATTAGTTTCTTTATATAGATAAATTCAATTTAGTATACTGGATTTTGTCAACCTTACCGATGTGGTAAGTATTTAATCCTATTTTGGATTTTGTTGCTCGCCAGATAAAACCATTGGCTTTATGCACCTTGTCATTTCATGAGCCTCATAATTTATATATAAACGTAACCCCAACTCTTGAGTTCAATCTATCGAGTTATTGGAATACTCTGCACTTCTTCCAACATGGTTGTTTGTCTAGTAGCCTTGTGGCTATATAATGCCTAGTCGCTTCGAAGACAACTTTTGCCCAGGTTCGTGTCAGGTTTTGAAGAGAGTGGACGATCGAGATTTCTTGATACTCGAGAATTGAATTATCACATCAATTTCCACCTTAATGAATGTGGATACATCATTATTGCGCGTATGTAGAATCGTGTGACTGGTAAGTGGATTGCCTTGATGTATGTGCATGCATCGTCATTATGACCATGAAAAATTTTGCGCGATTGACTTGAGCTCTGCCCCCAGATCCACATCTCGGGTCTTGCAATCAAGATATACATTTGGTTTGAATTCTGGTGATTTATGCAGTTAGGATGATCTCAGGGAGATGAAGCATCTCCGTTTACCATGAAATTTGATTTTATTGAAAAACTTGAAGAGATTACAATAGAGCGGTTACTCATTTATAGAAAATGAGAAAAATAATTCTTCTTCACTTAATATGGGGTTATTTTATAGTTATGGAGGATGATCTTACTCTCTGTTGATGATCCAAACATGAACTCTTGAGTTGGCAACTATTGAAAAATTCTGGACAAAAAGAATTCCTTTAAACTCTAGATTCTTAACACAAGTGCTTAAATAAAGATAATCTAGCCCCTTCTCAGCTCAAATCTTGGCTAGTTATAGTGGTTTTGAGGCTTTTGAATTGTCTGTCCAATTAATTGTCTGTTAATATAGGATTGACTTCATGTCTTTAATCTATTGGATTACTAGCTGAAGTCTTTAATCCTCTAGATTTGTAATTGAAATGCGGATCTCAGTTTTAGATCTACGTTTTGACTTTTGTAGCTCATTTGTCATGCTCAGACCTACATCTGGGTGCAATCGAGGTTAGTTTTTACCCTTTGAAGCTTTGAAGTGAAATCACGACCTAAGAGATTCGTGTTTTAGCTATATTTTGCTTAAAATATAGACTTCTTATATGGTCCATAAGATAGATTTATTTAACTTAGAATGTGAATCTCTCTGTAACTGATAATTCGCATTGACTCTCAGCAATATGTCTAACTTGATTAAAGCCATATTTGTATTGGAATGGGCATAACTTTTATCTTTCAAGTTTTTGAAATCAAAACGCCACCCTACATTTGAAACTTTTGAAACACGGGTTAGATTTGCATTTGAGAGTAAAGATGGTTTTCATCCTCTTATGTAAAGTCATGCGACCCTAATAGGTTCACATTTTACATATTTTGTGAAACGCGGATCTCTCTAGTTCAGGATCCATGTTTTAGCTTTTAGCAATTCATTTCGCTTGTTTCAGCTCACATTTGGGGATTAATAAAATAACCTTAACTTTTAAGATTTTGAGAGCAAAATATGACCCAACCTTTTAAATTTTTGAGACTAAAATACGACCCAACTTTTACTTAGCTCAAAATAACACAAGTCACTTTTCGCGGTTCACTTTTAATCTTTCCTAAGCTCAAAATATGAGTTTTTATCAGCCTTCATGAAATAACTTCACTTAGCTTAGAATGCAGGTCTCTTTTGGATGAGGATCCATCTTTTAGCTTTTTAGCCATCTTTAAGCCTTCAGTGACTTGTGTTTGCTTGTATTTGGAGAGATTTTTCATCTCTTCGTATTATAGAGGCAAAACGCGACATTAAGAGGCCGCATTTTGGTTCTACAAGGGGTTCCCAATACTAACTTTTGTTTATTTAAAAATGCGGATCACCCCTCTTTTCGGTTCTCATAAAATTTTTGTCAACAAAACTCACTCCAAATTTTAAAAATTTCACAACTTTGAAAGTGTTTTTGAAACATTTTGGATAAAAATGTGGCTGTGATTTGAATTTTGAGTTTTACTTGAGTGCAGTTCTATGTTTAAAATGCGAACCTGCATCTAAAATGGCTCGAACGTGACTCTGCACTTGAAATTTCAAAATGCGAGTTGGATCTGCATTTTCAGCAGTTCAGTTGAAGCGTCACCGCTTTTTGCCGTCATTTTGGTACAAGAATCAAAGCACTGTTGTGCTCATAATGACGAAAATCTCTTGGAGATTTGGACCATAAATCTCAATCGTCAAATTTTCTACAAAAGATCCAAGGTCTTTTCAAGAGTCACGTCTATGACTAAATTTTTCTTCAACCTTCTTCAAGCTATTAGCTTTCGAGCCTTCTTTCTTGAACTTTCAAGCTTTCTTCTTCTACCTTTCAAGCTTTCCAATTCAAGCTTTCACGGTTTTTAATCCACCAGACGATATACTAAAGAGATCTTCCTCGACTCAAGCCGTCAGCGGCTCTAGCAGGGCTTCGGTGCCAGCCAGAGAGGAGCCCCCTTGTTCAGGTGGATTTAACGAGTTCAACTTGTTTGACACAGGCGATTCGTCGCTATGGACTAAAACATAAATAAATAAATTAACAAGTTAATCAAAAGAAAAATTGTAAATCTCTTAGAGATTCTAGTTGTTACAAAATGCAGTTTTTGCATTCTAAGCTTTGTAGATTTTGAAACGGAGATCTCATTTGTTAATCCACGTTCTGAACTTTAAGAGAAAATCACTTAGCGGTTTATACTTTAGTTCTGAAATGAGGATCTCCATGATGTGGTCTGCATTTTACACTTAGTCGTCATATCACTTTGTGATCTATCATTTTAGCTTGAAATGCAGATCTCGACTATATGATCCTCATTTTACACTTAGTCAAGAAATCAGTTTGTGATCCATCTTTTCAGCTTGAAATGCGGATCTCCATTATGTGATCTGTGTTTTTTATTTAGTTACTAGATCACCTTGTGATCTATCCTTTTAGCTTGAAAGGCGGATCTATATTATGTGATCTGCATTTTCACTTAGTAATTAGATTATGTTGTGATCTATCTTTTTAGCTTGAAACATAGATCTCCACTATGTGATTCGTGTTTTTCACTTAGTCATAAGATCACCTTGTGATCTAATACTGTAACTTGAAATGCAGATCTCTAGTATGTGATCTGCATTTTACACTTAGTTATATCACTTAGTGATTAAAACTTTTGTCCTCTTCTTCCCTTCTCTCTCTTTTTTTTACTGAATTATTAACATTTTTTGTAATGAACTATTTTTTGGATACCACTTCTAAGTTACATTATTTCAGATATGTGGGTGGGTATGATGACACAGTTCAATTTAGCTTAGGGAGGATTTTCCATTAGGTCGCCTAGGCACTATCAAAGAATGCCATGATAAAATTCTTAGTCCTAGCTTCGACATTCTGAAGGATATTATGTTGGATGTGACTTTTGAGGGGAAGGATAGGAAAAAGATGAAGAGCCCAACTTCTTATTTGGAGTTGAGTTATCGGAAGATTATCTCTTTGATGGTAATTACAAATGGTTGAGGCAGATTAGATGAAGGTACATGTTCTTGCCAAATATGGAGTGATCGTACCCTCTTTCTTATCTACAAGCAACCTCAGTGCCTGGAAAAATGAATTGGTACTTGACAAAGCCGCAGGAGGAGCAATTCTTGAAAGCTTCGGAACTACTTCAACTTTCTCGACTGGAAGTGGCAAGCATGTCGTTAATTTATTGTTTGATTTGCTAAAGAAGGAATATCCTGTGGATGAATCTCTACGAGCACTTTTTTGAATTGTTTTGCAACAATACATGGTGAATTTCCTTGCCAACATTTTCGACCATTAGGATGGGTTCATTCTTCAAGAAAGGGTGGTAGTCTATTCTGATAGCTTCCATCTTGAAGAACTTCAAAAATCACTTAATAGAAATAGGGCTTTATTGTACTGTTCGGGTTGAACAATATGGGATACCAACTAAACGTTTCCATTTCTTTTGCATTTTTGAGCTTCACTCAAGCATTTTCCAAGCCAAAAGATATTAATGTGTAGCAATATGCTCCTTGCAGTGTTCTAAAGGATGTATGCTTTTCATCCTCTAGACACATTTTAATTTTATTAAATTCAGAGAAGCCATCCATGAATGACATCATTTCAAAGCTGCATGTATTGTTAATCATTAGATCGGTAATTGGGAGCGAAAATCGTTTTTTGGGCAAGCATCATTCAGATTTATGAAATGTATACAAATTCTAACTTTTCTATTTTTCTTCATGACTAGTACAATATTAGCTAACCAGTCAGGGTATTGTTTTTCATGGATGAAGCCACATGCTTTTAGCTTTTTCACCTCGGCTTCAATTGCTTCTTGCATTTTCGGTTTGAACTTTCTTTGTTGTTGTTTTGTCGGTTTAGCATCGAATTTGATGTTAAAGTGATATTGTGCTATCTTAGGGTCGAGTCTCAGCATATCTTTATAATTCTATGCAAAAACATCCATATACTCTCGTATGAGCTCGGTTAGGTTTTGCAACTCATCCTAATCTAGATTCTTACTTACAAATATGGGCTTGAGATTTTTATCATCTCCCATATTTATCTGAATGACTTGATCTTCCGTGGGAGGTTCATGTTGTTCAAACCGAAACTCCCATCGTGCATCCATTTTCTGTGCCCAAGCTTGAGAGGAATCTTCACCATCGGATCCTTCTCAGTGTAAGTGGGTAGCAGATACCGTTGTAACGGCTCGCTACTCGGAATGCTGGATAGCCGAGTCGTTCGGTAATGTATTCGTAAAAATATGTGTAGTCTCAGTACAATGTCAATCATTTGCCATAATTTAAATGCACAACAACAATTTAAAAATAGAACTTCTATTCAATAGATAAATTTATATTACAATGGATAATATTGAAATAAGGATAGAGAAACAAATATGGACAAGATAGCATTTAAAGAGCGGAAGCATCCAAAAACAATAATAAGTACAAGATGAAAACATAGAACGGACATATACAGGCTTTAGCTACTCTATGAGATCTTCAATTTGCTCCATCGGATCTATCTCAAAAATTTGGATATGCACACCCAGGTCGTCAGATCGCGACCAAATAAAATAAATAATACCACTAAGAAAAGGATAAAGATTAAGAATGACTAAAATAGATATTAATAGTGCATATGAATGTAAATAAAGGCCATGAAGTATTTCTTAAATATGTACTTGATAATGTTATTCTAATCAAAATTGAGCTCTAGTCTATATGTCAAATTTTCTAATTTAAGGTGTCAATGATTATTGGAGAAATTTACTGAAGCTATACCAGTATTTTGATTGTTTCCCATACAGACCCAGAAAAATGGTCATCAGGATTGTCCGGAGCTGACCAGTAGTACTGCACAACGACAAATAATAATTTTTGAATATGATCCAACCAATCACTATGCACTCATGGTATGCGAAAAAATCAATTGTATAACTTAACAGTACAACTGAAAATACAGTTTTCACATCAATAAGTATCTCTCCAAACCCAGTATTATTTACAGTTAACAAGATTATGTCAAATCCAGTATAATATAATTCCAATCAATATGATTCTAATTTAGTTTGAATTCAAATATCGTTCAAATTCATTATAATTCAGTAATGTTTAGAGAGATATTTCAACTATAACAATTGAAATTTCAAATAGTAATTTTAGGAATTTCTGACTGTATAACATAAAACACACGGTTAGAAAAGAGCAAGGAAGTGGGAAGTTTTTCGTGCAAACACATTTCTTAATTAAATAACCGCTTTCCTTTATAACTCTTTTATAGACACTGTTATCATACACCATTACAATCATCCTCACCATAAATTAGTGTTTCCAAATTACTATTTTTTAGATAATTTATAACATATGCTTTAGTTGGATAAAGTTTGCAAGATAATCAAATTGTATGTGAGACAATTCTTAGAAATAAGATATAAGTTATTTAAACAATTCACGTCAATGTAAACAATAACTCATATCATGACATAAATAAACAGTTGGATAGAATTGAAACATAATTCATTTCTATCTAACAAGAATGGTGCATGGAAAAGTGAGTTCGAGAAGGAACTCACTTCGCGCTTGTTAAATAGATTCACACTCAAGTTTTTTAATAAAAAATCAATAATAAATTATTATAAAAATAAACATTGATTTTTATGATTGTAGGAGAATTATCTTGAATCATAGGTAGATTAAAATCCACTTTTAGTTGTGGAAGGCTAAAATGTTTGAAAGAAATTAATTAATAGGATAGTTATCTCATTGGGTCTACAAGATAACTTGGTGTAGATTTTAATTAGGTTATTATTGGTACGGATGTGAGAACTAACCTACATCCAATAATGTTAAACCTAATAAGTAATTAGGAAAGGATTACTACTAAAGTTTGGAATTAGAAAAAAAGAATTAATTACACTTTGACCCCCTGTAGTATGGAGATGTATAACTTATCACTCCTAAAGTTTTAAACTCTCACTTAGATCCTATGTACCGCAGAAAAAATATGTTCTTCTAAGCTTCCCTGTTAGTTTTTTTCTGCGGTCCAGAGCGTCTAAGTGAGAGTTTTAAACTTTAGGGGTGATAAGTTATACACCCCTCATACTACATGGGGTCTGAGTGTAATTAATTCTTTTTTCTATATGTGCCCATGGTGCTTAACATCTTTTCTTCCTTTTTGGGGTTAGAACCGACTGCACTCACCCATGCATTCCTCGACAAGGGTAGAGTTGGAAGAACAAGTGGATTATTCTAGTGTCAGCAGGTTGGTGGGTAGATTGGGGAGTTCTGTTGAGGAGTTTAATGCATATTACTTCACGCCTCAACCTGGCTCCGTTAAAGTCGCTCCTCTTAGGCTAGACGAGCTAGGGTGTGATGACAGAATACAACCCTTACATCCACAGTGCTGGAAGCATCCATTTCTCTAGAGCCGAGGGTCTCTTTGTCATCACCTACCCTGCCTACCTCTTGTTTTGAAGATAGTTTTCCTGCTGTTATTGGAGATCCGATGACTTCTCAACTCCTTGTAGCAACACCTTCTGTGATCGTGGCCGACATTCCTTCCACTGTTTTCCTCCAGCACTAGTTACTTTACTAGTTGGCAGAGAAGATTCATTAAAGTTCTCATTTGAGGTAACATCCAGTGTCGAGGAAGCTTCATGCCATGGTCCTTCTTCGGAATCTACCCCCGTTGGACCTGTCGTCCTAGTGACTAGCAAAGATGGCGTCTCTCCTTGGATTCCCTGCTCGGCCATTTCCTTACTACAATTGTTAGCTCCTCACATTATGAACATTGTACAAGGACGGACCTCCGCATCATCTGTTCTAATGGAAGCTTCACCCCCACCTGCGGTTCCCTACTTGGTGTTGCCCGTTCTTAATCTGGCCACTAAAAACCCACTCGAGGAATTTTTCAACTTTAGAGTCAACAACTTCATGCAGCTGCTAAAGAGATGCATTAGCATGATTCAGAGTGGGCGTGACTTCCTTGAACTTAGGCATCCAATGTTGACCAGCTATTTGGACAACATTGAGAGGATCGGGAACACTCTTCGCTAGACAGATGTGGTATCAATAGCATAAATTGAAGTAGTGCAGCTGCGAGTGGACTTAATGGCTTGCCAAGAGGAATTAAGACGCTAAGAAGAGGCCTGGTCTCGCAAATTAACTGATCTCGGAGCTAGCCATGAAGCAATTCTAGTAGATCTGGTGAATACGGACTTCGAGATAGAGGCTAATCAGACGGCTATCTCTCGTGCTCGCAAAACCATTGCCAAGGGTCAGGCCATTTTGGAGGCAAGCAGGCCAAATTGGAAGAGTCCTCCAAGAGTAAAGAGGACCTGGTCTTACAACAGGGGCAACTTGAGCAAGAGAGAACAGTAAGGACTCGAGCGATTGAAAAGTCCCGGCTCCAACTCTCCCAGCAACTTTCTGTTAATGAAGATGACTTCTGTCGTTGAGCTTTGCATTCTTTAGAGGAGACTCGAAGACAAGTTGTTGATCAAACCGAAAGCAGGCTGATGTTTCTAGGGGAATTTTAATCATTTTGTACTTATTTTTCCTTTTCTTTATCCCTTTTTGTAATAAATGAGGAAACTTAACTTTTTAACTCGTCTTTATCTTTCCTTGCTCGTTTTTCTTCATTCTTGCAAACATGAATAAAGAAAACTTTAGTTTCATATCGCTTACTTTCATAATATTTGAGCAATATGTGATGATGGTGGCGGAGTGAGCGTGAGATGACAATGATTTGATGGTTTTGGACACAATGGCGATGTGTGAGTGATGTATGATAATGAGTTTGAGAATGACTGATTATGACTAAGGAGTGGTTTGTTCAGGTAGCTTGAATATGTTCGCACCACTCGGACCTAAATTGTTGATAGTGTTAGGATCAGGAGACTTGGCGGAGGTACATAATTGCACATGCCAAGATGATAGGATAAGGATCATAGAGTTTGGTAGAAATGCCTAATTGCATTTGCTTTGGAAGGCGCTTAATTGCATACACCAAGATGACCGAGTAAGGGTCATAGAGTTTGACAGAGGCACCTAATTGCACATGCCATAAGGTTTGGTGGGGGCGCTTAATTGCATACGCCAAGATGACCAAACAACCGTCATAGAGTTTGGCAGCGGCACTTGATTACATATGCCATAGGGTTTGACGGAGATGCTTAATTGCACACGCCAAGATGATCAGTTAGGATCATCAAATTTGGCAGAGGCATCTAATTGCACATGTCATGGGATTTGGCGGAGGCGCTTAATTGCACACGCCAAGATGATCGGGTCAGGATCTTCGGGTTTGGCAGAGATGCCTAATTGCATATTCCATGGGGTTTGGCGGAGGCGCTTAATTGCACATGCTAAGATGATCAGGTCAGGATCATCGGGTTTAACAGAGGAACCTAATTGCATATGCCATAGGGTTTGGCGGAGGCGCTTAATTGCACCTGCCAAAATGATTGGGTCAGGATCATCAAGTTTAGGGGAAGCACCTAATTGCACATGCCATGGGGTTTGGCAAAGGTGCTTAATTCACACGCCAAGATGATCGGGTCATAATCATCGAATTTAGTAGAGGCGCCTAATTGCATATACCTTGGGGTTTGGCGGTGGTGCTTAATTGCACATGCCAAGATGATCAGGTCAGAATCATCGGGTTTGGCAGATGTGCCTAATTAGACATACCATAGGGTTTGGCGGAGACGCTTAATTGCACACACCAAGATAATCAGGTCAGAATCATCGAGTTTGGCAAAGGTGCCTAATTGCAAATGCCATTGGGTTTGGTGGAGGTACTTAATTGCACACGCTAAGATGATCGGGTTAGGATCACGAAGAAAGTTGCTTATTGTAGTGTATGTGATGGCTCTAATCTTACTGTCAGAGGTGAGAACTTAACGTGATAGGTTCGGTTGAATTGTAGTGATATGGGTGAGATGGTTCAAATCTCGCTGCAAAAAATAAGAACTTAACATAACAGGTTCACGAAATTTTTAGCAAATCTCTAGCTATTAACAGATTTGGAGTGTTTTTACCAATTGTCATTTACGTTGAGCTAGCCATGCTATTCCCCTCACTATGGTAAGTTCTCGAAGATTTTGCTTGGGCTTAAAGACCAAACATTCCCTCTTCTCATAGCCTTGGCTTTGGGCTGTTGATTTCATACTCTTACCCCAGCATGATAGGGTTGGCGAGGATTCTTATCTCCTCTTCTCGTTACTTTAATGGCATTGGGAAACTCATGCTTTATCCCCTAACATAATAAGTTGGTGAGAAACTTGTTCTCTTCTGTTTGCTTTAATAATATTGGATGATTCATGCTTTATCCCCTAGCATGATGGGTTGTCGAGGATTTAATTTTCTCTCTCTTTTGCCTTGGTGGCCATGGCTTTGGTGTGACAAATTTGCTATGGGATTTTTAGCAAACCCCCCAGTTATAAACGGATTTGGCGTGCCTTTACCAATCGTCATTTACATTGCGCTAGCCATGCTATTCCCCTCAGTACGGTGAGTTGCTAAGGATTTAGCTTGGACTTAAGGGCCAAACATTTTCTCTTCCCTTTATAGGCTTTTTTTTATTGCACTGTTATACATAGTATTTCTTCAGAACTTTCCATTAATAGGCATCATCATTCTATCACCATCTTGGTTAATTAGACGGTATGCTCCACTCGAGTAGACCATTTCTACTACAAATGGTCCTTCCCGTTTAGGTTTAAATTTTTCTTTGGCTTTATTGGTCATGATCATCGGTCTTTTGACGGCCAAGACTAAATCTCCTTGTTTGAAAGTCCTATCTTTGGCTTTATTATTGAATACTTGCGAGACGCATGTTTGATATAGCTCGATCTGTTGCTAGGCTTAGAGACATTTTTTCATTTAACGCTTCTAATTCTTGAAGCCTTTGCCGGTGCTTTTCTTCCGTTGTCATTCTTGTGGTTAGAGCCACTCTCAAGAAGGCTATCTGAATCTCTAGAGATAAAACAGCTTCACTACCATACACCAAAGAGAATGGCGTAGTTTTAGTAGGGGTACGGACTGTGGTTCGATAGGCCCACATACACTCTCCTAATTTATCATCCCAATCTCATCGATTTGAAGAGATAAACTTCCAGAGGAGTTTAATGATAGTTTTATTAAAAACTTCTGCCAGGCCATTAGCTACTTGGTTATATAGCGTAGAAGCAACGTCATGAATTCTGAACTTATTGCAGAATCATTTGAAACCCTAACTGCTAAATTGGGGCCCATTATCATGGATGATCCGGCAAGGAACACCAAATTGGTAAATCACTTGATGCTTAATAAACTTGACTACGTCTGCAGTTTTGACCTCTCTTATAGGTACGGGTTTGGCCTATTTTGAGAAATAATTTGTTATTGCGAGTATAAAATGGTTTCCCCTGGATGATGGTGGGGTAATTGGTCCAATGATGTCCATCCCCCATGCTTCGAAGGGCCGGCTAGTGACAGTCGTGTGCAGGTACTTTGGGGGCTGATGTATGAAATTGGCATGCACATGCACTCATGACAACACCTTACATATGCTATTGCATCCATAATTATTTTTGGCTAAAAGTATCCTAGCCTCCTTATACGATCCCAGAGTTTTGGACGTGGTTGGTGGGAACCACATGTCCCTTCGTGTGTTTCTTCAAGCATCTTGTCGGCGTCTCCTTTTGAGATGCATCGGAGCAAGAGACCGTCTCGCGATTTTCGGAACAGAATCTGGAGTGCGGTGTCATAATAAAGTCTTTGAGCCTTCTTCTTAACCAAAGCAGCCTCTTTGGGATCTTCCAGAAGTATCCCGTATAGGGCATGATCCACGAATGGGAATCACCAATCACGGGGTTCCAGGGTTATCCTGATCTGATATACTTCATTGATTTGTAAAATCGAATTGGGATAGAGGAGTTCTCTGCTCCCAATAGTAATACTCTTGTGGCTCCTGCTGGTAGTGCCAATGTCACAGCTAAGAAAGCGAGAGCATCAACATAAATGTTTTCGTGTCAAAGTATATAGTCAATATAGAACTGCTCAAAATGATTTGTTAGTTCAATGGCCACTTGATGGTAAGGTATAAGGAATTCATGTTTGACCTTGTACTCGCCTGTTATTTGATTTACAATAATTTTGGAATTGCCATATGTCTCTAAACGGCTCACCCCCAGTGGTAAAGCCATTTTTAAGGCTGATAATAAGTGCATTATACTCTGCCATGTTATTTGTACACGGCTCTGCGAGTGAATATCCATTGAGAATTATGTGTGTTTATGTGGTGATATGAGCACTACCCCCACACCTACAATAGATCTTCTTGCCACACCATCAAAGAACAATTGCTATGGTTATTCTTTGGAGACTGTATTAACTTCTATAGACTCATCAAGGATATCCTCATGTAACTTGGAACTTTTTGGAATAGGGTGTTCCGCAAGGAAGTTTACAATTGCCTGACTTTTCATAGACTTCTAGGAGACAAAATGGATATCATATGGTGAGAGTAGCAATGTTCATTTTGCCAATCTGCCATTTAATGAGCATGATTTTATCATGAGAATCTTTAATGGGTTAACTCGGGATATGACGTAGATTGTCTGCCCAGCAAGATAGTGACGCATCTTTTGAATTGTGAACACTAGAGCTAGACACTCCTTTTTGATTGGACTATACCAATGCTTTGCTCCCATCATCTTGCGGCTCAGATAGTAAAGAGCATGTTCATGACCTTGTTCATTATGCTGCGCCAACAATGCACCCAGCGCATAATCCATGGCCCTCACAGATACAAGGAATAGCCTTCCCGATACAGGGGCCATAAGGATAGATTGTTTTGTAAGATATTCCTTAAGGTTATCAAACGCCTGCTGACATGACTCATCCCAAACAAAGGAAACTGCTTTCTTCATGAGTATAGAAAAGGTTGGCATCTCCCTATAAGTTGAAGATGAAGCATTGGATGTAGGCCAACTTTCCTTGCAACCTTCTTAGCTCTTTTAGATCTCGAGGTGGCTACATTTCCTTTATCTCTCTAACCTTGTCAGGGTCGAGATAAATCACTTTCGAAGTAACCATAAACCCAAGGAACTTACCACTGGATACCCCCAAGAAAGATTTAGCGAGGTTTATTTTTAAGTGATGCTTTCTCATGAGATTGAGGACCATCCTCAAATCATGGAGATGATCTTCTTTGTTCCTGCTTTTAATAACAAGGTCGTCTACATAACACACCACGATTTTACGCTGATAGGTGACTCCGGCATTTTTAAGCCCGAAAGGCATTACTGTGTAACAATATACCCCTAGTGGCATTCTTAAAGCCATGTATCTCTTGTCATCTAGATGCATGTTGATTTGATTATAACCTGAGAAGCCATCCATAAAGGACATTCTCTCCTATCCATACGTATTATCGATCATTACATCGGTAATTGGTAAAGGAATTTTCCTTAGGACATGCGGCATTCAAATCTCGAAAGTTAATGAATATTCGGATCTTGCCATTTTTTTTTGTACAGTGACGATATTCGCTACCAAGTCAGGATATTGCCCCTCTAGAGCAATCCTAAGTTTATCAGCTTATTTACCTTAGCTTCAATGGCTTCCATTAACTCTGGTCGAAAGTGCCTTTGCTGCTGTTTGACATGCTTTGCATCCTTTATGATATTTAAGCAATGCATTGCGACCTGGAGTTCTAGCTCGGGCATATCTTCATAGCTCCAAGCGAACACATTTATATACTCCCTGATGAGATCTATGAGCTCTTCTTTTTCCATGTGAGTCAAGGTTTAACTTATGAAAATGGGTTTTGGATCCTCTTTAATCCCCATATTGACTTATGTTACCTTGTCTTCATTGAGTGGGTCTCATTGTTCAAAACAGACATCCCAGAGGGTATCCATGTATTTAGCCCAGCATTCATCCTGAAGATCAATTGGTTCTTCATCGTCTTGTATGGATGAAACCATATTTGCTGCTAGAGCTTGGAATATGGCATCGGTGCTTCCATCAGAATCTTGGTTCGACATACTGCTACTACTGTTAATTTGAATCATCCTTTCAGGCTTATCTGGTGATATAGAAGGAGTTGATACGACCCTAACCCCGTTCGAGTCTTGTGATAATAATCAGGACTTTTTCTTTTTGTAATGAAAGAGGGCAGGATATTTCGTCTTCCTTTACCGAAATTTAGCCCTTACTTCCAGCCTAAATTATAACCCATCTTCTTCATCATTTGTTAAATTTTTTGTTCATAATGATGGAACTGAGGTGATGTCTAAACATTGCTCTCACTGTTTTGGTCTTGGTTGGACTGCACTATCACTTTACCAAATACTATGGGCTTTTGATGCGGCTGTCGGAAAGGTACTTCAAAGACATTACTTTGATCGCTAATTATTTTGGACCGAGAGAACAGGGATGACCGTATGGGGAGGTGAAATGCTACCAGAATTTCAAATTTGGATAAGCTGTTGATTCTCACGAAAGATGCACCTCCTTTCATTGCCATAGATTTATGAAAATTATAATGAAAATTATCCAATTTACAATAAAAAGAAATAAAGAAAACAAACAAGGAGACTTATCAAACATGTCTCTCTCTTTTACAAAAGGTGTGGGCTCTATCTTGGCTATGGAGCATAAACCTTGTACTCCATTGATGATCTAATGCTTCAAAATTGGTCGTGAATGTGGAGATTTGATAGTGAGGTTTCTGGCCGGCGGCTCTTGCTGCTGGTCAGCATGCTCTCGTGTAGAAATTAACTCTTGGTCTCTAATGATCTATCCAAAAATCTTACAAACTCCCCTCTTGGCCCTATTTATAATTTTAAGGGTTTTCTTAGAGATAAGGATGGAATCCGAGTTAAATCTAATCTCTAAACTTGTATTTGGATCTAAAATATTTAATTCGGAGTGATTGGATATGATTGGGATCAAAATTTTGGTAGAAATCTACAAGGAAACGTAGTTTGGAAACTGAAATAGCCCCTCCCACGAGGTTGTCATCCCCGCGTGCGGCTATTGACCTTGCGCGGGGCAGTTAGCCTCGCGGACGCAAGGCTATTAGCCTCATGTGCACGAGGCTATTTTGCCCCGTGTGGCCTTCTTTCTCATTTTGAATTTTTCTCTGCCTACAAGACCCTCTCCAATATTTTCAAAATCTCATTTGCTGATCTCTAACGAGTTTTAAAATAATTTGGACTTCAGCTCTTCAAGATTCCATCACACAAGCTTATTTAGTATGTGGGGTTATTTAGCTTCGTGGAGTTAATAGCCTCACGAAAAATAGCCTTGTAGAAATAGCCTTGCAGAATTCATAACTGCCTTGTAAAATTTTAGCCCCTTTAGCCATCATTCCCTCCTTTAAATAGCCCCTTCATCTTCCTCCTTCCTTCATTTCAAAGAAACCCATTCTCTCTCCTCTTGAGTTCCTTAGAATTTCTTCAATTCCTCGCATCAATCTTTGACAGATGGCACCAAACAAGATCTTGGTCAGTCGGAGCAGCGCCACTTCAGCCTTACAGCCGTCGGCATTGGACGAGTTTCCCCCGTTCTTCGAGATAAAATCTTCTCCAATTCTTGTTTTCTTCTTCTTTTTTGAGTAGAATCTTGAAATGAGGCTTTAATGGAGGATTTTAACCATGATTTTTGGGTGATTTTGGGGTTTAGAACCCCTTTTCGCCATTGGCGGCATCGAAATTTGCCGCCGGCAGCGACCTGCCTTCGGGTCATTGCGTGAAGCTATGTAGCCTCGCGTTAAGTCACGTGAGTCTACAACCTCGTACTGCGTTCCACGAGGCAACAGCCTTGCAGTGGCTGTCACGAGGCTATTAGCCTCGGTTTTAACTTTTTTTATGCAGGGCTATTTTAGCCTCGCGTTTCTCCACTAAGAGATTTTTTTGCCATATTTAATGAGCTTTTGACTTCTTCTTTGTCTCATTGGAAATGAACTATACCACTTCTCTATTGAGACACCATTACTTTGGTTTTCAAAAGGGTCCTTAATAGTAGAATTCAGTCTGGATTCCGTGGACCAATCCCCTCGTTCACTCTAGTAGCAACAACAATCACAAGGACAGAATATCCAGCTGCAGTCCATCTACATTGAGGGAGATAATAAGTGACGTTCTTCTTGAAGGTGTGGATAGAGAAGAACTCGAAAAACCAGCCTTCCTCTTTGGTGATTCTATACTTGTCTCAGAAGAGTTCCTTTATGAAGATAAGTGTAAGTGGCTTCGCCAAATAGGCGACATAAGAATGTCCATTCTAGAGATGGCAAGAGGCTGTTCTTTGACTTATCTTCAAAACATCTCCATTCCTCGCTAAATGGAGTGGAGTCTCACTAAGAACCAAGATGGCATTCCCGTAGGTGGCTTTGGCATCCAAGGTCCTTACCTAGATGGCCCTGGTAGATTCCTAACTAGCTTGCTGCCAAGAAGAGTAGGAAAGAATTTTCCTCTGGGAGAGTCATCTCAGCTGGCAAGCACCTTCCTCAATAATTTCTAGAAGTCAAAGAGACAATACCCTGCTCACAACTTTCACACTCCTAGATAGGTCCATTCCATTGACAGGATGTGGTGGAGTAGAATGACTCATTTTGTTCTCTCTAAGTTCGAAGCGATACTGAAGGATATCGGGTTGTATGTGGCCATTAGAAGTGTACAGTATGGTCTCCCCTATAGTACTTACCATTTGTTCAACATCCTTGAGATGTATAACTCTAAGTCCGGGACCTTTTTTAGTCACGTAGGTAAGTTTGGTTTTGCTCTCTATGAGATATTTGACGTTTCCTTACTGTCAATGGGGGAGCTGCCATATGAAGAGATAGTTCCGACGACACAGGAGCTATAGTGGATAAAGAAGCAGGATCCCCAAGTGTACGATACTTACTGGAAAGTAATGTATCATTTTGCATCTGTCAAGACGTTTCAGTCACGAGGCATCAAGATGTTAGCCAAAAATTATGGGCTAACTACTTGTTTCAAGATGTAGATCATCCGCAAGTTGCAGTGAGGAAGCTGGACCCTCTTAGCCAAGCTAGTATTGAGGCTAGGATAGCTCATCTGGGTGCCACTTCATACGTGATAGAATCAGATGAAGACAGGTTCAAGGCGGGCACAAGTTTCCTAAACTTCCACTATCAAGCACAGACTCCCGTCTCCGATAGGGGGTTGATAGCGGGCTTCCTCATGCTCTGGATGAAGCACTACGTCGTCCCGTCTGTTCCTCAGGATGATATAACTATTGAAGTCATATACCCAGCCGTCCTCCTGGCTCATGGAAAACCTCTCGTACTCCTGCCCACAATGGTTTGTAAGTTACAGAATGACTTTTGGGATCTTGCAATAGAATTTTGCCTAGGAAGCAAAAAGAAGAAGAAGAGTAGAAGCACCAAACCAGAAACTGAAATGCCAATTCCCTACCCCAGAGTGGAATTTCCCTACACTTATCTTATGGCATGGTTCATGATGCATTATCCGAGTCTTATGACTCTGCCTCCCGAAGACGCGGGGCTCATTCATTCAGAGATGTGAGAGTTGTGACCAGAGAAATCACTACATGTGTGCAATTCGGAAGACTATGCACAGCCATCAGAATTATCACATTTACCGTTACTTTTCCGACTTCTTATGGAAAAGAATTCCGAGATACCACCAGCCCTGATGGCTACACCACCATTTCTTCTAGTTGCTTCTAGTGGTTGATCAACATCAGGCTAGGGCATTTGCTATACCATCAAGTGTCAATTTGCTTCTTCGAGCCATATTTTCCTAGCAGGTTTGCTTGCCAATTCGGATATTCATAACTTTATGTTGGTAAACCCAATACTTTTGTGCAATTCTAGGGTAATTTGTTTGAGAATGCTAGAGGATGGTATCATTTCTCTACTGGCTATACGGGAGCTCATTTCGCTTTACCTCAGAAGACACCTAATCTTTATACATCACTTGGATTCTGCTATTGGTACCATAATGTCAACACTATAGCTATCTTTTTCAATCAATCACTCGTGCATGAGGGAAATTGAGGCGTTTTATTCTCAGAAGAAGTGTGCCAAGGTCGTTTGAGTGCAAGACATGGATGAGTTTCATTCCCTTGATGATGATGATGACGATGTTGTCATTGGGGCCACGTCTGCCATACCTGTTCAAGGTGATGTGCCCATCTAAGAAGACATTCCGATCCAGGCTACTATGCTAGCCCAGGCCGACATTCCTGTACCAACTGATGTGCCCACACAAGCTGATGTGTGTGCACCAGCTAATATTCCATCTCAATCTGGTGTACATGTTCGAAGAGATGCGCCTGCTCAAGGTGATTATGAGGTTGTGGCCAAGCGTACTAGATCGGCGAGTGCTCGTAGTTCCACTCATCCAGTAAAGAAGCCTCGTTGTTCCCTCACCACTGAGTTGGCCAAGGAATTGTTGTCTCCTCAGGGTGCTTCGGAGGTTGCGGGTGCGGCTACGGAAGTTTCTGTGCCTATGGCAGCTACTCATGAGGTCATTTCTAACATTGCTGCGCTTATAGCGATTACTCCAGATATTGTCTCTGAAACCATTGCCGCCATCTCTATGCCAGAAGTCGTCATTGTGACTAGTTTGGGCACTGGTGTCATTTCTTCGCCACCAATTATGATGCTTGGAATGGCAACTCCACCTCGTAGTCCAACAACTGGACTAGTGTCTTCTTGTAAGTTTAACCCCCATATTTTCTTTTCCGCCTTTTTCTGCTTTCGTCCTTATATATTAGGTTGTATTTCAGACGTCAGTTCACTGCAGCCCCGTTCTACCTCCGATCGATCATCTAAACATGTTAATTATTCAGGCACAAGTAGCCATGGTGGTGATGATGGTGGTGCTACATCTGACATGGTCACCTACGAGGATAGCTACTTTGCTCCTACTCCTGACACAAGTAAGCACAGTCACCATCGTCCTAAGGAGTTGGAGACAGTCGTTCCCGAAAGTGTTCCATCTCCAGCTACATCGACTGGTCTTGCAGGTATCCTTCTTTAGCATGTGGTCTATATCAATAACTTGCATCCTGCTATATTCTTAGTACTTATTTTATTATGATTATTTTGCAGATGTCAGTGTTCAATCAAGTAGTCTGCCAGGTGTTATGGCTGCAATTCCGCCTCCACCCACGGTAGCAAGTATAGAGGTTATTGTCACCTCTTCATCCACTGATCCCATTGTAGGGCCCTTGACCAAGGTACCTCCCACCTCCAAACTATCGTTGATATTTTCTTTTGAGAGGGCAAGATCCAGCACTGGAAATGTTCTAGAGGAGAGTCCTCCTTCGGAGTTTGCTCCCATTACCAATATCATAGTAACTCCAGGGGGGCCTCCATCTAAGATTTCAGAGTCTGCTCGCTCATTGTTGCAATTATTAGCGTTGCACATTACAACGGTGTTAAGTGAGAAGACTTCTCCTACTATTGCAACACCTTCTTATGTGGCTTCTGCTCTAACACTAGTTCCGGTATTAACCCAAGTTGTTCCACTTGAAGATTTTTCTTGCGCTTGTTGCGATGGTGCATGTCCATGTTCTTGGGTGGTCATCATTCCATAGAGCTTGGGCGCCTGATGTTGTTGAATTATCTAAACAATATTGAAAATATTGGTGGATCAGAACGAGTTGGTCCTTATCGGGCCCGCCTGACTTCATTAGATAAATAGTTTTTGGGCATTGGAAACTCTTCGATAAACTGATGTCACTGCTATAACAGAAATTGAAGTCATTCGTCGTGGGGTAGAGATAATTGTGTAGCAAGAGTTTTGTCGTGAAGAGGAAGCCTGGACCGCAAAAGTTGGTAGGCTCCAAGCAAGTTAAGAAGCTATTAATGAGGATATAGAGCAAGAAAGATTTGAGCTGAACGCCAATCATGCCACAATAGACCGTGCCCATGAAATGATCACCAAAACTCAAGCTACTTTCAAGGCCACCCAAGCGAAGCAAGATTAGTGTTGAAGAGGCAGGACGAACTGGTTCTATGCTACGGTCAGCTCTAACAAGATATCAGCATGCAGAGCAAGGCAATTGAGGATGCCAAGGTGCAAGCTACCAAACAGCTAGCTATCAGTGAAGACGAGTTACGCCCTCAGGTGCTATCGACTGTGGAGCAAACTCAACGAGCGGCTCTCGAAGAGGCAGAGTCAAGTTTAAAGGGTTTTGGCCAGTCCTTAAATCTTCCTTCCTCTCTTTTTTTTCTTCTTTTTTTTCCTTTTTTTTGAATAATAAGATTGTTTGTGCCACCTTATTTCTCTCCTTCATCCTGTTATATGAATAAACAACCATTTCTTCAATACATTGCCTTATTATGAAATTGTTGTGTGATACACTTGTGGATGCTTCAAGGTTTTGGAGTAGAACTTTTGAAAAAAGATAACCTGTTGTATATGGAGTTTTGCTGAGGATATGTCACTTTCATTGCTAATTTTTTTTTTGGATGACTTGTCTAGAAAGCAGACAGAGCCGATGTGAAAACTGGAATTGGATGATAGAGTTGTGGAAGATGGAACTTATCATGGATATTATTTGCCATGAAAATTGAATTTCTTTTTATTGACAACTTTTCAATAAAGAGATTACAATTTGAACGGTTTTCCGTTTACAGAAAATGAGAAAAGTATAATTTTCTCTTTGTTTAATGATGAGTTCTGTTATAGCCATGGAGAATAATCCTGCTCTCCGTTGACGATCCGCACGCAATTTTAAAGCTCTTGGATGCAAGGGCTTTAGATTTTAGCATAAGTTCTCAAATAAAGATGATTTCCTCTATATGTAAGAGTGTATCTTCAACTGATCAAGAACTTAGTATCTAACAACTTTTCCAGCCCAGCTTTCGGCTATTTATAGAGGTTTGGGAGACCTTTGAATTAGTATAACGGTCCAATTAATGACCTTCTTGATTGAGGATTAGTTATTTGCCTTTTAATCCGTTAGATTTGTGTTAAATCTCTAGAGTTTATAACCGACGTCTTTAATCCCTTGGATTTGTAACTGAAACGCGGATCTCAGCTTCCAGATCCATGTTTTAGCTCTTAGTGGCTCGCGTGGCATGCTAAGTCCCGCGTTTGAGTATCATTGAAGATGATTTTCACTTTTTGAGGGTATAAAATAGAATCGTGACCCTCTTGGTTAAATTTGCATATGGGTTGCACTTATTAACTTAGAAAAATCAGGTGCAGATCTCTCTATATTATATTATTCGCGTTTGAGTCTCCAGAAACATGTCTTGTTTATTTTGACCCGCGTTTGGGTGTAAACGAGGATAATTTTATCCTTTAAGAGTTTAGAATGAAAATGCGACTCTCTGGAGTTCGCATTAAATATGTTTAACTCTAATCATGGGCTAAGAAGTTAACTAAACTTGCTGATCTCTCTTTAATTGATAATCTGCATTTTGGATTTTATGAGTCTTTGTGGGCCATAATGCAATATTACATTTGAGTCCCATTTTCAATGAAACGCAACCCTGTGGGATCCATCTTTGTCAACCTAATTCGTGAGTCTCTCTGGATGGAGATCTGCATTTTATCTAACTTGAACAAATAAAATGTGATTATATGAGAGTTGCATTTTAGCCTTTCTTGGCTTTAAGACGCGGAGTTCTTTGTGAGGATCGCGCTTTAGTTTTCCCTAGCTTCGCGATGCGGATCTCTCTATGACAGATGATCTATGTGTTGGCCAATTTTTGGCTATCATTATGAATTTTTCTTTTCTTTTCCTTTTTCTTAAAAATTTTGCCAACAAAATCCCCTCCAAAATTTTCAAAATTTCGTAACTTTGACAGTGTTTTGAAATACTTTGATAATTATAAACAAGACCCTGTAGTTAAGAACGTGCGAAATTTCTGGGAAATTTCTCGACCATCAAAGCCTCTGGGAAATTTCTTCTAATGTAGGGATCGAAGTGACTCATGCACTGATTAATGATGAAAATCTTAACAGATTTGGATTGAAGATCCTAGCCGAAAATCTCATTCATTAAGACCGAAGATCTCAGCTGTCAAATTCTCTATATAAGGTGCCGAGTTTCTTCATTATGAAAATATTTCGAACTCTTAAGTTTTCTTCGTCTCAAAACTCTTTTCAAATTTCTCCTTCTTAGCCTTAAGGCTTTTCTGATAGAGAATAGTAAGGAAATTTCCATCCTTTCATCAAGTTGTCGGCGGTTTTCAAGATTCTCAGACTATTCCTAACCCTTCCTTGGCCATGGTTCAGAAAATACTTGTGTCTTGTGATAAGTTAGCAAGCTTTTATATCGTTCGACTTTTATAGCTTTGTTGTACGGGTCAGTGCTTCGCGTTTTGGATTTGCCTAAACTTTGTTCTTTATTCTTTTCTTTATTGACACAGTGGACTGGGGGTGGTATTTAACAAGAGCTCCAGTAGTACACCTCTTGTAAATGTTGGTAAATCCCTGACTGGTTTGCTGCTAGGCTTGTTAAAGGAGTATCTTATTGGAAAAATCCTTATAACTGTAATCATCTTTCTTAACTATGGTGACTTTCGTTTATCGAAACTCCATCAACTTTTGCGGATTTCTTTCCATTTGTGTCTTTTGACAAAGTTTTTGATCTGATGTAGGATATACTCTCCATAATTTTTAAAATAATGCTTATATCCGTCTGGTTCTCAACTTTTTCCATTATATTTGGAGAACCAAAAAGTCTCATGTGTTTTACATGAGATAAAAAATTTTGGGTCTATGACATCTATTCATCCTTTTTTATAGATAAAGTAATAATGATAAATGGTTGTACGTAGCTTCGTAACTTTCAAAGTGCCTTTCACAGTTCCCAATTCAGCAGTTCCACACATTTGTGTATTGGGAACATGCATTTGGTACACCCAGTTTTGAACTAATCAAGTCACTGGCGATATTGATACTAACATAGCTGAGCGCATAGAATTGGCACTTCTTAACCATCAGCTAGAAGGAATTGCAGAAACAAACTCTTACCTAAGCTTATGAAGCCATCAAATTAGAGACAAGGAATATCGAAGAAAAGATCAAGGTTCTCTTGACTCAGTAGTTTGTAATAGTTTTTCATTTACCGCATGATGTCAAGGAACACTTGTAATGAATTTATAATAATGAATGAAATTTTTTGAGAATGAAGAATTATTTATTGTCATTCATTCAGATGTAACTGTTGCTTCATGAATAACTTTCTTGAACATTAACTTTCCTAAATAAGTTGTGATTTCGACTTGTAGTATAGCAGCTTTTTGAATTGCTAGAGATAATTTTTAACTTAGCAAATTTGGGGTGGAATGAAATCTTGTTTTTGCTAACGGTAATTTTTAACTTAGCAAATTTGGATGAATGAACTTTTGTTTGCCAGAGGTAATTTTTAACTTAACAAATTTTGGGTGGAATGAAATTTTGTTTTGCGAGAAGTAATTTTAACTTGACAAAATTTGGTGAAAAAGAAATTTTGTTTTGCTAGAGGTAATTTTTAACTTCGCAAATTTAGAGGAATGAACTTTTGTTTGTCAGATGTAATTTTTAACTTAGCAAATTTGGAGAAATAAAATTTTGTTTGCCAAAGACAATTTTTAACTTAGAAAATTTGTAGAAATAAAATTTTGTTTGCCAAAAATAATTTTTAACTTAGCAAATTTGGAGGAATGAACTTTTCTTTGCCAGAGGTAATTTTTAACTTAGCAAATTTAGAGGAATGAACTTTTGTTTTGACAGAGATAATTTTTAACTTAGCAAATTTGGAGGAATGAACTTTTGTTTTGTCAACGGTAATTTTTAACTTAGCAAATTTGGTGGAAATGAAATTTACTTTGTCAGAGGTAAATTTTCACTTGACAAATTTTGGTAAAAAATGAAACTTGTTTTGTCAGAGGTAATTTCTAACTTGACAAAATTTGTTGGAAATAAAATTTGTTTTGGGTCAAAGGATCCGCGTTTTGAATTTCTCAACTCCTTAGCGACAAAATGCGACTTTATGATATTTGCATTTCAGACTCTCTTGGCTCTAGAGTGTGAATTTTGGAAGAAAAGAACTTAGGATCTGTTAGAGATAAGAACTTAACATGATAGGTTCACGGGCTTTTAGCAGACCCTCAGATATAAATAGATTTGATTAGTATTTACCAATCGCTGTTTGCGTTGGGCTAGCCATGCTTTCCCCTTAGAAAGATGAGTTGTCGAGGATTTTATTCGGACTTAAATACTAAACTTTCCTCTTCTCTAAACACTAGCAGGTTAGAGCTATTCATGCATTTTACCCCCAACATGGTGGGATTGGCAAGAAACTTATTCTCTTCCCATTATCTCGATTGCATTGGGCATTTCATGCTTTTACCCCGGCATGGCGGGGTTGTTGAGGACTTTGTTTAAGCTTTCATGCCAAACTTTCCTCTATTCTTAGTCATAGAGATGTAGGATTCATTTAGTACTCTTTATTGGTGTGGAGAGTTACGTGTTTGTGACAAGCTAGCATATCTTCATTCGTTGTGCTCCGTTGGGGAAATTGATGAAGTAGCGGACCGCAAAATATTGATAGCATATCTACATTCATTGTACTCTTTTGGGGAAGTTGATGAAGTAGCGGACCACAAAATATTGATACACTATTACAAGATTAAGTCTTCGGAAAGAACTTTGCCTTTTTAGTTTCCAGTAGGGTTGATTAGAAATGGGCATTTCTCTTTGTAGGCAAGCTTCATTTGATTGGTGGGCAAATTGGTCCTATTTTAGAGATAATAGTGTCAAAAATTAGACACATTTATTAATCTCTTTATACCCTTCGTATGCTCGGGTGTTTGAACAGACCGGTGACTAAGTCATAGTGTTGAGTTTTTCTTTTGTTGAGGAAAAATTCAAGTATATGTATCAAATGATTTGATACTTCTATATGCTCTTTTCTGCAGCACCAGTCAAAGATGTAATTGAGTGTTATAGAAGAAGATATGTATCACAAATACTCAATCTTTGACTTGATTGCTTCTTACTATTACATAGGCTATTTATATGCAATCTATTTTGCCTTTAAAAAGGTTCGGGATCTTTCTCCTCTGTCGAAAACTGACTTGGTTTTATGTTAAAAGTAATATTTCTTTAGAAATTTTTCGTTGATTGGCATCATTATTTTATCGCCGTTCAGTTTTGCCATTCGATATGCACCATTTGAATAAACTGTGTCAATGACAAAAAGTCCTTTCCACTTTGGCTAGAGCTTCCCTTTAGATTTTTGATTAGTTATGATTGGTCTTCTTACTGAAAGGATCAGATCACTTTTCTTAAAAGTTCTCTATTTGACCTTTTTATTAAAGATTTTGGAGATTCGCACTTAATAAAACTCAATGCTTTGTTGGGCTTCAAGGCGCTGGTCATCAAGAGCTTTCAATTCTAGAAGTCTTTATTGATCTTTCTCTTCATGCGTCATTCTGGTTGCTAATGCAACTCGTAATGATAGAATTTGGATCGCCAAAGGAAGTACTGCTTCAGATCCATACACATAAGAAAAAGGCATAGTTTCCTTAGATGTCCTGACAGTAGTTCGGTATGCCCAAATATGTTCTCCAAGCTTTTATCCCAATCGCATAGGTTGGATGAAATAAACTTTTTAAAAAGCCTCACAATAGTTTTGTTGAATGCTTCTGCTAAACAATTGGCTACAGGATAGTATAGAGACGAAGTCACACTTTCTATCCTATATTTATTACAAAATCAACAGAATGACTAACTCACAAATTGAGATTCGTTGTCATGAACAATTATCCTACACTCTAAAGTGATATATGACATGATGTTTGATAAATTTGATCACATCTAATGTCTTCACTTCAGTTAGGGAACAGTTTCAGTCCATTTTAAAAATAAGTATAGCCAATATGAACCGGTGACACCTTATTGATGGTGGCAAAATCAACCGAATCATGTCCATTCTCCACTGCTCAAATGGCCATAATGTAGCTATTGGATGAATATACTCTGGTTCTTGATGTATGAAATCTGCATGTATCTGACATACTTTGCATTTTCTAGCATAAATAACCGCATCTAGCATCAACTTGGGCCAATAATATCCCATTCTTCGGAGTCGATACTAGAGTTTTGGTCTTGGTTGATGTGCTCAGCAAATGCCTCTATGAGCTTCTTGCAGTGCTTCCTGAGCTTCTTTATTATAAAAGTAGCGAAACAAAATTTTATTATAGGATTTTCTATTTAATGTCCAAACTTCGGCATTATAATATAATCGAATAGGTTTTCTCCGAATTGCTGCCACTTCTTTGAGGTTTTCTGGCAATATTCCATAAAGAACATAATCTATGTAAGGAAATTGCCAATCCTTTGGTTCGAGATCATTTTCAAGGGCGTGTACTTCTTGTTTCTTATTCGAAGTTAATTCCATTTTGAGTTCATTTTTCGAACAAAACAATTCTTTGCTTCCCACTGTTATGCATTTGTTAGTATCTTTAGGCAACGCTAAAGTGGCAGCTAATGAAGCCAGTGAGTCCGCATAACTATTCTGATAGTGCAAGACATGACTGATATAGAACCCGTTGATACTATCAACTATCTTCATGACTGCTTGGTAATAAGGTAGGAGATCTTTATTCTTGACTTTGTATTCTCCTTTGACTTAATTGATGATAACTTGGGAATCTCCGTATGCTTCTAAATAGTTCACCCCATTTGTTTGGTTATTTTTAGGCAAATCCTTAAGGCATTGTATTCGGCGACATTATTAGAGCGTGACTCTGTTAAAGAGTACGCTTTAGGGATGATATGGTTATGGGGAGAAATAAAAACAACCCCCACCCCTGTTACGACCTTTCCTTTTGTTCCCATTATGAAAACGCCATCAAAGAAAAGTTGCCAAACTTTCTTTGTAGTGGCATTTGCTTCAGCAATTTCTTGCCAAACCTTTTGGAGTTGTATCTCTTTTGATTACTTTGTCAGGAATGCCTTCATATAACTTTGAAGAAGCTGGAATTGGGTGTTTGGCTAGGAAATCAGCTATACCTTGACCTTTGATTGATTTTTGTGGGATAAAATGCATATCGTATTGTGATAGCAAAATAGCCCATTTTGATGGTCTTGAATTTAATGACTCTGGTTTGATCATTAATATTCTTAATGAATTAGCTCTCGATATAACGTAGATTGTTTACCCTACTAGGTAGTGTTATATTTTATACATTGCAAATACCAAAACTAGGCATTCTTTATCCACTGGGTTATATCATTGTTCAGCTCCATTCATCATTCTACTTAGGTAGCAGATAGTTTGTTCTTGTCCAAACTCATTCTTTTGGGCTAATAATGCTCTCAAAGAATGATTCATGGCTCTTACATATAATAGAAAAGGTATTCCAGAAATTGGAGCTAAAAGGACTGGCGGCTTTGTAAGATATCCCTTAATCTCCCAAAAGTTTTCTGATAAGCATCATTCCAGATGAACGACACTCCTTTCTTCATCAACCGTGTAAAAGGTTGACATCTCTCAGGCAAGTTTGATATGAATCTACGAATATAAGCCAGCCTTCCCTGAAGTCCACTTGATTCCTTAAGATTTTGAGGTGGTGGCATATCTTGAATTGCTTTGATCTTATTTGGATCAAGATGAATTCCTCAAAAAGTGACTACAAAGCCAAGAAACTTTCCACTAGAAACTCCCAGAAAAGATTTGTTGGGTTCATTTTAAGGACCACCTTCTCCTGCTTGCGCCTTTGCATGAGGTTGAACACCATTCTCAAGTCATAGAGATGATCATGTTTGCTTTCAATTTTGATTGCCAAGTCATCCGCGTAACACTCCACCGTCTTCCGAAGATGTCCTTGGAATATCATGTTCATGGCACGTTGATATGTGGCGCCAGCGTTCTTCAAACCGAAGGACATAACTGTATAACAATATACCTCTAGTAGCATTCTGAAAGACGTATGCTTCTCATTGTCTGGGTACATTTTAATTTGATTGTATCTTGAAATCCATCCATAAATGACATTCGTTCGTAGCCGCAAGTATTGTCGATCATGATATATGTGATGGGAAAAGGAAATTCATCCTTCGGGCATACTTCGCAAATCTCTGAAGTCAATGCAGACCCTAAGTTTTCTATTCATCTTGGTCACAGAGACTATATTTGCGATTCAATCTGGATGTTGTTCTTCACAAATGAAGCCTGATTCAATTAACTTTTTTATTTCAATTTCAATGGCTTCCATTATTTTGGGACGGAACCTTCATTGTTGTTGTTTGATAGGTTTTGCATCTGGTCGGATGTTCAGCTTGTGCATCGCCACCTTTGGGTCAAGTTCTGGCATGTCTTCATAATTCCAAGCAAAAATATTAATATATTCTCGAATGAGAGAAATCATTGCTTTTTTTCTTCAGAAGATAAATTTTCACTGATAAATATGGTTTAGGATTAACTTCATTTCCCATATCTATTTGGATTACTTTATCTTCAGTTGGAGGTTCACGTTGTTCGAACTGAACTTCTCACTTCATGTTGAGGTGCGTCGCCTAGGAGTCATTCTTGATCGGCGACAATTCTTCATCATATTTTTCTTTTTGATCTGCAGAGACCATGTTTATGGAGACTTCTTAAAAAATAACTCCAACACTTACGTCTGAATCCCAGCATAATGATTCGGATAAATGAGTTTGTTGAAGTTCTTCATAATTAGTTTCTGAAATATTTTCAGAAGTGGTAACATATCCCAACCCCCTGTTAGTCTTATCATAATAATCTAGCATGTTTCCTTTTGGGACAAAAAATCAAAGCATAGCTCTTCTTCCTTTTCCAAAATTCAATCCCCTGCCTTTGATTAGGCTTTATCCCATCTTTTTCATAATTTTATGGGAATTTTTATCGTAATGGAAGAACCCAAGATTTTCCTGTTCTTCCTCAGAATCTAAGCACTTTTCTTTATTGTTATTGTTTGCTTTTCCAAACAATATAGGTTTTTGACCTTTATATTTAGGAGGGACTTCAAAGATTGCTTCACTCACATCTCCATCATCATCACTTTGTATACAAAAGGATGATCGGATGCTTGGAATAATGCTAAGGAGTATATTTTATTTAGTTGATCACTGACTGCGTCAGTACTAGTTCTAGAGCATTCAGAATCAACACTCGACGAATAAGCAAACTCTATATTTTTATTAATTACCCACTCACCTTCAGAATTAGCAGTGTCATTTACATCTAGGCCTTCAAGACTTATTAAAATGGGTTAAACTTTTCAATTTTCATCATCGAATCTCGAATATTTGAATCCTAGTTCAGTATCGGGCTCCTTGATGCTATCGGATTCTTCTAGGGCAAGTTGTTCAACTGCTCAAAATGTGTCTTGATATAACAGCGCTTCTGTAAAGTAGTTCTCAACTCTTTTAAAGGGTTGCTTTTCTTCCACCAGGGTCTTCACATTTTCATTTTGTCCACATACTTCATACACTGGTGAAGTGTAGAAGGGACAGTGAGGTTGAGGTGAATTTATGGCCTTCTGAGTAAATGTTTATAAGACGTATCGGCATCTATCACATAGCATGTGATTTCCGTCTTCAGGTCATTGATCTGACACTTCAATTTTACCTTGCTCAGGGGTTTACTACCATTAGCATTAAACCTGAAAATGGTTATATTTGTTGATGCCAATTTACTTATTGGGACTCCTAAATACTGCAACACCTTCCTTGGCATTACGCTTAGAGCGGATTCAGGGTCAACTTGAAATCAATCGCAATTGACCCTATGTAGCCTTTGTAATACAGGGGCCAGTAATACTTGTTATTCTTCACTTGCATATCTTTTAGGGAGAAAGTTATGTAAGGTATCTTCTTAGAAGTCTGGTGGCATGTTGCATAGACTTCTTCTTCTTCAGTTGTTTCTGGGATTTGGGCCAGAAATACCTCATGTCTTGCAGAGCCTCTCTTAAGACTTCCCTGGTTTGCTTAGATAGCCTCAGGAGCTTGTACAAAGTGATTCTTGCAGGGATGTTGGCCAATTGTGCCAACATATAGAATTGGAAATGCTTTTGGGAGCTTTATGCTGGCTCTTTTACTTATTTCTAAGAACTTTGTCGAACTTAACCTCCTTTTACTTGTTCTTCTTTAGAGGTTCTGAGGCTTAACCACTTGGTCATAATTCTTCAAGTAGTTTTTCCCTGAACGAGTTCTAAAGGGTTTCTGTTGGTCTTCATTAATTGCCAAAGATTCTCTAAGTTCCTCTTCTGAGTTCGACAGAGGATGAACTCCTGCATGATCTTCAGGGACTGCAGTGACAATATTAGAAGTGCACGCTTTTCCTTTTGACTTCTTCTAAGATGAGCTCGAATTCCATTGCTCATCTTCAAGAAAGTCTAGATGCACCCACATTATCTCTCCTTTAGAGGTTTCAAAAGGAGATAACCCTTTCTTTTATTGCTGATGAGGATCATAGATTACAATCCTCATTGTGCCTTTAGGAATGGGTTAAACTCCATCTTGAACAGTTGATTTTATCCAGTCTGGAGCCTTTTCAAATTTGAAGATCACCATGTTTGTTGTTATATTCTTCTAGTCTTCTCGCAACTTGATGACATTGGTGTCCACCATAGCCTAGATCTTATCTTTTAGGATATAACAATTCTTAGTAGGATGATTAATGATCCTGTGATACACACAATAATTTGGATCATTAACCTTTCCTACTTCTTCAGGTGGCTTTGACTCTAAAGTTTCAACATATTCTATGTCATAAGTAGATTGAAAATAGTTGTGGTATGCTCATCTTTGAAAAAATATTATTTTTGAGGAACTCATGATTGAGGAGTCCTCGGAGGAGGCTTAGTCGGGCTTGAAGCATCCACTGCCATCATCTCTTTCCCTTTTGGTCGAGACGATTAAGATGTTCTAGAATTATTTCTTCTTTATCTCCCTTCTTCTTCATCTTCAAGCCTTTGTGTGATTTCTTCAGCCTCTTCAGCTTGAAGTGAGAGATATTTCCAAGTGGAGGACTTTACAGCCCTCATTATGGTAAGAACTTTTGTGGAAAGATTATATCTACAGGACTCCACTAAAGTCCTTTCGGGCATTCCATGCAGACACCTCAAAGAATCATTTCTGAATCTCTTGATAAAATCTCGAGCTAACTCCCCTTTCTTTTGCTTTGTAGTGAGGAGTGTTGGTGATGTGATAATTTAATTGCAAGCACACAGTATTGGTATTGCACTTTACAGGTCGTCCCACAGAGATCTCAGGTGTTTTGCGATTCTTACTAATTTTATAATCTAACGGACTAACAAAGGATTCTAGGTCGAATTTGAGAGTTATTCTAATTAGCTTAGGATCTAGAATCTACTAGTTTTCAACAATATATTTACTTCTATTATCTTTTTCTATCAAAAAATTTGATTTTTTAGTTTTAATCTTTATTTAAAGTGCTCTAAGCATGAGATATCAAGTAGTGTGCAAGCATAACTCACCAAAGAAACTACTTTTCATGAGAGCAAACTAAATCATTAGATAATTCGATAAAAAGATGAAAATCAACAACCCCAAACCCTAACTAAGTATAGGCTTCAAGAAACTTAACTCAAGTATAACCTATCAAAGTATTAATCTACGAGTTCTTGTATTTTAATCTTTTCATAGAAAAGTTATGTCTTTATTATTTTAATTAGGAAGAAAATATTAGAGAGCAACTACATGATGGATTCTAGATTCATCTACATCCTATAGCTAAGCTAAATTAGCTACTCATAGTTATAGTAAGCAAAATCCTATTTTTATTCATGAAAGCAAATAAATCTAATCTAGAAAGTAAATAAATCTATATTAGAAAGCAATTAGAAGAGAATTAGCTAAGAAAAATTAAAGATCAGCAAAGGTTACCTCTGGAGTCGGTATTGTGGTCGTCACCCCTTCAGCAAATTTTAATCCTAATTTTATTAAATAAAATACAAGTACAAAATTATAGGATTCCAACCCTAGTTACAAGTATACAGCTAATAAATAGTCTTCGAAGAATCAAACCCTAATTTTGATATAACTGAAAAACTACAAAATTACGTCGAAGCCCAAGAAGAAAAATCAGCCTGTGGGCCCCTCCTTTTGCCTCCTGCCATTTGGTGGCTTGCCACTAATTAGAAGCATTATCTTGGAGAAAGCTTCTGATTTTTCTCCTGCATGAGTCTCTTGTCTTGTTCTCTTGATTTTCCTGACTATATTGGACTTTGACTCTCTACAGCATCACGGTCTTGTAGTTTACTCACTTTTATCTCTTTTTCGAGCTTAGTTTCCTAATCCGGCTCTGATTTTATACCATCTCCTTATTAGAATAGGATTACCTGAAAAAACAAACTAAAAATACCTAGTAGCATTATTTATATACAAAAATAGATAAGGTGGAGGCTACAAATATGCAATATATGGCACTCATCAGTTGGCATTTAGATCTCCATGTCATCTTCATAGAACCTCGTCAGGAAAGCCTTTCCATATCGTTCCATGAGTTAATAGTTCCCGGCTCCAATCTCCGGAACCATTCTAATGCTAGACCCGTGATGGTGCTAACAAAAACTTGAGTGATGATTGGGTCATTCCCAATCAAATGACCTATCTGCGATTTGAAATAGTAAAGTTGTTAGTTTGGTGAATCTTCATCATCAAAAAATTTGAGTTTCAAATACTTGTAGTTTTCTGGGAAAGGTATACTTTCCCATTCCATCAGATATGGCCTCACCACCCCCAGCTCTTGCAAGTTATTTCTATGCATAAGAGTGCTGAGTTGATTCTAGAAAGTTTCCATCAGGGTGGCATTTGGATTAGCTTCAAGTTCCGAATTTCCAGATTGATGGTGAGAGTATTCAGAACGATTATCTTCTTCTTCGTGACAATCCTCATTATTATCATCCGTGTTTTCAGGAGGAGTATGAGGTTCATCTTCTTTTCTCCTCCCATTATCTTTCTTTGGGTCGCGGGAGCCTTTAGAAGAAGATTCTCTTTGAAGCATATCCCTGATCTCATTTATGGTACCTTGCTGTTGTTGGATGATTGTATCTTTTTCATCCATCATCTTCATGAATTCTTCTAAAGTTCCTTGCACCATGTGTGCAAAGGCAGATTCCTTTAGGAATGAGTACGAAGTCTATGACTCAGCTATAGCAGAGTTTTCTGTTTTCTCTTATTTAGAGGAGACTCCAGCTATTTTCCTATAGTCTAATGGCACTATCACCCCTTTCTTGAGCTAGGTATTTTGAAAAACACCTCGCATCTCATTGAACATACTCTTCAGACTTGAAGAATGCTCAGAGTTAGAAGAATCTGCTCGAGGAAGGCTCTTTGTTTTCTTCTTCTTTTTTCCCTTGAAGTGTATCATATTGGATGATACCTCAAGATACTCTGGTTCGGAAAACTCTTGCTTGACGGTGCATCTCCTTCTCTTTGAAGGTTGAACTGGAGACAACACCAGTCTGTTGAAGACAGACAACTTTGCTGGGGTTACAATGCAGTGACAATGAGAGAGAGCACTGCGTTGATCAATTATTCGCAACTACAGTGAGACTTCTGGGATTTTTCTCTTTTCTTGGTGAGAAATTTCCTAAGGTCTCCTAAATTGGAACTCATTGTCTTGTTGTCAGAGGTAACTTCTTCTCCAAATAGTATTTTTGGGATAGGAGTTTCTACTCTCTTGAATATCCCACGAGCAAACTTTACTCTAGCTATGATGGATGAAGGATGAGCTTTAGATGAAGCCGAGACTGAAGGTCTTTGAGCCTTAGAGGCTAATTCTTCTTCAGAAGTATGGGTCTGTGCTTTTCTGTTGGAATGCGAATTTGAGATCCGTATCTAATTTTAGGAACGCGATTTTGTGACTCGCATTTATCTTCTAGGACGCGACCTTGAGGTCCGCATTTTGTTTTAGGAATGCGAGTGTGGAACCCGCATTTTGTCTGTGAAACGCAAATGTAAACTCTGCATTTATGGTCAAAAATGTATTTGGTGGGTGAGCAGCATTTCTTGTAATAATTGCAAATAAACCCATCTGCATCTTTATCTAACTTTTTGTTGGGGACCACAACTTCGCTCTTTGGTCACCATATGCGAATTGGAGCTTCGCATGGTGGTTCCATAATAGTTGGTTCTTCTTTCATGACTCTGCAGGTAGTATGAGCCGTACTTCTTCTTAGATTCCTTCTCATAGTGCAAGTGAGAAGAACCTTATCTTCAAAATCATCTCTTTGAAAATTGGAGAATGGTTGTTTCCCTTTGTTGTTACAGGGATCTTGATCGATCCTCTTGAGATCAACAAGGGTCTTGAGTGGGGCAGATCCAAAGCCTTAAGCTGCTGGAGAAATCTCTTCTTTGAGACCGGAGCAGTCTGAGGAGTCCTTTGGTAGGACTATCATCTTTGGAGCCTCCTTGGAGGCTAAGCTATTTGAGACCTTGAGGCATTTCTGCAAGGATATTGGGCTCATGGAGCTGGAGGAGAGAAATTCTTCGTATTTCTCTTGGTCGAACTCAATGACAAGTGACTCCACCATAATGCAAACTGGGACTTTGTCGGATTGGGCTACCACCATATCATCGAAGATGATATATTTCTCCAGCAAAGTCGCCAATCTTCTGTTCGCCATGAAAATTGAATTTTATTTTATTGATAACTTCTCAATAAAGAGATTACAATTTGAATGATTTACCATTTACAGAAGATGAGGAAAGTCTAATTTCCTCTTTGTTTAATGTCGGGTTCTGTTATACCTGTGGACGACGATCCTGCTCTCCGTTGACAATCTGAATGCAAGTTCTTTGGTTGGTTGCCTGCGTAAAGCTCTTGGATGCAAGGGCTTTATATTTTTAGCGCAAGTGCTCAAGTGTAGATGATTTCCTCCGTATGTAAGAGTGTATCTTCAACTGATCAAGAACTCAGTATCCAACAACTTTTCTAGCCCCGCTTTCGGCTATTTATAGAGGTTTAGGAGATCTTTGAATTAGTGTAATGGTCTAATTAATGGCCTCCTTGATTGAGAATTAATTCTCTGTCTTTTAATCCGTTGGATTAGTATTAAATCTCCAGAATTTGTAACAAACATCTTTAATCTCTTAGAATTGTAACTAAAATGTGAATCTCAGCTTTAAGATCCACGTTTTAGCTCTTGGTGGATCGTGTGGCATGCTCAGACCCGCATTTGAGTATCATTGAAGATGATTTTCACTTCTCAAGGCTTTAAAATATAATCGCGACCCTCTGAGTTAAATTCGCGTATGGGTTGTACTTATTAACTTAGAAAAATCAGGCGTGGATCTCTCTATATTAGATGATCTGCATTTGAATCCCCAGCAATGTGTCTTATTCGATTAGACCAACATTTGGGTATAAACGAGGATAGTTTTTATCTTTTAAGAGTTTAGAATAAAAACGCGACCCTCTGGAGTTCGTGTTAATTATGTTTAACTCTAGTCATGGGCTAAAAAGTTAACTATAATTGCAGATCTTTTTTTAATTGATGATCCGCATTTTACTTTCTTAACTTGACCCATATTTTGGGTTTTATGAGTCTTTGTGGGCCATAATGCAATCTTATATTGAGTCCCATTTTCAATGAAACGTGACCCTGTGGGGCCACCTTTGTCAGCCTAATTCGTGAGTCTCTCTGGACGGCGATCCGTATTTTGGCTAACTTAAGAAATAAAATGCGACTCTATGAGAGTTGTCTCTTATCCTTTCTCCGCTTTGAGATGCGGAGATCTTTATGAGGATTGCATTTTAGTTTTTCCCAGCTCCGCGATGTGAATCTCTCTATGACAGATGATTCACATATTGGCCAATTTTTGGCTATCATTATAAACTATTCTTTTCATTTCTTTTTTCTTAAAAATTTTGCCAACAGATATGGTACAACTATAATAAGTTTAGTTTCAAAATTTGTTATGGGGTGACCCATTTGAAAAGCAAACAGAGTCGAGGTGATTCGTCTAGATAACAGACAGAATCAATTTGAGACTTAGGGGTGACTTGCCTGAAAAGCAGATAGAGTCGAAGTACTTCGCCTGATAATAGACAAAATCAATTTGAGATTTAGATGTGACTCACCTAGATAGTAGACAGAGTAAGGGTGATTTGTCTAGATAACAGACAAAATCAATTTGAGATTTGGGGGTGACTCGCCTGAAAAACAGACAGAGTCAAGGTGATCAGTTTAGGATCAAAAGAACCGCAGACAGAGATATAGCTGACATGCTTATGGAGTGATTTGCCTGGAAAGCAGACAGAATCAATTTGAGATTTGGGGGTGACTCTCCTAGAAAGAAGATATAGACGGGGTGATCACTAGATAACAAACATAATCAATTTGAGATTTGGGGGTGACTCATCTAGAAAGCAGACAGAGCCGGGGTGATTCGCCTTGATAACAGACATAATCGATTTGAGACTTGGGAGTGACTCACCTGGAAAGTAGACAGAGCCAAGGTGATTCACCTGGATAACAGGTAGAAACAATTTGAGACTTGGGTGGACTCGCCTAGAAAGCAGACAAAATCGTGATTCACCTGGATAACAGACAGAATCGATTTGAGACTTGGGGGTGACTCTCCTGGAAAGCAGACAGAGGCGGGGTGATTCTCTTGAAAAGCAGACATAATTGATGATCGTGTCAGAATCATGGGTTGACTCGTCTAGAAAGTAGACAGAGCTCAGGTGATTCGCCTGGAAACAGACATAATCGATGATCGGGTTAAGATTATAGATTGACTTGCTGGAAAGCAGACAGAACCAGTGATCGGGTCAGAATTGCAAAATCCACAAACAGAGGTATGCCTGATATGCCTACGGGGTGATTCATCTGGAAAGCAGACAAAATCGATGTTCAGGTCAAGATCATAAGTTGACACGCCTACAAAGCAGACAGAGCCAGTGATCAAATCAGGATCATGGGTTGACTCGCCTGGAAAGCAGACAGAACCAGTGATTGGGTCAGGATCGTGGGTTGACTCGCCTAGAAAATAAATAGAGTCATTTTTTAGATTTAAGTGTGACTCGTCTGGATAACAGACAAAATCGATGGTCGAGTTAGGATCAGAATATTGATTGTTTACAGAAGTATTTATGCGATATTTTGTGAAGTGGTGAGATAATTAAATCTCGCTGTCAGAGTTAAGAGCTTAACATGATACGTTTGCGACAAGTGTTTTTTATGTGATGATGTGGATAGAATGGTTCAAATGTTACTGTTAGAGATAAGATCTTAACATGACAGGTTCATGGAATTTTAGCAAACCCCAGTTATGAACAAATTTGGTATGTCTTTACCAATTTCCATTTGTATTGGACTTACCATGCTATTCCCCTCAGAATAATTAGTTGTCGAAAGTTTTACTTGGGCTTAGATGACAAACATTCCCTCTTTTCTTAGCTTTTTGAGCTTTGGGCTGTTAATTTCATATTCTTACCCCTAGTCCGATAGAGCTGGTGAGGAATGTGTCCTCTTCTCATTGCTTTAGCACAGTTGGGCAGTGCAATTTTTTTTCTTAGAGTATATGTAGTATCTTTTCAAGAACCTGCCGTTGATAGGCATCATCATTCTATCCCCGTCTTGATTGATCAAGTGATATACTACACATGAGTAGACAGTCTCCACTACAAAGGGGCCTTCCCACTTGGGCTCACACTTACCTTTAGTTTTGTGGGTCATAATCATTAGTCTTTTGACAGATAAAACCAAGTCTCCTTCTCTGAAGGTTCTTCGCTTGACTTTTTTGTTGAAAGCCTTTGAGATACGTGCTTGATACATCTCTATTATTTGTTTTGCCTTTAAACACTTTTCATCTAGCATTTCGAGTTCTCACAACTATCATCGGTGTTGCTCATCTGTCGTCATTTCTGCAGCTAGCGCAACTCGCAGAATTTTGAGTGGCAAAATTGCTTCACACCCGTTGGTCTCTGTATTTTGAGTGGAAAAATTGCTTCGCACCCGTAAACTAAAGAGAATAGTGTAGCTTTTATGGGAGTTCAGCTTGTGGTTTGGTAAGCCCACAAGCATTCTCCTAACTTCTCGTTCTAGTCTCGCTTACTGAAGGACACAAATTTCTAAAGCAGCTTGACGATCGTCTTATTGAAGGCCTCGGTTAGCTCATTTCCCGCCGGATTATAAGGTGTTGATAAAATGATTTGGATTTTGAATTTACTACAGAACCACATGCATCCTTAGCTAGCAAACTGGGGACCATTATTGTGGATAATTTGCTTGGGTATGCCGAAGCGGTATATCACGTGGTGCTTAATAAATTTGATGACATCAAGGGCCTTTAATTCTCTCATAGGGACGGCCTCTACCCACTTGGAAAAGTAGTCGGTTATGGCCAGTATGAACCGGTGCCCTTTAAATGATGGTGGGCTTATTAGACCGATGATATCCATGTCCTAGGTTTCAAATGGCCAGTTAGTGATAGAATTATGGAGGTATTCAGACTGTTGGTAAATGAAATTAGCATGTATTTGGTAGACGTGGCAGCGCTTTACATAGTTCACAGCATCTGTAATCATCATTGGCCAAAAGTAGCCAAGTCTTCTTATACGGTCCCACAGTTTTGGTCATGGCTGATGGGCTCCGTAGGTACTGTTGTGCGTTTCATGAATTACTTTGTATGCCTTTTTCTTCGAAAGGCAGCGTAATAGAACGCTGTCATGTGATCTCTGGGACAATGTATGCGATATTGCATCGTAGTAGTATTTGGATATCTTTTTTCTGACCGAGGCCGCCTCTTTGGGGTCTTTCAGGAGGTTTTCATATAATAAATAGTCTATAAAAGGGAAGCTCCAATTGCAAGGTTTGAGATCCAAACTTACTTGGAATACCTCCTCTTCCTCAAATAGCGTTTTTGGATGCAAGAGGTCTCGATCCCCTATAGAGATTTGTTTACTCATTCCAGGTGGCACGGCTAAGATTGCGGCCAGGGATGCCAAAGATCTGCATATACGTTCTCATGTCTGGGCACATGGTTGATGCAGAATGTTTCGAATTTGTTGGCTAACTTGATTGCTGCTTCAAGATAAGGGACGAGGTCTTCATATTTCTTCATATTTCATCTCATATTATATAGTTATTTGGTTGACAATGAGCTTGGAGTTTCCATACACCTCTAGATATTTCACCCCCAGTCGTTGAGCTAATTGGAGGCCAATAATGAGTGAATTGTATTCCGTGATATTGTTTGTGTACAATTCAGTGAGCGAATACTCCCTATGTATCACATGTTTGTGGGGATTTATTAATACCACCCCCACTCTGGCCGTAGTTCTCCTCGTTTCTCCGTCAAAGAATAGTTGCCATGTATGTCCTTCATCGACTAGATTAACCTAAGCAATTTTGTGAGTAATGTCATTCTAGAGTTTTGAATGCTCTGGTATGGGGTGTTCTGCAATGAAGTTTGTTATCGCTTGTCCTTTTATGGTCTTCTGAGGGATGAAGTGTATATCGTATGGTGATAGGAGGAGTGCCCACTTTGCTAATCTCCCATTCAATGCACCGGGTTTTGTCGTGAGTAACTTCAATGGGTTAACCCTAGAGATGACGAGGATCATCTGTCCGGCTATATAGTGTCGCATTTTCTGAATTGCAAATACTAAAACTAAACACTCTTTCTCGATCGGGTTATACCTGTGTTTGGCACCGATCATGGTGCAACTTAAATAATAGATGGCTTGCTCTTAGCCTTGTTCATTGTGTTGTGCTAGTAAAGCTCCCAAGGAGTGATCGATCTTACGTAGATAAGAAAAGGTTTTTCTAGCACTGGGCTGCTAGAACAGGTGGATTGGTCAAATACTTCTTTATGTCATCGAAGACCTGCTGACACGCTTCATCCCAGACAAACGATACCCCCTTCTTCATGAGCCTCGTGAATGGTTGGCATCATCCTGACAAGTTGGCGATAAATCATCGAAATTAAGTCAATCTCCTTCGCAACCCCCTAAGTTCTTTTAGTTTATGAGGTGGCTGCATTTCTTGAATCACCTTGATTTTGTCGGGATCAAGGTGGATTCCCCTTAAGGTCACCCAAGATCTTAGCATTAGATACCCCCAGGAAAGATTTAGTGGGATTCATTTTCAACTGATGCTTCCTCATGAGGTCGAATATAGTCCTCAAGTCATTTAGGTGATCCTCTTTTTTTTGCTTTTGACCGCCAAGTCATCTACATAGCACTCAACAATCTTCCTCAAATGTTCTCAGAAGATGACGCTCATTGGTAGTTGGTAGGTCGTGCCGGTATGTTTTTAATCTGTAGGACATCACTGTATAACAGTATATCCCTAACAGAGTCCTAAAAGCTATATGCTTTTCATTATCGGGATACATCTTGATCTAATTGTACCCTGAGAAACCATCCATAAAGGACATTCTCTCATATCCGTATGTATTATGTATCATGGTGTCAGTTATCGGCAATGGAAATTCATCTTTAGGGCAGGCGATATTAAGATCCCAAAAATCTATGCATATCCGGATCTTACCATTCTTTTTAAGTACGGGGACAATGTTTGCCACCCAACTGGGATGTTGCTCCTTGTGGATAAAACCTGAATCAATAAGTTTCTTGACTTCGGCTTCTACTGCTTCCATCAATTCAGGACAAAAGTGCCTATGTAGTTGTTTTACTGGCTTCGCTCTCCGCTTGATATTGAGCCGATGGACTGCGGCTTCTAGATCTAAGCTTGGCATGTCTTCATAATTCCATGCGAAGACATCAGTATACTCTTTTATCAAAACTAATAAGTCTTCCTTCTTGAATGGAGGCAAATTATCGCTTATAAAAATGGGCTTTGGACTCCCTTCAGTTTCCTTGTTGACTTTGGTTACCTTGTTTCAGTGGGCGGTTCTCGTTGCTCAAACCGCATGTCCCATTGGGCTTCCATCTATTGGATCCATGGATCTCTAATGAGAGAGGTGGATCGTCTTCTTCTATGTTTAAAGTTGCAGAGGTCATGTTCGATATAAAAGTTTAGAATATGGCTCCAGTATTTATATTTGAATCTAAATCTGTTATGGTGATGTGATATCTACTGCAAGCACACAGTGTCGGTGTAGCGCTGTACAGGTCATCCCACAAGGATCTAAGGTGTTTTTGCGATTCTTACTTTTTCTATAGTTCTATCGGACTAATTAAAGATTCTAGGTTGAAGATGAGAGTTATTCTAATTAGCCTAGGATCTATAATCCACTAGTTTCCAACCATATTCTTACTTCTATTATCTTCTTCTTTCATAAAAAGGTGATCTTTTAGTTTGATCTTTATTTAAAGTACCCTAAGCATGAGTTATCAAGTAGTGTGTAAGCATAATGCATCAAAAATACAACTTTTCATAAAAACAAACTAAATCGTTAGATAATAAAATGAAAAAGATAAAATCAACAACCCCAAACCCTAACTAAGCATAGGCTATCAAGAAACCTAATTCAAGTCTTACTCTTCAAGTTCTTATATTTTAATCTTTTTTATAGAAAAAATCATGTCTTTATTTATTTTATTTAAGAAGAAAAATATTAGAGAGCAATTACATGGTGGATTCTAGTTTCATCTATATCCTAGAGCTAAACTAATTAGCTACTCATATTTTTAATAAGCAAAATTAAATTTCTATTCATGAAAGCAATTAAATCTAATCTAGAAAGCAAATAAATCTAAATTAGAAAGCAATTAACTCTATCTAGAAAGCAAATAAAGATTAGAAAACAATGGCTTACCTCTGGAGTACGGTATTGTGGCCGCCACCCCTTCAGTAAAACCTTAATTTTACTAATTTAAAACGAGTACAAAACTTCAGAATTCCCCGTTAGAATATAAGGATACGGCCAATATATGGGCTTCGGAAATAAAACCCTAATTATAACAGAACTGAAAAACTATAAAATTACAATAAAGCCCTCGAAGAAATATCCTCTGGAACGGCCACTTTTGGGCCGCTATTTGGCGGTGGAAACCGCCAATTGGCATCTAAATCAAGCTAAATTTCTCTAGATTTTCTTCTGCATGAGTTTTCTGTCTTGTAATCTTGATTTGCTTGACTGTATTTGACTTTGACTCCCTGAAGTAATTTAATCTTGTAATCTCGCCCACTTTAGCAACTTTTCAGACTTTGATTTCCTACTCCAATTATGATTTCATGCCATTTCCTTGTACGAATAAGATTACCTGAAAAAAACACTAAAAATACCCAAGTAGCATTTATTTATATACAAAGATAGATAAAGTATGAGAGAAAAAATACAATATATGATACTCATCACACCTCCACACCTATCTTTTGCTAGTCCTCCAGCAAAACTAAACCTAAGAAGAAAAAGAAAAATCCTAACTCACTTTCGCAGGAATCGCGATTGCACTTAGCATGTGCAACAAGTCTTTAAACCCCTAGATTACTCTAGTGGACGAGTGTTGTCTTGTGAGGGTTTGCAGTGAACCTTTCATGCGAATATTCACGCTTGTTTAGGCGTAACGTACCCGATTACTCGGTTCATACTCTTTTCTTTTTCTTTTTTTTCAGAATATTTCACCTTTCATGCGAATATTCACGCTTACTTAGGCGCAAAGTACCGATTACTTGGATCATACTCTTTTTTCACTCTTGAGGCTATTGTCTTAATACCAGGCTCACCCCATTATTTTATCACTCTCGAGCCTATTGCCTTAATACCATGCTCATCCCATTATTTATTCACTTTTTTTTTAGAGAGAGAAGACTTACTCATTCATTATCATTTTTGTCCTTAACCTAATAAACTATTGTGAAGTAAAAATTAGATGTATACTTGCCTCAAAACTATTGTTAGCGATATTTATTTTTTCGGATACAATTCAAAGCGTATCATCCAATCTACTCTCCTTTCCAATTTCAAATATAAATTTATTCTTTTATCTGTAATTAGTTTGATCTATTGATGAAAACATAATAAAAAATTTTTAATTTTTTTTTTAGTTTTTTTTCAAGTTAGTTACCCTGAAAACTACCCAAAGTGTAAAATAAAGAAACTCAAAAATCTAAAAATAAAATAAAATAAAATTCCTAAAATTAAAATTCTAAAAATCCTAAAAAATAAAAAACTCCTAATCCACTCCTCCACACCTAAACTTGTGTATGCCCTCATACAGAAATCATTGGTGTCATCCTCTTTGCCTCCTACTAGCCCACCAGGTGCAGGACGTGCTCGTGTCGTAGAAGCCTCACCCTTATCGATTTCTTTCAACCGATGCCAAATTTTTCCAAGACCTTGCCAGACTACATTGATTTTCTCAGTGGGATCAGCTGGCAAGTCTTGGTCAAAGAAGGCATCATCCTCCTCCTCTTGTGTTAGGTCAGTAGCATATATATTTTCGTCATCAGTATTTCTATTCCGATCTTCTGGAACAGCAGCATGATATGTCACTGAAATATGTTCGGCAGCAATAAACTCGCGTGAGGGTGCATATGCGTCAAATTTGGCACTAGACAAAAACTTTCGACACAACTGTGTAATTAAGCAAGGCAGAGGCAAACTAGTCCTCGACAGCATCTTAGCATCAATAATAGTGTCGAGTAGCTGTGTGCACATACAGAAGTGAGCATCTTAACGCATAATACAATCAACAACATAAATTGTGGGCATGTAAAAAGATGACATATGTGTAATGCCCATAACATTAGTATTGATCTAGCGGCAAGTTGCGTGGATATTGCGATAGAGTGTCTTGCTGCTGATCCCTTTATCACGTGTTATTTTGCAATTCGGGCCAATCCGTGTAAGATAATCCTCAATCCTACCGGGAGTGTGATTTCCCGTGTGAAGGAGGATACCCGTAGAAGCCAAGATGGCTGCTGCATACACTTCGTGTATTTGGCTACGCCAATGGAGGTTTATGGCTTTGCGATCTTCCAAAATATCGGATTTTGCAAAACTCGCATAAAATTCCTCCACTAACTCTGGGGTATAGAATGCATTAGGTGTATAAATGAGATAATTCCAGTCCATAGTTTCGATCGCAGCGGCGACATAGACACTAAATGCCGCAAAAATTTCACCAAAAAACTTCTCACAAGCAAATCTAGCCATTATCTCTTAATGGTAATCACCCAAAATTATTCTAATAAAATATTTAAACAGAGAAAAGAGAGAGAGTACCTCCCCTAAAGTTTCAGGGGGAAAGCGCCAAGACCAGCCGCTAATTAGCGTTGGACGCCGCTGATTGGCAGCTGGAATTGCTCCGTTGGCTGGCAGCTTGGAGTGAGTGGAGGAGGGTGGTGGTTATGACCTTTTGATCAGTTCTGGCCAGAGAAACAATGGGATATTCTGCACTGTCCTGCAAAGAGAGAAGCAAAAGACAAAAGAGGGAGTGGGGTAAGGGGGAGGCAGCTAGGGTTTTGGAAGAGTGGATTTGGGGAAGAAGAGGGCTGCTTGGGTTTATATAGGGATGGAAAATTACCATCAGCTCCTCATCTTTCCCTAATTTTGCTTTTAACTCTGCATCATGTTAGTAACATAATATACATAATATACATGCTATCATATAAATAACTACATGCCTTTACGCATAGATCGGATCGTGAAGTGTCACGACCTCCACATTATTGCTCACTTGAGGTTCTAAAAACGGTTTTAATCGGTGACCGTTTACTTTTAATAAACTACCGTTTTTAGGATCCTCGAGATCAATTGCACCATGATGGTGCACAGTCCGTACTATATACGGTCCACTCCATCTCGACCTCAATTTTTCCAGAAATAAATGTAGTCTCGATCTATATATGAGAACTTTTTGTCCAAGTGTAAATGACTTGCGAATAATCGCTTTGTCATGAAACACTTTAGTTTTCTCTTAATAAATCTTAGCACTATCATATGCATCCCGTCTAATCTTATCAAGCTCATTAAGTTGCAGTCTCCGCTGCTCGCCTGCTTTTTCAAGCTCAAAATTTAGAAATTTGATTGCCCATAAAGCCTTATGCTCAAGCTCCACCGGTAAATGACACGCTTTTCCAAATATCAATAGATATAGAGACATGCCTAGATTAGTCTTGTAAGCGGTATGGTAGGACCATAATGCATCTGCTAGTTTACAAGACCAATATTTTTTGTTATGATTCACTGTCTTCTCCAAATCAGTTTGATTTGGCGATTAGAAACTTTCACTTGCCCACTAGTTTGCGGATGATACGGTGTAGCTAACTTGTGGGTAATGGAATATTTCTGCATAAGCGCCTCAAATGACCGGTTGGTAAAATGGGTACCGTTATCGCTAATGATAGCTCGAGGAATGCCAAATCGAGAAAATATATTCTCTTTTAAGAATTTGACAACGACTTTGTTGTCATTCAATTTTGCAGCTATTGCCTCTACCCATTTGGAAACATAATTAACAGCGACTAATATGTATTGGTTTCCAAATGAGTTGGGTAACGGTCCCATAAAATCTATGCCCCATACATCAAATATTTCGACCTCAAGAATAGGTTGCAGAAGCATCATATTGCGTCGTGAAACTTTGCCTACGAATTGGCATCGTGTGCATGCTTTGCAATATTCCACGGCGTCTTTGAAAAGAGTTGGCTAATAAAAACCACTCTGCAATACCTTTTCAGCGGTTTTCCTGAGACCAAAGTGTCCTCCATAAGCAAAATCATGACAAAAAGAGAGGACACTTTGCATCCATCGTCAGGTATGCATCGATGTATGATCTGGTCTGGACAACATTTGAACAGATATGGTTCATCCCAGTAAAAGAATTTTACTTGGGACAAGAATCTATATCGATCTTGCTTGGACCAATGGGATGAAATCTCCTTGGTCATAAGATAGTTCACAATGTCAGCAAATCATGGTTCATGCATCAATGCAAACAATTGCTCGTCAGGAAATGATTCGTTTATGGGGCAAGAATTAGTTGGAGCATTGGGCAGACGAGACAAGTGATCAGTTACTAAATTATCAGCACCTTTCCTGTCTAATATCTCAAGATCAAACTCTTGTAGCAAGAGGATCCATTGAATGAGCCTTGCTTTTGCGTCTTTCTTGGTTAACAAATATTTCAAAGCAGAATGATCAGTGTAAACAATAATCTGTGATCCAATCAAGTAGGAACGAAACTTTTCAAGTGCAAAGACGACTGTTAGAAGCTCTTTCTCTGTGGTAGAGTAATTCAACTGGGCGTCATTGAGTGTCCTACTTGCATAGTAAATCACATGTGGCTGCTTATTAATACGTTGACCAAGGACGGCACCGATAGCATAATCGGATGCGTTACACATAAGCTCGAAGGGCAAGCTCCAGTCTAGCGCATGAATAATAGGAGTGGTGGTAAGCGCCTTCTTGAGCTGCTCAAATGCTCTTAGACAATCAGGTGCGAAATTGAATGGCACTTCCTTGGCTAGTAGATGTGTCAAAAGCCTAGCAATTTTGCTAAAGTTTTTGATAAATCTTCTATAAAAACCAGCATGACCAAAAAAGGATCGTATATTTTTCACTGATCGTGAAGGTGGAAGATTATTGATGAGGTCCACCTTGGCTTTGTCAACCTCGATACCATCCTTCGAGATGACATTCCCTAGCACTATGCCATTTTTGACCATAAAATGGCATTTTTCCCAATTAAGTGTCAAATGCTTCTCATGACAACGCGTGAGAACTAACTCTAAATGATGCAGACACTCTTGGAATGAATCTCCGAAGATAGAGAAATCATCCATGAAAATTTCAAGAAATCGTTCAACCATGTCAGAGAAAATACTTACCATGCACCTTTGGAACGTGGCAGGTGCATTGCATAATCCAAAGGGCATGCGTCTATATGCAAAGGTGCCAAACAGACATGTGAACGTGGTCTTTTCTTGATCCTCCGGAGCAATGGGAATTTGGTTGTAGCCAGAGTATCCATCTAGAAAATAATAGAACTCATGTCCGGCAAACCGTTCCAACATCTGATCAATAAATGGTAAGGGAAAGTGGTCCTTCCTAGTTGCAGCATTAAACTTTCTATAATCAATGCAGACTCGCCATAAATGCATCGGGATAAGCTCATTTGTATCGTTCTTAACTACAGTGATTCCGGACTTCTTAGGCACTACTTGTACTGGGCTTACCCATGCGCTATCAGAGATAGGATAGATGATCCCATTGTCAAGGCACTTAAGAATATCTTTCCTCATAGTTTATTTCATTACCGGATTCAACCTACGCTGAGGATCTCTTGTAGGTCATGCATTGTCTAGTAAATGAATTCTATGCTGCACTATAGAAGGACTTATCCCCTTAATATCGGCCATACTCCAGCCTATGGCTTCCCTATGTGCTTTCAACATTGATATGAGTGCTTCCTCCTGAGCGTCAGTCAATTCTGCAGAGATAATGACTGGTAGTGTATTGTGTTCACCCAAGAAAGTGTACTTGAGATGACTTGGAAGGGTCTTCATCTCAAGCTCAAGTGAACACTCAATAGATGGTCATAACTGAACTCGTGGTTCAGTCATCAATGGCTCAGGTGGAAGCTTCCATTGAGTGGAAGATACACAATTAGATGACTCATCGAGCGTCTCCAAGAATACACTCTCATCAACTAAACCATCTAGCTCATCAAAGAATTCCTCCTCTTGGTGTTCACTGGACAACCCTTGGTTCATATTCACTTCTAGGAGCTCGTCATGTGGATCACTTGGTTGGCGCCCTAGATTGAATATATTCAAGTAAAGTGTCATATTTCCAAAGGAAAGTCTCATCGATCCACTCCAGCAATTAATAACAGCATTAGAAGTGGCCAAGAATGAACGTCCCAAAATAACTAGGATACAATGGTGTGGATCCACCACAGGCTAAGTCTCGAGGACTATGAAATCAACTGATAAACTTCCCAATCTTAATTAAGACATCCTCAATCTCTCCCATAGGTGTCTTCACAGATCTATCAGCTAGCTGTAACATAATCCTTGTAGGTCTCAACTCTCCCAGTCCTAACTGCTAGTACACTGAATAAGGAAGCAAGTTGATACTTGCTCCTAAGTCTAGTAAAGCCCTTTCAATCACTTTAGTCCCTATAGTGCAGGAGACAGTAGGACTTCCAAGGTCTTTGTACTTCACAGGTGCTGACAGAGAGAAGATGCTAGAGATGTTAGCAGCTAGGAAGACTTTCTTTGGAACATTTGTTGTTCTCTTCTTTATGCATAAATCCTTTAAAAATTTTGCATAAGCAGGTACTTGTTAGATTGCATCAAGAAGAGGAACATTGACCTTAACTTGCTTGAATAACTCAAGGATGTGCTCTACTTGAGGAGAATTTTTCTTCAATCGATTTGGATAGGGAGCCTTTGGCTTATAAGTATGGTCAATAGGAGGATCATAATTAGAAGGGTCAGATTCCTCTGTCGTGCTAGTAAGTAGATCGTGGGATGATGATAATGATGAATCATGAGGTGATGATGGAATCGTAGTATCAGGGAGTGTAGCCTGCCGTGCAATAGGAGTGGAATCAGGTGGCATGGCTACATGATTGCCAACCAGCTTGCCAGATCGAAGTGTGTGAATGGCATTAACTTGGTTGACATGTGACTGATTAGAATTTGAGGAACTGGCATTAGGATTTATTATGGGTTGACTTGGAAAGGTAACCTGGCCACGTTCACTCATTTGACTCGCTAATTGACCAACCTGTTGCTCTACATTCTTAATAGATTGAGAGTTTAAGAGCAGTTGCTGACCTGTATTTTGCATAAAATCAGCTGACACTTTCATAAGATTTTCAATGTGTGCCAAGGTTGGACATATGCATGTCGAACTTGGAATGAGACTTGAGAAGATTTCAACGTACTTCTCAAGTGACTGGAGTCACTTTTCATGTTCATTATTAGATCCCTATTGTGGATATGCGTGGTTTTGTATAGGTGGTCTATTTCTGGTTGTTCCCATGATTTGAAGTGTTTCGGTGTTGATAAGCACCCACCTTTGGTCTTGGGAACTGACCAGTGATTGGACGCTGCATGTTGGGGTTCGGATCGGGGCTCCCTGATATTGCCCTTGACCCCATGAGAGATTCGGATGGTTCCTCCAGCTAGGATTGTATGTCGGAGCGTATGGATTATTAACGGGTCTTTGATACATGGTGTTAGCCTGCTCAAGTGTGGGACCCATAGGATTTACTAACAATGGACACTCCTCCATAACGTGATTGGGGGTTCCGCAATTAAAACATGTGGGACTTTGGATTTGATTCACTTGACCCATTGGTGGAGCACTAGGAGTCTCCAGTGCCTCAATTCTCCTTATAATGCTGCAATCTTAGCTTCGGCAGCTATAGAGCAGTCGACGCTATGGATCCCACCCTTATGAGTAGAAGTTGATACACTGGGCTTCTCAATGGGGCTCTCCCACTGCATAGTCTTCCAAGATAAGTCCTCAAGAAAGTCCCATGCTTCATCCTCGTTTTTTCTCATAAACTCCCCCTGACACATGGACTCCAGAAGAGTTTTGGATGTGTAATCGAGTCCGTCGTACACGATTTCATACAACCGCCACTTTTCTATTGCATGGTGGGGGCACTGAGCTAATAAATCTTTGAACCGTTCTAAGTATTTCCAGAAGGGTTCTCCCATCACTTGCCGGAATTGATTAATTTGATTTCGTATTCTTGCCGTCTTATGCATAGGATAATACTTCTTAAGAAACACCGTAACGAATTCATCCCAAGTAGTGATTGAATCAGTAGGCATACTGTACAACCACTTCTTGGCATTATCTTTAAGTGCAAAGGGAATGAAGCGAAGCTTAATTGCGTCCTCCGATAAGTGCTGCAGTTTAATCATTACGCATACTTCCTGAAATTCACTGATAAAGAGATATGCATCTTCTAAATCAGAACCAGTGAATTTAGGAAGCATACTAATGTACTGTGGCTTCAACTCATAGTGATTACTCACTGCGTGTGGAAGTTTTATGCATGATGAAAGTGATGTGCGCAACGGGTAACATCGATCCTAAAGGATCGGGATCGATTGGTCAATCTTGGCATCCATGAGCAAATCTGATCTCACTAGTCGACCAAATTGATCACGGACCTAATGTGGCATGAACCAGCGACCATGAGTGTATGCGTGAATTTCCTAAACTAATGCAAGAAGTGGGGTATGGTGGAAAGATAAAACGGTGGAATAGATATGATCAAATAAAAATGTGATTCTTACTGTTCCTAATTTTTTTATATAAATATTTTTTATTTTTCTACAGAACCAGGGAACAAAACTACAGAACTGGAGAAAATTGTGGTTCATTTGGTACCTGATGAGTCGCCAATTGGCGGGTTTAGCCGCCAAATAGCGGCTAAACCAGAGAGACTTACTCTCTGATTTTTTTTCTGCTCAGTTCAGAGGCTTTTCTGATCCCTTTTATCTTCCTGTATCTGTAATTCTATTCCCTGTACACTAAACACACACTGTTAATACGTAAAACTTTAGAAAAAGCAAGAAAAATACCGTCGGTCCCCGGCAACGACGCCGAAAACTTGATGTGTTATTTACTGCAAGTGCACAGTATCGGTGTAGCGCTATACAGGTCGTCCCACATGGATCTAAGGTGTTTTTGCGATTCTTACTTTTTCTATAGTTCTATCGGACTAACCAAAGATTTTAGGTTGAAGATGAGAGTTATTCTAATTAGTCTAGGATTTAGAATCCACTAGTTTCCAACCATATTCTTACTTCTATTATCTTCTTCTTTCATAAAAAAGTGATCTTTTAGTTTGATCTTTATTTAAAGTGCCCTAAGTATGAGTTATCAAGTGGTGTGCAAGCATAACACATCAAAAATATAACTTTTCATAAAAGCAAACTAAATTGTTAGATAATTCGATAAAAAAGATAAAATCAACAACCTCAAACCCTAATTATGCATAGGCTATCAAGAAACCTAATTCAAGTATAACATATCAAAGTCTTAATCTTCAAGTTCTTGTATTTTAATCTTTTTTATAGAAAAATCATGTCTTTATTTATTTTATTTAAGAAGAAAAATATTAGAGAGTAATTACATGGTGCATTTTAGTTTCATCTACATCCTAGAGCTAAACTAATTAGCTACTCATATTTTTAATAAGCAAAATTAAATTTCTATTCATGAAAGCAATTAAATCTAATCTAGAAAGCAAATAAATCTAAACTAGAAAGCAATTAACTCTATCTATAAAGCAAATAAAGATTAGAAAACAATGGCTTACCTCTGGAGCACGGTATTGTGGCCACCACCCCTTCAGCAAAACCCTAATTTTATTAATTTAAAACGAGTAAAAAACTTCAAGATTCCCCATTAGAATACAAGGATACGGCCAATATATGGGCTTCGGAAATCAAACCCTAATTATAACAGAACTGAAAAACTACAAAATTACAATAAAGCCCTCGAAGGAATATCCTCTGGAAGGGCCACTTTTGGGCCGCTATTTGGCGGTGGAAACTGCCAATTTGCGGCTAAATCAAGCTAAATTTCTCTGGATTTTCTTCTGCATGAGTCTTCTGTCTTGTAATCTTGATTTGCTTGACTGTATTTGACTTTGACTCCATGAAGTAATTTAATCTTGTAGTCTCGCCCACTTTAGCAACTTTTCGGACTTTGATTTCCTACTCCAATTATGATTTCATGCCGTTTCCTTGTACGAATAAGATTACCTGAAAAAGACCCTAAAAATACCCGAGTAGCATTTATTTATATACAAAAATAGATAAAGTATGGGAGGAAAAATACAATATATGATACTTATCATATGGTTTTGTTGCCTTCTAGACTATTTTGTTTTTCCCATTCTGCTTCTGAGGGCATAACATAACCCAACCTCCTGCGGGTTTTGTGGTAATAATCAAGGTTCTTGCCGTCTAGTGCGAATGAGCGTAGAATATTCCTCCTTCCTTTTTCAAAGTTTAAACCTTACTTGGAGGTTAAATCATAACTCATCTTTCTCATCATTCGATGAGAATTCAGTTCATAGAGTTTGAACTATGGTGATACTTGGCGATCATTGTTATCACCTAAGATTTGGATCGGACTGCGACTCAACTCTTCTAAATATTATGGGATGTTAGTCTGGCTTTTGAGGAGGTACTTTAAAAATAGCGCCCTTTGGGTCAACTATTTTTTACTGTGCAGCGAGTGATGACCTTATCGGTAAGTGAAAGGTCGACAATGTCTCTAACTCAGATAAACTATCTACTTCTGTACTCGTGCAAGAGGGTACAGAATCCGAAGCAACAGTAGACATATAAGCAAATCCTAAGTTGTCATTAATGGTCCATTCGCCTACCTCATCAGTGGTACTAAGTACATCCATATTGTCTAAGCTAATTACAAATGGATTTATTTCAAACTCAAAATGACCGTTCTCATCTGAGTTGGGCTCTGAATCCGCCTCATTGCTACTATCACAACTCTCTTCCGCTGGCTCATCGGAAGTTTCATGGGTTTCTTGGTATAGCATGACATTAGTGAAGTAGTTCTCCAACCCCCTGAATGGTTGCTTTTCTGCTATCAGTGTATGCACATCGTCTTCTTCATCAATGTACTTCATGCATTGATGAAGTGCCGATGGGACCACCATGTAAGTATGGATCCATGGACATCCGAGCAAGATGTTGTATTATGTGTCTGCGTCAATGACGTAACATGTGACTTCTGACCTCAAGTCTCCGATTTGGCATCGAACTCGTATTTTTTCCAAAGGACGACTACTGTTGGCGTTAAATCCATAGACGGTGGTGTTGGTAGGAGTCAGCCAACTAGCGGAGATGCCGAGGAATTACATCAATCTTCGAGAGACGATGCTTAACAAAGAATCGGGATCAATCTGGATTTGGCTCATCTTGGTTGAACCAACATACCCCGAGTAATATAGGGGTCTATTCTGCTTCAGATTCTTTACATGCATATCTTTGGGTGAGAATGTTATGTACGTGATCTTCTTTGCTATTTGATGGCACCTTGGGCAAGGATCTTCCCCGTTGGCAGATGGTTCTGCGATTTGTGCAAAGAAAGCCTCTGAATCAACCAAACCATCTCTTAGGGCATCTTTCATTTCCTTTGACGGTTGCAGAAGCTCGTAGAGAGTAGTTCGAGTAGGGATGCTGGCTAACTAGGCTACACATCGAATCGAAATGGTACCACCATTGTCTCACTATCCTTCTTCGAATCTTTCTGATAGCAAAGCTCATTTGCTTAGCAGGTGGCACTCCAGGTGCTTCTGCAGATTTATTTGGCCCAACCTTTGAGTAATCTCTAAGATAGTTCTTTCCAGACCGAGTACCTGATGGCCTTGCCTCATCCAGATGAGTGGCCATCGTCATTGCTTCAACTACCCAGTCGGTGAGCAAAGTGGTGCAAGACTGGTCTTTCTCACCAAGAATGGATATTGCATTAGATGTCCGAGTATTTCCCTTAGTCATCTTTGAATTAGTTAGAGTGGTCCATTGTTCGTATTTCAGAAGATCTGGATGTGCCCACATGATCTCTCCTTTCTCAGTAGAGACTGGAGAGGGCCCCTTTTCCTTCAAACCATGCGAGTCAAAGTTCTTTATTATCAACTTTCCCTCAAAGATTGGAGTCGCACCAGCTGGAATTTGTAAAGATCACATAGTAATTGTAGCCGCATTTACAAACACCTTTTTCTGCTCTGGTCTCAACCGGATTACCTTCGCATCAATGAGTGCCTGGATTTTGTCTTTGAGAATGTAACAATTCTTGGTCGGATGCCCAATATTTTGATGATAGAGAAATACTTGGGATCAACTATCTTCCCAGCATCCTTTGCCTTTCGATTTTCGAGTAATTTGAGCATCCCCTTTTTATTTAGTAGATGAAAGAACGTGACCATCTATTCATCTTAGAAGTCATATGTTCGTTGCAATCTAAAGGAGTCTCGGTTATTCTATAGCTTTTGATTTGCAGTAGGTCTAGTGGTTATTGCCTCCATACCCTTAGGGTGGGATGGTTGTGGCTGTGGACAGTTCGTGGATACTCTCTTTTGGGTATAACTCTCACCGATATGGTGGATTACATCCTTCGCTTGCTGCTCCTGCTTAACCAAATTCTTCCATATCTTGGATTCTACTGCTCCCATCTTAATGAGAATATTAGTCTAGAAGTTGTGCTTGCATGTTTCAACTAGCGTCTCTTGTGACATACCATATGGACATCGTAGTGACATCTCTCGAAAATGTTCTATGAAACTCTTAATAGTCTCATCCTCCTTTTGCTTGTTTGCCAAGAGGGTATAGACCAAAATCTCCATATCATCTTCGAAGAAACGGTGCAGGAATTCCTTCTCCATATCGGACCATGATTTAATAGCTCCTAGGGGCAACTACATAAACCATGTAAATACAGGCCCTCTCAAGGTACTTATAAAGGCCTTAGTCATTATAGGATCATTCCCCATGAGATAACATGTTTGTGATAAGAAGTAGTATGAGTGTTGGTTGGGAGAACCTTTTCCATCAAAGAACTCTAGCTTTAGAAACTTGTATCTTTCAAGAAAAGGAGTCGATTCCTACTCCACTGGGTACAATCTAGTAATGCCAACTTCTTGCAAGTCCTTCCTGTGCATCAAGTCTTCTAGTTGATCCTGAATCTTTTGCATTCTTTCTGCATGTGGGTCTACTTTATAATGAAAATTTTCTTCTTTTTCTGATTTCCACCATCGCCCTTTAGTGGTTCATCAGAGGAATTCTCTGATTTGTCTTCAGTGCTCTTTTCCACTATTTTGAGGAGCAGTGTGTGAAGTTCATCAAGACTCTTTTGTTGCTCTTGAATTAATCGTTCTTGAGCATCTTGTCTCGGTTTCACCCCACTAGAGCTTGCTGTCATATGGGCTGTTGTTTCTTCAAGCTTGGAAGACCCTATGATCGAGGTGTTGCAATGGCCGAATGGTCGCTATCTCCTTCACTTTTGCTATTCGAATGCCCAACTAGCCTTTTGTAGTTTAGTGGGGCTAGAATTCCTGACTGAAGTTGTGTATAATAACGAGCTTCCGCATTAGAGGAGTATTTATCACCTCGTGGTTTCTTCCCCTTGTTTACCATATTAGAAGTCATGAATAGAGGTTCCTCATCATTGGTGATCCTTCTTCTATAAATGTACCTTCTTTTGGGCGCATTGTCCTTTGACTCAGTTATTCGACTGAAAACCAAGGGTCTAGGCAGACCACAATTGCAATTGGTAAGTATAGCGGAGATTATCTGCTCACAGTGGCACAATGGATGGGATTTGGCCATCCTTCTCTTTTTATTGAGGAATTATCTAAATCGGTTTCTTGATGACTCTCTTCTTTGCTACATTCTCTGAGAGAGCCCTTGCTATGTTTATGGCAATCAGTGAGTGTAGAAGATTGGAATTTCTACCTTGAACAAGGTCCTATTCTGGTCTTTGCAGAAACTTGATGTAACTGAAGTTGAATTTTGTGTTCTGGACTTTTTACGCAAGGCTGAATAGCTTAGCATTTTGTTCTTATTGAGCGGCGCTAAGTAGCCTCACAAATGGAAATAGCCTCACGCAGGGTTACGCTCGATTGTTTAGCCTGTCGTAAGGAAATAGTCTCGCGTAAGGCTTGCTGGGCTATTTTGAAATAGCCTCGCGTAAGGCTACGCTGGGCTGTTTAGCCTGGCGTTTTAGACCAGATTCATCTTGAACTTGTTCTTTAAGAATTCATCGCCGTGCTCGACAGTTTTAGTTGCGAATTTGAGTTCTGGTCAGTCTAGATTTTGGCTTATCTTCAATATTTTGCTTAGCCATGATAGGAGAAGATTTTTCCTTTTTCAAAAATTTAGAATACAAAGATCTAAAGGGATCCTGTTCAACGGGAGTCCCTTTGTCATTCGAATTCATAATTTTGGCCTTTTGATGTTCAGAACTCGAAAATCCGAGAAGTTCCTATTCAACGGGATCATCTCGTCATTCGAGTCCATCACTTAGACTTTTTCCATTTTACAAGATCACAAATCTAAGGGGTTCCTATTTGGGAGTCCCCTTATCATTCGAACTTGTAATTAGGGCTTCTAAGTGGCGATAGAGCCGTGTTTTGATCGGACTAACTAATCTAAAGAATAAGTACTCCTCATATTTTTGTTGATCAATTTTTATGTCCAACATCTCCATAGACTTACCAATTTTATGGATATTAGATTGAACCACTATCTTCTCATCAGTGTAGAAAACTATTCCCACTGTGCTCGCCAGCTTGTTCCTCGCGAAAGACGCATCTCCTTTCATTGTTATGAATTTATGAAATTACAATAAAAATTATCCAAATTACAATAAAAAGAAACAAAAAAATAAATGAGAGGACTTATAAAATACATCTCTCTTTTTACAAGAGGTGTGGGTTCTAACGTGGCTACGCCAACCTTATACTCCGTTGACGATCTAATACTTCAAAATTGGTCTTGAATGTGGAGATTTGATGGTGAGCCTTTTGGTCGGTAGCTCTTACTACTAGTCGGCATGCCCTCATGTAGAAATTAACTCTTGATTTCCAACAATCTCTCTAAAAGATCTTAAAAACTCCCCTCTTGGCCCCTATTTATAGTTTTAGGGATTTTTTTAGAGATAAGGATAGAATCCTAGTTAAATCCAATCTCTGAAATTGTATTTGGATCTAAAAATATGATTGGGATTAAAATTCTAGTAGAAATTTAAAAGAAAATCCAGTTTAAAAACTGGAATAGCCCCGTCGCGAGGCTGTCATCCTCGTGCGGGGCTATTTACCCTCGCGCGGGGCTATTTACCCTACGTGGGGCCGTTAGCCTCTTGGACGCGAGGCTATTAGCCTCGCGTGTGTGAGGCTATTTTGCCCTATGTGGCCATCTTTTTTGTTTTGAATTTTTCTCTGTCTACAGCCGTCTGCCTCTGTGCTGGTGCAAGAGGGCATAGAATCAGAACTGACAGCAGGCACATAAACAAACATTATGTCTTCATTAATAACTCATTCGTTTGCATCATTGGTAGCATCGATTACATTGATCTTATTAAAAACTATGGAAGGATTTACTTCATAATCCTCATCTTCTTTGCCTAAAGATTCGTGTTCGGAATATGCTTCATTGCCACTATCGTAGCATTCCTCAGCTAATCCATCAAGAGCTTCGTGGGCATCCTTACACAGCAGGGCATCCGTAAAATATTTCTCTACTCCCTTGAAAGGTTGCTTGTCTGCAATCAATGAATTCATTGGTCCCTACCACCAGAGTCGCCATATTCATAGAAATTTTCTTCTATTCTTCTTTAAGCTGGAGGATGTCAGCTTATATCAATGTTTGAATTTGATTCTTGAGAGGGAAGCAATTCTTGGTTGGGTTTGATATTCTGGTGGCACAAGCAATAATTGGGTTTATTAGTCTTCCTCGCATCCTCCGACTTTCTATTTTGTGGAAGATTTAACATCCCTCATTTTTTGAAGAGATGAAATAGAGTGTTAATTTGCTTCTCCTTGAATGAGTACGTTCTGTCAGATCAAGGCCTATTTAGGCCCGCGCCTCTTTGATTTTGGGGTCTCGGTTCGTATTTGCATCTGATGTCATCACAGCCTTCCTTTTACTTTTAAGATTCTATGGATATGGCCTGTTGGTTGTAGAAATTCTTGGTAGTGCGATGTTCTTCTATCCGGTGAATTATATCTTCTGCTTACTCTCCTTGTTTTAACAAGTCTTTCTAGGTCTTAGATTCTATAGTTCTCATTTTTATCAACACGCCAGTCTTGAAATTATGTTTACAAGTTTCTACTCATGGGTCATGCAGTGTCGGCATTGCATGGATTTTTCTCGGAATTATTCTATGAAGCTCTTAATTGTCTCCTCTTCTCCTTGTTTTATTGCAAGAAGGGAATGAACTGATATCTCAGTATCATCTTCAAAGAAATGTGCTAGGAATTATTTTTCTGCATCATACCAGGTTTTGATGGTCCCTGGGGGCAACTATATAAACCATGTAAAAGTAAGCCTACACAGGGTACTCACAAATACCTTTGTCATTATGGGCTCATTGGCTACAAAAAGGCCAGCTTGCGCAGAAAGTAATACATATGCTGCCTTGGGGATCCCTTCTCATCATACAACTCCAACTTGAGGGGTTTATACTTTTCAGGAAAAGAAGCAAAATCTCACTCCATCAGGTAGGGTCTCGAAACCCCCCCTTCCTTCAAATCCTTTTTCTACATTAATGTTTCTAGCTAGTTCTAGAGCTTTTCCATCTTCTCTGCATGAGGATTAACAAAAGTAAATTTGGAATCCTCATCATTCTCGGAATAAGCTTTCTCTTCCTCATTTTCTTTAACTTGTTTTCCTTTGTCTTCGTTCGCTTTAGGTTGATCCGAAGAAGAGGCTCTGGTCTTGTCCTTAGCCATTTTCTAGGTATTCTCAACCACCTTCATGAGCATCTATTTGAGTTCATTAATAATTTTCTATTGTTCCTGGAATAATCACTCTTGTGCTTCCATCCTTTTATCTATGTCGTCAAACTTGTCTACCATGTGCAACGTCATTCTCTTTTGTCGAGAGGAAGTGTACGACCATAGCAATGCTATGGCTGAATGGTCACTATCATCATGCTTGGATCCTCTTGCGAGTATTTTATAATTTCGATGAGCAGTGATACCGGTCCTGAGTCGAGTGATATGGTGAGGTTTTCACCTTCTGCGTCTGATTCTTGTTCTTTTTCTAAAGTCTTCTTGCATTTGCTCACCATATTTGAGGTTACTGCCCACAAATTTTTTTCCCAACTAATTCTATCTTTTCTACTACTCCTACTCCTTTTCGGAGTGATTTGCTCTAACTCAGTTATTCAATTAAACACAGAGACTCTTTGGGCGTTACAACAGCAATTATTTAGTATAGCTGAAATTAAATGCTCGCAATGGCATGTGGTATGTAATTAAATTGCCTTCCTTGTATTTGTTAAGTAGTCCCTCAGATTAGGGACTTTAGTGGAAGAGGAGCTTTTGGTTCTATTCTTGGTGTGGGGCCTGTTCAGCCATTGGGAAAGTCTGGATGTATTATGAAACTCTCCAGGAATAATAGTATTAAACTATTGGTATGTCAAACGTTCAACACTTTCTTTATTAGCCTGTGTTATGTGTTTTGGTCGTTTTATGCAGAGCTACCAGTTAGGTTCGAGTTTGAAAGCTCTCACGCAAGGTTGTGATATTGCTTCGCGTTTTACGCCAGCCTCGCATTTTTACACTAGCTTGGCATTTCTAAAAAAGTTTAACTTCAAGTGATTGTTTAGCCTCGTGTGGGGGAGTCCCTGTGCACGTTAGTTTAACCTTGCGTTTTACACAAGTTTTGTTAGCTTTGAGTTTTACACTAGCCTTATGTTTTTGTCCAAGTTCAAATTCATACTTAGCCTTGCATGGAAAGTTTTTTTCACATGCTGACTTGTCTCTGCAATTAGTTCTCATTTTATGCGAGTTTTGCCAACTTTGTGTTTTACGCTAGTTTCATGTTCAAGTTCATATTCATACTTAGCCTCGCGTGGAGATCTTGCATCACACGCTGGCTTGTCTTTATGATTACCTTCACATTTTACGCAAATTTCACCACCCTTGCACTTTATGCTAGCCAGTTCTTTAATTTGGTCACAAACGCAAGGTACCCACATAACCCCGCGTTTTGCCTTTGCCTCATATTTTACGCGGGCTTTGAGAGCGTCTTGCTCAAACATTTCGATTGCGAACTTGAGTTCTTGTGAAGCCAACCTTCAGTTCCTCCTCGGCAGGAAAAACAGAATGTTTCCCTAGGGGGTTCTATTCACAGACGGTTCTAGAGTGCAGTCTTAAAGGATCCCCAATTTATGGAGAATTCCTTCTCACCTGATTCATGGGTTTTAGTGACTACACAGTGATAGCGCCATGTTTCAGTCTAATTAACCGACCCAGAGGAGAGATAATCCTCGTATTTTTGCTGGTCGATCTTAATGACAAGTATATCCATGACCTGTCCAATCTTCTTCATGCCACAATCTCTTTCTAAGTGAAATCCACTTTGGTCGCCAGTTTGTTTCTCCGCAAAATTCTTGCTTTCTTCCATTGCCATTGATTACAATGATTTTCAAAATTACAATATTTTTTCAAACATTACAATGAAAGAAAACAATCAAAAACAAACGAGAGGACTTATATTTGGTCTCTCTATTATAGAAGACGTGGGTTCTTGACGTAGTGGTGGGATCTATCTCGTAGATCCTATTAAAGATCGGACGTGAAGATCTCTATAGAGGGAAGAAGAACAACGGACCCTAGCTTTTTCTCTGCTAATCGGAAAGCTTCAAGACTCTCGCATGTAAGATCTGCCCAAGATCCTCTAAAATCCCCTCTTGAAGGTTATTTATAGACTTTAGTTAGTTATGCGGGTTTCCTTAGGGATAAGGATGGAAAGTCTTTGTATTTACTAAGGATTCTAATCAAATATTCAATCTTGATTTTAATCTCTTGATTTTGTATCATGGAGGGATTTAATTCGGACATTGGATGAACTTAAATTTCAATCAGAACCAATTACAGATTCTGAGAATTTGCCAATGCGAGGCTAATGGCCTTGGAATGTGAACTTAAAAGTTAGCTGCGCGTTTAACTTCTCAATGCGAGGCTAGGGGATAGCCTCGCGTTTGACTGGCTGTGAAGCTACTTTCATTGTTTTTCTCCTCCTTGAAATTCTCTCCTTCAACTTTGACATCGACAAGGTTGATAGAGGACTGAATACTTGCTGAAGCGTGAGGGATTAATTGTTCAAGACAAACTTTTTCTAGTGAGTTAATCTTCAATAGATTAGTAAATGTTACATGATATGTGTTTAATTAGAGATTTTATGACTATTTTAAGTAATTTTTTAATTATTTTGATAGTGAGCGGTTGATTTATGAGTTGGCAGTGGATGGGAATTAATTTTATATTGTAAATCAAGCTAAAAAAAAATTTACTTGCGTGCTATGCAATTTGTTATGAAAGGGGCAATTGCATATTTTGCATATGCAGTAATTGGTAATTTAATGCAATACATGGTTCAAGGTTCGTTGGGATAATTTTATTGAGGGTTGAGGTTCATTGGGGTGCTAAGTTATTAGGGAGGGAGGGAGGTGGAGAGAGGGAGGAAGGGAGGGGGAGGGAGGGAGAGAGAGAGAGAGAGAGAGAGAGAAATTATAATGGAGAGAGGGGGAGAGATGGTTGGGTTAGTGCATTAGGGTTAGGATTAAAGGTGAGGTTATGTTAGGAAAAATATGATAAATATTAACTTTTTAATGGAAATTAGCCAGAATGACTAAATTGGAGTAACTTATTTTCAAGAAACTAAAATACAAAAAATTTAGGGATCCATATCTAAATAAGGATTATTTAAGAGATCAACATGAAAAACCCTTTACATATAATACATAGGTAAGTCCCTCACTAAATAGTAGACTACGGTAATCATATTTCCACCTAACATATGATAGAACTCCAAAGACAAGAAGATTTATAGTCATTGTCACTGAAAACTATGTTATAATTGTTGAGATATGTTGAGATACTTTTCTAGGTTAGGATAATTGATAAATCCATGATTAATAGTTGACAAATAGCTGATTACACTAATTGAGGATAGTTGACAAAATACTTTCCTATGTCAGGATAGTTAACAAATCCTTAATTGGACTAATTGAAAATTTTATGTAATTAACATCAACTATATATCTTGTGATTATTCTCTTTCCTTTTTATACTTGCCTCCTTCACATATAAAAAGAATTACTCATTGTACAGTTAATTCATATCAAGATATACAAAAATTTCTCCATCCCTCTTCCACTCTATTTTCTTCAACAATAGTGACAAGTTTTTCGTGGTCACTAAAAAATTAATATTTTAGTGACGAATTTTAGCCCTCATCACTGAAACTATGGTTAAGTGATAAGTTTTTCTTATTATCACTGAAAAATTTATTTTTTTAAGGACAATTTTTAGTTCTCGTTACTGGAAACTATTTTTAATAACAAGTATTTATTTGTTGTTACCAAAAAGTATGCTTTAGTGACAATTATTCATCTCCATCGCTGGAAACTCATAATTTGTGATAACTTCTTTTTGTCATGAGTGCTCACTTTTAGTGACGGATTTAACCCTTGTCACTAATAACTTGTCACTATAAACCCTTTTCCTTGTAGTGAGACCTGTGGTGTTTATCCTATATTCAAGGTTTCATATCTCTTGTTTGTCATTGTATAGTGTAATGGCCTCGTGCATTATGATATTATGAGAATGCCCATCGGTGGTACCCTAATCCACTTTTTGGACACACATTTGGGTCTACTAGTGTGTTTGGGTGTCACATTTCCTATTGATTCCCAATAAAATAATATAATAATTTTGATCGGAGCCTATTCTGATCTTACCATACAGAAACAATGGTAATTTCAATCGGAACCTATCTTGATCCTCCCAGAAAGGAAAATGGTGTCACAGTTATATTCAACCATCAAATCATATAAACACCTAGTTTCCCTTGAAATCTGGGATATAACCAATTCAGTATCATTTGTTCAGTAAATTTAGTTCAGTATATGGATTGGTGATTATCATTAGAGTTCAATAATAGTAATAGTAACAATAACAGAAGGAATTAGTATAATAGTGAGTAGTTAATGATCTCTCAGCAATCACAAGATATAACAACTCAATATTCAGTCGATGTCTTATTAAGTCTCATTTTAGTGTTCATTGAGTTTAAATCATATAAATAATTGAAACAATAGCTATTGATCATTGTGTTTTATTACTTTTATCTTGTCATTTTCATTAGTTTCAATCAATTTTTCATAATAAAAATGATCAATAAGAATATACTTTAATGTAATGGCAGGTTCACTATCAACTAATCAGTGGCTATTGTCCCGATTAGGACAGAGCGGATTTGTCACAACTACCACCGAAGCCAATAGTGCCCTTTTATGTGCTTCCCAATGCGGGGCTATCAAAGCCACTATCAAAGTGGCTGTCGACAACACTCTAACCAAATAGCATAATAAGGTTATCCTCTATCCTTTTTGAAGATTTTCTTCGATAAAAATTTAGTTTTAAGCCATATACTTTGTATTAAAATCATAGAACATAAATAAGAACATGATTTCTAACTTGTAAACAAATAAAAATCCCATCATTTCATTGATCTATCAAATCTATACTTATCAATTTCTTTCCAGCAAATAGATCATATAGGAACATTAATTATAAAACATAAAGATATGATTCTAACATAAACACTATGGATAAAAACTCCCTTATAATAAAAATCCTTACTAGATTCATAAATCATGCAATATATCAATTTTTATGCATGATACAATAAACACATTTCTTTAAGACTCTTATCTGTACTTTAATAATGAATAAACATATAATAGTATGTTTTTTGATTTAGTTGAGCTCATCTTGGTCTAAATCTAAGATAGATCTAGGTTTTTCATTTGAAAAGATATTGAAATCTCCAAAGACACTCCAAAACTCTTAGGCAAAACTCCCTTCTATTCCTTCCTTTATCTCTCTTTTTTCTCGCATTTTTCTTTCTTATTTGTTGTATGTTTGAGAAGAGGAGGGTTACAACTAAACTATCTCCTTTTGTAGGAGTTAGATTTATATTTGGATCTAATATCCAATAAAGATATAATCCTATTGGTTTAAGAGATCTAAATTGAACCCATTTTAATTATTAGATAACGGTAAAATTTAATTTAATTATGCTAATTTGTTTTATTAATAACAATTACTTGATTAGCCTAGTTGACTTATGTATAGGTTTAGTGCTATAGGATTAACAGTTCAAATCCTTGTCTCCACCATTAAATTAACCAATTAATTTGAATTTTCTTCTTTTTATCTTTTCTCATTTGAAAAAATATATATTTATTTTTAGAACAAAATTTATTTAAAATAAATTAGAAAATTGAAAAGTTTCGCATGATAAAAGAGGGTGTTAGGGAGACTTCAAGGAGTGCACTCTGCTTCCAAGCTCGGTGGAGGCTTAGGTATGGCATGATGTCCTCCATCTCATTCTTTTTGTGCCTTGATGCCCGGCTTTTATGTGTATTCATTTTTAGTCGTCAGAATATTTTTGCTATTTACACATTGTCGCTTGTATTTCTTTTTCATTCTTTAGTTTCCATACATACCTAAATGACTTTGTATATTGTTTCATGTCTTTGATATTCTCAAGTAATATACTCTTTTTTATATATCAGCCATGTCCCTTTCCCTGTATTAATGAATGTGTAGTTCCTTTATATATAATTAGTGCAACAGATAGGCTATTCGTGATTTTGTTGGCATTGTTTTGGCTTGATACCAAATCCTAAGATATATAGTTGTATTGTAAAGGTATTTAGGGCCTTATGTACTCCATATAAGTAGGCCCGGCAAACTCTACTTAATTCTTCAAGCTTCATCACTCAATCAATCATCTCTTTACTCTATCGCTCAAGTAGTTCACCTCTTAAGAGTTATTTATAATTTAAATTTTTTTTATTCAGTTTTTTTGTGATTTTTTGAAATTGATCCATTCTCATCCGGCGTTTCTTCCTCTCAAGCTGCAGGTACTTTTTTTCCTTTTTTAACAAATGAAGAATATCAAAGTTTTTGTCAACTATTAGAAAACCCTCCTCAAGTATCATTTGCATCACAATCATATGAAAATATATAATCAACTAATATGCTCCAAGATGAGCCCACAAAAACAACCATACCTACAACCCAAATAACCACCCTCAATAGGACTTCAAGATCAGACATATGGAAGCATTTTGAAAAAATAATGGAAAATAGTGTTAGAAAAATTAGGTGTAAGTATTAACCAAAAGTCTACTATTTCATTTTAGATAGTGAAACGAGCCACCTTAAAAGACACCTAAAAAAAACACACCCACCAAATGAACCACAACAAGCACAATTAAACACTTATAGAGGAACTTTAGGAACCTTTAAGTATAATCCTATAACCACAAGAAAAAAAATTAGCAACATATATAGTATATACCGAACAACCTTTTTTTATTGCACAAGACCGAAAATTAGAAAAATTTATAAAAGAAATCTTTTGTTCCCGAATATAAAAGAGTCTCACGTTCTTCATTTAAATCTAACATTGTAAAAATATATAAAGATAAGAGACAAGTTTTAATTGCCATTTTAATATTTTTTAATTTATAGAGTAGTATAACTACAAATTGTTGAGAAGTCTTAAATAGTTGTTATTATTTATTTGTAATGGCCCATTACATAGATCAAGACTGGACGATACAGAAAAAAATAATTGGTTTTAGGAGATTTGAATTTTCTCTTAATTCACATAATTTATCACAATTCTTACTTAGTATTTTTGTGGTATTTGGAATAAAAAGAAAAAAATTTCTATTTCTTTCGATAATGCTTCTGAAAATATAGCAACAATAGAAATTTTTAAAAAAAATATTACTAAACCAATTTTAGATGGTAAATTATTTCATATTAGGTATATTTATCACATACTTAATTTATGTGTACAAGATGAGTTAAGAATAATAAATGATTCAATAACTAAATATAGGAATATAATAGTATTTATAAAAAATAGTGGGCCAAAAAGACAATCATTTAAATAAATATGTACGAATTTTAAAATCTCACCTAAAATTTTACCTTTATATATAAAAACAAGATGAAATTCTACATATAAAATGTTAAACGCTGCAATTATATATAAAGATATAGTAAATATGTTTAATGAAATGAAATTACCATCATGTAGTTTAGATTTTAATGAATGGAACAATTTGCATTGCATTTGTAAATTTTTAAGCAAATTTGAAATACAACTAGAATACTATCAGTCGCTTACTACCCAACTATACATATTATACTATATTATATAACTGAAATTAGTTTATTTTTTAATGAAAATAGAAATACCCAATACTTGAAAATATTGTTCAACCCATGTAAACTAAGTTTAATAAATATTTTAGAAATTTTCTATACTTACTATATTTTGCAATTGTTGTAGATCCACGTTGTAAGTTAGATGGACTTAAAATTTTAATAGATTTATTTTATAAAAATATATGTTATGAAGATAATGTTAAAAATTTAGTTGATAATATTAAAACTTATTTAGATATTATGTAGCATACATATGAAGATATATATGGTGATAAAACACAAACTATAAAGGAACCAACTGCAAAAGAAACTCAAAATCCAATAATATCATCCGTATTTTACCGGAAAAAGCCTAGACAATATGGTCCGTAATCTACTAACCTCTCATGTCTTTACAGTAGTATCGGAGTCTGCTTTTAGTGCAGGTGGTAGAGTGCTAATGGAGTAGAAGAATTCAATGGCAGCAAACACATTGGAGATGTGTGTTTACTTGAAAAACTAACTCGACACAGAAGAAAGGGAATAAGGATTATCTAACAAAGTAAAGCTAGAGAACTCGCCAGAGGATGAATGAAAATTGAAGACTTTTGTATTTTCTTTTCAAATCCTAATTTCTATATTTGTAAATTTTTTCATATAATTTTTTTAAAACTCATAAATCTTTTAAAAAAAATACTAAGAACAAGTTGGGGGTGATGGATAGGGTCCTCTCCCATCTCTTCGGGATTTATATGATTTCTAAAGAAATTTATAGAGTAATTATATTAATATAATGAGATTTAATATAATAAAATTTTTTTTTACTTTTGTTTTTTCTTGTTAGAACTAATTAAATTAAACTATCTATCATATTAAACTAACTTAATAATCAATTTAATCATTTAAAAAAAAAAACGTGCCGACAGACCGTGCCGGCGGATCGAGCCCGGATCAATGCTCGGGCGAAAGTGCCGTGCCTGGAACACGACATGTCCTCAATTGAGAACGTGCCATGCTAGGCACGACATGTCCATAGCAGGCAAGGCCTACTTACCACGTCTACATATAAGGACTATCGGTAGCGCACACTGCATCTATAGCCACTATGGAGATAGGAACATTTATAGTTGCATGCAGAACTTTAAGTCTTATAATTGGAGTAAAAGGTAAATATAAATTTTTTTCAATATATTTTTTATTTTAAAAAAATTGCTCCACGTGATTAATAATGGATAATGGATAGGTAAATGTCCATCTAGTTGTGATGTATTATGATGTAATATTTTCCTTAAAATCTATGTAACTTATAAGGGTTTTACATATCTATCCCTTATATATTTAAAAATTAGAATTTAGTCCTCCAAATCTTCATATTTATAATTTAGTCTCCCAAATCCTTTAAGTTACCATAATTTAGTCCCAGCTATATTTTTGGCCCGAATTTACCATTATATCTCTGAATTATTTTACTTTAATCCTCCCTTCTCTCTTCCTTCTCTCTTCCTTTTCTTATTGGGTTCCCCTCTCTATTCTTCTCCCCTTCTCTCTCTTCTCTCTTCTTATTGTGTTCTTCTGAGTTACTTCACTTTAGAGATTAACTGGGAGGAATAAAAGAAAGGAGAAGAATGGAGAGAGGAATTCAATAAGAAAAGGAAGAGAGGAGGAAGAGAAAAGGAATACTAAAGTGAAATAACTCAAGAGTATAACGGGAGTTTCGGGCCAAAAATATGGCTGAGAACTAAATTGTGGTAACTTAAAAGATTTGGGGGACTAAATTATAAATATGAAGATTTGGGGGACTAAATTTTAATTTTTAAAGATTTAAGGGACAGATATGTAAAAACCCCTAACTTATAATATTAAAAAATCTCACTATTATGAGAAAATATTAAAATTTTAATTATATATATTTTTAATTATTTAATTTTTTTTCTGAACCTTTTAGTGTTTAAATATTTTTTGTACTTCAAAATTTTCTCTAATTAAAATCCCACGTGGGCCACCTAACCCAGGACCAGTCCGGTCGAGCCACGGTGGGTGCGAATGGGGTGGTGGAGGTGGGTTAGAAACTGCGTTAATACCAAAAGCAAACCGGCACGAATAATACAAAATATGAATCTTCCTGGAACCGTTGGCACATGGCCACAGCACATGCTCACATGTCTCAGGCCGAATTCTATGATGGGGAATGTTTGGAAAAGAATTTGACTATAGGAGACCTTTTCTAGTATAGTAAAAGAAGGGACCAGTGATCATAAATTCTACGACTATAAACAGGTATGGTCACCGATTATAATAATACACTGCAAGAATAAAAAAAAATGGGATGTTTACATATCTATCCCTCAAATTTTAAAAATTTGAATTTAGTCCCCCAAATATTTTTAATTTAGTCTCCAAATCTTTTAAATTACTTCATTTTAATCCTCCAACCATATTTTTAGCCCGAATTTCCCGTTATATCTCTGAGTTACTTCACTTTAGTAATGGCTTCTCTCTTCCTCCTCTCTTCTCTTGTTATTGGTTCTCCTCTCCGTTCTCCTCTCTATTTATTTCCTATCAGTTAATCTCTAAAGTGAAGTAACTCAGGGGAATCCAATAAGAAGAGGGAAGAGAAAACGAGGAGAAAAATAGAGAGGGAACCTAATAGAAGAGGAAGAGAGGAGGAAGAGAGAAGGAATGACTGAAGTGAAGTAACTCAGGGTATAACAGAAAATTCGGACAAAAAATATGACTGGGGACTAAAGTGAGGTAATTTAAAGTATTTAGGGAACTAAATTCAAAATATGAAGATTTGAAGGGACTAAATTTAAATTTTTTGAACTATAAGGAATAGATATGTAAAAACCCTAAAAAAAAATACACCGCAAGACCACGAGCACAATATAATAATACAGTAAAGCCTGCGAAAAGGCCGAAATAAGATAGTACATCTCTATAAGAGCTTTGTCTAAGAGCTTTGTCTAGTTTTATCATAACCATTACTAACTAGTGAAGAAGCTTGGTTACAATTAGGAGATCAAAATGGGGATTATGGTGGAGATCACTTCCAAATGTACAATTGCCCCATCCTCCGCCGCTCCTCCCCAACTCAATCTCCACAAGCTCTCAAGGCAAGACCAGTTGATGGTTCCCAGTTACATTCCCATCATTCTCTTTTACAATAATTCTGGCTCCTCTGCCGCTGAGGCCGAGCTTGTCCCGTCGCTCAAGCGCTCCCTCGCGCAAACGCTCGCTCTCTTCCGCCCCTTAGCCGGAAGGCTGACCCACAACTCCCACATCGACTGCAACGGCCACGGCTGCCTTTTCGTCGAAGCCACAGCCGCGTCCTCCGTCGCCGAACTCCTAGCGCAGTCCCAGCCTGACGTTCACTTCCTCGGCCAGCTCCTCCCCTTTGCTCAGCCTCGTACTTCGGCCGATATCGCAGATGAAAACCCTCTCCTCGCCCTACAAGTCACGGCCTTCTCTTGCGGAGGTATCGCCCTAGGGGCGTGCATCAATCACAAGATCGCCGACGCCCATACTCTGTTCTCCTTCCTCGCCGCGTGGGCTGATGCCGCCAACGGACGAGATGCCCGTAACCTCCCCAGCTTCGATTCCGCCACCTACTTCCCACCAATCAAGGAACCAGCTGGTTCCGATGCTACAATTTATTTCCAGGAAAATTCACGTGTCACAAAAAGATTCGTGTTCGAGGAATCGAGCATCACCGTCCTTCGACAAAACCTTGGACTCTCCGCATCCACAAGGTTCGAAGCGGTGGCGGCCCTGATATGGCACTGCTTCCTGAGAGCCCGCAGCGTTCCGTTTCGGGCGTCGGTGGCGATAGTCAGCGTGAACATGAGGCGGAGGGTGCAGCAGATTCCGGACAACCTGTTCGGGAACTCTACAGCCTCTGTTGTGGCCGCAGCGCGCGACCAAGACGACATGTCCACTGCCAGTGACATAAGATTGATGCTGGCAAAAGAGCTGCGGGGAGCTGTACGGAGGGTCGACCACGATTTTGTGCGGCGGCTTCGGGAGGTGGACGAGCCGCCTGTGTGGCAGGAGGCGGTGGAAGAGGCTGCCGGAGCATCGGACGGAGAGGAGGAGATTAAGGTTGGGGATATTATAGCTCGAGGTGGGAACATGTACTTGTTCACTAGCTGGCTTGGGTTTCCTTACTATGAGGTGGATTTTGGGTTTGGGAGGCCTGTGTGGGTTGCGTCCAAGTATATTATGGGAGATATGGCTCTGCTGATGGAGAGGGCAGAGGAGAGGGGAGTTGAAGCTTGGATCTCACTGAGGGAGGAGGAGATGGACAAGTTTGTTTCGGATGCGGATATTGTTTCTTATGCGAAGTTTTAATGAGCCAAAGTTTGGGAGTTTCCAAAGGAGCACTTCTTAGTGAGCCCATTTTATAACTGTTCAGAGTTTAAATTCGGACAAAAAAAAATACTGAAAAGTGGGCTCAATAGAAAAATTGGTGTGCCTCCTTTGGAAACTATATTTGAAGTTCATGATCAAGTTACGTTCTTTAGAATATTAATAAAATTATCATTTTCTGATGCAGTTCTGAATTGCAATATCAAATTTACAATTTGGTGTCAGTCCTAGAGCATTTAAGATTAATGGTTCATCAGAAAATCTGTGTTACTCACAGAACATACCGAATGATTCATTTACAGTATTTTGCTAGCAAAATCGTAATTTCTTAACTCTAACCTCAATACAAATTGAGCTCATTTCAAATGTTTATAAAATAACAATTTGTAAAGATTCGAACAGAGATCAAACGGATATCTAAGATCGAATATCTGAGATTACGAAGACCATGGTGGCAATCCAATGCGAACTAACGTTAATGAATTTTGGCGCTAAATTTTCTCAGACTAAATCCATGTTTTTTCTATCATAGAATTTCAAGAATTTGGCCTCAGTCTCGTCACATTCATACCTTGTACCTTACGGTGTCATACTTGAATTCGTGTCCCAAGCGTGTCTTCTTGCTCATGACAGCAATCTTTGTCTCTTCTAATTATCCACTTACAACTGCGGCCAAACCATCATCGATCCATTCTCACTAAACTTATCCTTACGGTGCCTCCAGCTTGTCACTAGAAGCTGCCCTCAAATTTTTTTTTTCCCTCCTTATGTCTTTTACTATTATTTCAATTTAAACTCATCATATAAGCATTCTGACTTCGACTGCTACCCATCAAGTGCCAACAATTTAATCAATAAAACACAAGCACTGATGGTTGATAACCATGATATAAAACTCTACTTTTAATTTCTTTTTTTACAATCATAAAACTCCAGAGAAGTGCTCCATTTGAATAATCTCGTTTTCACCAATGACAGCATTCTCAATCTCACCTATGACAACTTTTAGTAGCGATCATTTAAAGCATTTCGGTCAGTGTGCATTTTTCTAATTGTTTCCCTATACTCACTAGTGCATACTTTATTCTCATAACCCAAATTTTAAATCCTTGAGATCTATTTATCTATAATATAGTATGTCAGTTCATAAATTGACTGGTCCATACCTAGACAAAAAAGAGGCCCATTAAGTAAAATTATATGTAGCTGACAAGACCTAAAATACTTCAATATTTCTATATAGAAAGAAAACTGATATCGAATACAGCAAGAAAATCTCTCTCTACAACACAACATAATCTCTCTTGTATATGAAGATAGTATCGGACTTTAACTTCAAGTCTATCAGCAAAACTTTATGAAAATACTCTCTCCTCCATGAGGAAAGAGGAGATCTCTTCTATATCATGATCATCCAAATATGATGAATATTTTTCTAATCTCCTCTTTTTTCTTCTCAGCATATTCCCTGCAATTAAGAGAGAAAACAGAGAGAATGAGAAATTCTATCCTCGATTCAACTATAAAGTATAAGCTGGAATGACTACCTTCTAACTGATGACAGACCTGAAATTTCTTCTCAACCAATTCACGTTATATCTCTGTGTATGCACTCTTCCTATGTTCATTTCCTTTATCACATAACAACTACTTTGTACGTTAGTTGAGATTAAAAATTATCCTTCGAACCTGATCTAGCTTAGGATCTTATTCTAAACCCAAGCGCTATTTGATGAGCTACGAAAAACATTCACTCTTTAGTTCTCGATGAGTAAGAACACAAAAAAAATAATGGTATCACTCCCCAATATTAGAGTAGAAATACAGCGAGTCCCTTTTGAAACTTTCTTAAATAGTTTAATGACCAAGCTTCAGACAAAGAACTACTCACCCGATGTAATATTGGCAATTTTGATCAATAACATTCAATACTCAGCTTCAACTTTTTATCATGAAGCACAAACTAACCTCTCTAGACAATCTTCTCTAGCGCATCAACAAGTACATTTCTTAGGAGGAGCCTGAGATGGTCTTTCGAGGATCAAGATTTTGAAAAGACCAAGGAGCCTTCGATCAAAGAGGAAAGGAACAAAGATAAAGCATACTGAGGAGGCAGCAAGGCGACTACCATCAAAAGATCGATTTTACCCCTCCCCCTCCTCCAACTCTTCCCAAACTCACATCCTCACTAGATCTAGGATGAAAGCAACCTTTTACAAGTTCCTAATCCGATCAGAACCCCTTCCCCCCTTCCCAAAAGCAAAGGGATCCACTATAGTTTTGAGAGTACCATAAGTAATCAACCATACAACTGAAAACTATATCTAGCTAAAAAAGACATTCTAAAACTGATCCAGCAAGTGCATCTAAAGTAATTCATCCACAAGGATATGAAGATCCTATCAGATCATGTTAATTAGTGAGAAGACAAGGGTGATCATATCCCCTCTAGAGGAGGAACATCTGTGGTCCTTTAGATTATAGTTAGGTCCTCAATACTCTTAGGACAAAAATAAGACTGACGTTAGATAGAACTCAACTCGAGTGACTTGAAATAAGTTTGTCTGACTAAATATTAGTAAATTTTTACAAAACTCCATTTTGTATTTAGCAATACTTCTCATCAGAATCAAGCAACATTATAGCATAGCTCTAAAGAGTCACTAAAAACTTTGGTCTTTTGTAGACCTCAACTTATAAATCCCGAGCGCGGGGGCCCATGACTAATAGTATTCAATAATTATTGCCATCTACAATACTCGCCCCCAAGTAATCTCTTCCCATCAACAATACTCCAATTCTAGCCACTTGCAGTACTGACCTCTGCAATCTTCATCCGATGATAGTTCTTACTAGTTCTCATCACTTACAGTACTCACTCCAACAGTCTTCGCTCAGTGGTACTATGAGCCAATAACGGAGGTATAATGATTACGATCAGATACCACGATGTAACATCGCCTATAAGTTGCCAAGGCACCTGGCAACGAGACTGTAAGCATTAAGCCTTCCGCACCATCTAGTATATGCCTTGGAAATCTTTATGTCTTGCACTTACTATGGCTATAACGAGATTCCAGTGATTATGATCGATAGAAAGGACTGGCAATTGTTCTCAGTGGGTGAGTATCTAGCATTAGGACAGTAAGCCATATAAGTATTCACCCTTAGACAATACTTCCATCTCAATGGAACCTGATGTTTTACCGGATAATCATAAAAGAGTGAGATGACGGTGCCATTATGGCATGTTCCATGGCTTCTAGTAGGCATGCACTTAGAACTTTAGCAATTTTATCGTAAAACCTTTCACCCACTTGGTAGTATGAGGAAAGAAAGGAAGTGTAGTTATTACGGTCGGTCACAATGATGGGTCACCTCTTATAGCAAATGAGCACCTAACATTAGAACCATAAGCAACATAATTTTCTGCACTCTCTAGTACTTGCCTGGCAATTATAAGAAGTCCTATGGGGACTCGGTCATTATCAGGCTCTACTGCAGAATGCTAAAATAGAGCTGTAAATCAACTTGCTTACCATCAATGTATACTTAGTGCTACAACATGACAATTTCCATTACTTCTCGCACGCTGATACAAACCCTTATTATCAAGTAGCAAGACAAAAGCGACCTCTTAGGTGCATAAAGCGGTTAATTACCCTGAAATCAGTGAACTTCAGGTATGTGCATATCCACTATAAAGGTGACTAGCCATAAAACCAAATAGGTTCAAAAAAAAACTTCAGAATAATCAATAATATTGGATTGGGTTAGATAAATATTTCGATTTTGTGAATTCGTATTTTCCACTAACTAATTTATCTCTTCTTGTATGCTTAATAATCATAGGTTCAACGCGAACATAAGATTTTTAAGATTTATATAAGCTAACAGGATAAAAGCAAAACACTATTCATGAGGGTACTTATCTATTCCAGAGAATAAATTACTATCATGCTGCTTAACAACTTAATAGAAGCAAACAACAAATTCAACAGAAAAAAACAATAATCTAGCAAACTTTTCTTTTTTTTTTATTTATTCAACAATAATTACAAGATAATTATTCATTATAATTTAAAGATAAGTACACTCAATTCAATGAAGACTTTTTTACTTGGATAAAGACTTACTTATACGTTCATACGCAGCCAGAATAGTGCTCCAAGTGGCAATCTTTCCAGTAGTGCTCATGTAAAGCATCTGAAGGCTCAATGAGCCCTCAGATTCCCCCCACTGAAGTTCAAGCCTAGCACTTAAGAGACCCCATGCTAGGAAGGTGTCCAGTGCAAGGGCTGATGATTACAAAGTAAGGAAATTTGGAAGATGAAGACCCATAAGGCCACTGACCTGGGGTACTTCACCTCTAATACTCTTTCTTCTTTAATTTTTATGTTGTTGGCAATGAAAATTTCTAAGTAAATAGGATTTTCTACAATAGAACGCGGAGCTAACTCTATAACTCTGCGTATTGGCTATTTTAGCCTCGCGTTTAAGCAAAACGCGGAGCTAATCAATAGCTCTGCGTTCTGGTTCCTTAGCTCCGCATTTTGGTGAGATTAATTCCGCGCGAGCAGATAAACCAGAATCTTAAATTGATTGAGATTAAGATTTGGGCTTATCCAAATACCTAAATTAAGTCCAATCAGAACTCTAAATCAAGAGATTTAAATCAAAACTAAGATATTTGATTAGAATCCTTGATGAATGCAAATTCTATTTAGATAGAAACTCTCATATTATCCTAAGAATATAAATACTCTCTTGAGAAAGCCCTAGGGGATCTTTTTGGAAGTTTTTGTGAAATTCGAGTTACACGTGAGAGCCTTGAACGAATCAAGATTAGAAAAGATCAACTCTACAGTCAGCCGGCATCTTCTTCATCAAGAGCAAGAAGACCATCGTCGTTAGATTGTCCAAAGGAGCTACTTCGATAGATCCCATCGCCACATAGATCCCACATTATCATTGTAAAAGAGAGCAATAAATATAAATCCTCTCGTTTGTTCTTTCTTATTCACTTTCGTTGTAATTTAAGTTAATTCAATGGAAGGAAAGAAACAAATTTCTGCTGCGAATAAATTGGCGACCACAGTGGGAGAAATCTCTTTTACCAAAGAAGAGATCGTGGCATAATCTGACGTCGAGAGGATCAGATCCGACATGGATATGCTAGTCATTGAAATCGACCAGCAGAAGTACGAGGAGTATCTCTCCTCTGAGTCAGGTAACCTGACCGAAACGCGGCGCTATCGTCGCGTGCGGTCCAATACCCGTAAAATGGGTAATCAGAGATCCACCGTTAATCGGAGACTCTTGGAGACCGCGGCCATAGAGCCATCGTTTGGGCAGGAAACCCTACCTCAGGATGGTCCCTCTAATGCCGAAGAAGGCTCAGGAACTGATTAACCAGAACCCAACTCCGGAACAAAAATCGGAGGGCTAGGCGAAAAGTGCTTAAAACCCGCGTTAAACACAAGGCTATTCAGGGAGCAGAACGCGAGGCTACAACACCTCGCGAACTGGCTTGCGTTAATCGCAAGCCCAATCAGTATCGCGTTAAATGCGAAGCTGCAACTTGCGTTAATCGCAAGGACAAGCCAGCATGCGATCCTCCACGCGAGGCTATTTTATCTAGACCTAAAACTAGAGAAGCTCACATTAATCGCGAGGATAAAATCTCTTTAGAGCCAGCGTGTGATTCTCCACGCGAGGCTAATACTGAGTTTAGCAATAAATTCGAAGCCAGTAAGATTTACGTTAATCGCAAAATTTCTGACACTCGCATTAATCGCCAGGATAAAATTTCCTTAAACCTAGCATGTGATTCTCCACGTGAGGCTAATACTGAGCTTAACGATAAAAGCGAAGCCAGTAATACTTGTGACGAATGCAAGATTCCTCAGCTGCGCGTAAATCGCGAAGATGATTGGCAAATCGTCATTAATTGCAAAAATCGCGCTAAATGCGAAGTTATGACTTGCATTAATCACAAGAATAAGCCAGCACGCAAGAATTTTCTTCCACGCAGGGCTAATATTTTAGAAGATAAACTTCTGCAAGAACGTCAAGCCAGCGTAAAACGTGAGGCTAGCATAGTAAAATGCGGAGCTATGTCTCAGCTCCACGATGCAAAACGCGGAGCTATTTCTCAGCCCCGCGACGTCGCGGAGCTATTTCTCAGCCCCGCGACGCAAAACGCGGAGCTAATTCTTAGCTCCGCGTTCAAAAATGCGAAGCTATATCTCAGCTCCGCGTAAATCAACCCGAATACAAAATCAGGGTTGATCACCACACCAGTGGACCAGAACTGGACTCCACTAATCTCAAGAAGTTTCAGCAGGTTCCTGGGCTCTCTCAATAGGCGGAGGGGCCCCACTACCCCATATCTAAAGCCATTGATCTCAGGGAGTATCTGACCAGGAAAAGAGCTATAAATCAAATTCAATCTGAACCTACTTGTCACTGCTAGCAGCTTATGACAGCAGTATCTGCTGTAATGGACAATTGTTGCTGCAGGAAGAACAGGGTATCGATGTTCGACCGATTAACTGAGTAGGACAAAAATCCTGCCAAGAAGACAATAGCTACTCCCCGAGAATAATGGAGAATTGTAACTTCTAATATGGTTGGCAAGGGTAAGAAATTCATAGAAAGAAGTGATAACTCAGAATCAAGTGATGAAGAACCTCATCACTTTATCCGACTCAAATCAGACGCTATCCCGGCCCGAAACTATAAGAAACTCGTGAAAGGTTCTTATGACGACGATAGCGATAATTCGGCCATAGCCTCTCCTCGTTATTCGGCATCGTCTAAATTGTAGAAGTCAGCATCACATATGATGGACAAATCTGACGACATCGACCAAAGATTTGAGGCCCAAGAACAAATGATTCGGGAGCAATAAAAGACAATCGAGGATCTTAAAATGATGCTCTCAAGAGTGGTGGAAAATACTCAGAAAATTATCGAGAATAACGCTAAGAAGGAAAGAGAAACTTCGTTCAACAAACTGAACGAGGAAGATAAAGAAGAAAAAGTCCACTCGACACATGAGGACGAGAAAAAGTATTCTTTTCATGACCCTCATGAATAGAAAATCGAGAAGTTACAAAGCCAACTTGAAGTATTAATGCACAAGAAGGAGTTGAAAGAATCAGGGGTCTCAAGACCATACCCACCTGAATGGGATTTGGCACCATACTCTGAAAAATACAAGCCGCTAAAATTGGAGCCATATGACGGGAAAGGATGTCCCAATCATTATATTTACTACTTCTTGTCCCAAGCAGGGCATTTAATGGGCAATGACCAGTAATGACCAAGGTATTCGCAATTACCTTGCGAGGGCCTGCCTTCACTTAGTTTATGCAGTTGCCCCCAGGTACTATTAATACCTGGTTTGATGTTGAGAAGCAATTTCTCGCACGTTTTTTTGAGGATGATACCGAAATTACGGTTCATTCCCTCCTTGCAACTAAATAAAGGGAACAAGAAATAGTAAAAGACTTCATAGAAAGGTTCCGTGAGAAGTCCATGCATTACAAACACGGAATGATCCAGGAAACTCTGGTAGAGACATGTCGACATAACCTCAAGACCAATGTGCTCTTAAAAATGGGGGCCTTAGAGTCTAAAACATGGAGAGATTTGCTCAAATAAGGAGAGCAAGCCGAGGACTTGATTCGCCGAGTTGAAGAGTCTCGTGGATCAAGAAATACTGGAAATAATAGGCCATATACCCAAAATAATAATAAGAATAAAGGGAAAGCGGCAATGGCATCAGAGGCCGCTCCATAGAAGACAAATGCGCCGAACTCAAAGCCTCAAAATCAAAAGGGCACGAGACAAAATAGGCCCCAACAAGAGAGGACCTATACCTTTAAGGCAGAGCAAACACCTACACTCTTTCATCTGCTCCTTAGGAAGGGAATGTTGAAATTTCTGGAGAATAGGAAATCGAAAGACGCTGGTAAAACTAACGACCCCAACTATTGTCTCTACCACAGGAATGTCGGACACCCTACCAGAGATTGTTACCCTCTAAAGAACAGGATTCAAGCGTTGATAGAAGCTGGAGTCCTGACATTAAAAGAGGAGCAAAAGAAGGTCACTGCCAATATGGCAACCCTAGTGGCTGGAACCCATGAGTTCCCCACGGGGGTGACCCTATACCAAAGGGGAAGCTGGTTACGAAAAACCATGACCTGCATAAAAAGGCACAAGAAGGACTTGTCCCCGTAACAACTCAAAGGGGGGAAGTCATGTGGGTCCACCCTGATTTACTACAGGATGAGAAGTGGACTACTGCAGAAGGTTAAAAGAAAAGTGGACTAGCAATACTATTTTCGAGAAAATAAAAGATGAATACATAATTGCAGGGGCATTTACAGATTCTGAGCAAGAGCCCGAAGCTATGACCACTCATCAGGATGAGGCGGACCCTTCTGGCACTCGATCTGGTAAAACATATCTCAAGGACTACACTAGAGTGACCCGAAAGATATATACAGGGAACTTGCAAAGCATGCAAAGCAGAAAGGGCTTCGTTTCCAGAAAAATCCTGGAAAAGATGAAGGAGTCAAGGACGTTACCTTCAAATTTGACATAATAGCTCAGCTGGCTAATATTCCAGCTCGAGTCACGTTGTACGAGTTGTTACGATTGTCGAAATCGACTCACGAGGCGTTAAGAGAGGCATTGGCAGACTCTGAGTCATTCCTAGCTCAGATCGTCGAGCCGGCTGATCAAGAACAAGACTCTTGCCCCCGCTGTCATCAAGTGAGGAGGCAAGCCCCATGAATTACTCTCTCCAGAAGATATGCAGGTAAGAAATATAAAGCACAACATGCCTTTATATTTCACCGGATATGTCGGATCCACGAAGGTGGATCGTATCCAGATTGATCCAGGGTCTGTACTAAGTGTCATTCCAAGAAGGTTGATGCAGTTATTGGGAATTTCTCCCCATCGCCTGACACTAACTAATACTATAATATATGGGTTTAATACCAATGATAGCTGTCCTCTTGGAAAGATCCGACTCCGATGTCAAATCAGGAATTTGAGGACGGAGGTCACATGCTATGTCATTGACGCAAACACTTCCTACAACATTTTACTGGGGCGGCTTTGGATCCACACCTATATGATAGTTCCATCGACTCTCCACCAGTGTATGAAATACTGTGATGAATAAGGAGAAATCATAACACTAGTTGCAGATAGGCAACCATTTAAAGGGCTAGAAAACTACTTCACGGATGCTATGCTCTACAAGCCAGCCCACGAAGTCTCCAACAACAACCTCAACAGGCCTCAAAAACTTGATGAAAGCGGCAACGAGGCGGATACTGAATACAAGCCTCCCGAGGAGAACGATGGGGTGACTATGAAATTAATCCTCACATAAATTTTAATTTTGATAATAATGTAGCTTATGTAGTAGAGGATGGTGGATTATGAATGAAAATATAAAGTTAGTCTACGAGCCTGCTGCAGCTACAGAGTCTGAGCCTTCTTCTACTTCCACTGAAGTGGATGGCCTATCCGAACTTGAAGTTCTGGCAGCATACCATTTGCCACTCAAGTCATCCCTCATCTCTCAATCAAAAACAACTAAGGGACAAGGTCACTTCTTTGAAGTGCCTCTTCGACAGGTGTCCCAAAAGCCGATCATCTTTGGCAAAATAATTATGTCACCTCGACAAAGACGAAGCAGTGAAAGTGATGAACAAACATCACCTCAATTTCACTTATATGAACAGAAATCCCGACAATTGATGGAAAAGATGGGTTATAATTTTACCCAGAAACCTGGATTAAACTTTGGAAAAGGCGACGAAATCTCATACCCTCGTTCAGACCAAGAGGAAAGAGCCCAGACTATTATCAGAAGACTCGCAGGGGGTTGGGGCTATGTGTCTACTCCTCCCTTATCATCATGCATATGCGAAGAGAGATCTTCGTCCGATGAGGATCTACATCCGATTGATCATGACTTGGATCTAAGTACTGGTGCCTGGTTTCAATCTCTGATAGCCAACATGTTTCAGTCGTAAAAGCGACGAGGAACCGATCGATGTTCAAGATGATTCCTGGGCTAAGCATATGGATACTCTCTGGGATGTCCGCTTTGAACAGCGTGACCCGCCCACAGAGGATAAGCTAGTACAGGTCAACATGGGAACGGACGAGAATCCGAAGCCCATTTTCATAAGCGACACGCTAACCCCCTTAGAAAATGAGGAACTTATATCTCTTATCAAAGAGTATATAGACGTGTTCGCATGGAGCTATGAAGATATGCCCGGTCTTGATCCTCAGATTGCCACACACTGGCTAAATATTAAAGAGGACGCCAAGCCAGTTAAACAACAGCAAAGACGCTTTCGACCAGAATTAATGGAGGCAATAGTCGTTGAGGTCAACAAACTTATAAAATCAGGATTTGTCCGTGAAGAGCAACATCCTGATTGGGTGGCTAATATAGTGTCGGTTCGTAAGAAGAACGGTAAGATCCAAATATGCATTGATTTTCGAGATCTAAATGCTGCATGCCCTAAGGATGAATTTCCACTCCCAATCACCGATGTGATGATTTATAACACCTGCGGTTATGAGAGGATGTCTTTTATGGATGGCTTCTCAGGTTACAATCAGATCAAGATGCACTCGGATGATGAAAAGCATACAACTTTCAGAACGCTGCTAGGGGTATACTGTTATACGGTAATGCCATTTGGATTGAAGAACGCCAGTGCCACTTATCAACGTGCAATGAGCGTGATATTTAAAGAGCATCTGTGCAAAATGGTGGAGTGTTACGTGGATGATTTGGCGGTCAAAAGCAAGAACAAAGAGGATCATCTTCATGACTTAAAAATAGTCTTCAAGCTTATGCGAAGACATCATTTGAAGATGAATCCTGCTAAGTCCTTTATGGGGGTATCCAGCGGGAAATTCCTTGGGTTCATAGTTACCTCAGAAGGAATTTTCCTTGATCCTGAAAAAGTAAAAGCGATCAACGAGATGCCGCCCCCCCGCAATCTTAAAGAGTTAAGGGGGTTTCAAGGAAAACTGGCATATATCCGACGCTTTATCTCCAACCTATCAGGACGATGCCAGTCGTTTTCCAGACTCATGAAAAAGGGAGTTTCCTTCATATGGGACGAGGCATGTCAACAAGCATTTGATGATCTCAAAGAATACCTCACGAAACCTCCTGTTCTCATGGCACCTATCCGTGGGCAGCCATTTCTTATATATATAAGGGCCATGGATAATGCGTTAGGAGCATTACTTGCTCAGTGTAATGAGCACGGCCATGAACACGCCCTTTATTACTTAAGCAGGACAATGATCAGAGCCGAGCATCAGTATACCCCAATTGAAAAAGAATGTTTAGCCCTAGTGCTCGCTGTTCAAAAAATACGACACTACCTTTCACGGCAAACGATACACGTCATCTCACGGGTTAATCTCTTGAAAATCCTAATAACAAAACCGGGATCCTTAAATGGCCGATTGGCGAAATAGGCATTATTGCTATCGCTATATGATATACACTTCGTTCCTCAAAAAGCAATGAAGGGACAAGCGATCGCCGATTTCCTAGCAAACCATCCAATTTGGTCTAACTCTAAATAGACGTTAGAGGTTAACACAACTAGCAAAGAACAACTATGGCAGATGTTCTTTGATGGTGCTGCCAGACGATCTGCTGCTGGAGTGGGGGTTGTACTGATATCCCCACATAAACACATACTGCCTAACGGTTACTCATTGACAGAACCATGTACAAATAATGTGGCAGAATATAACGCACTCATTATTGGCTTAAAGATGGCTTTGCAGTTGGGGGTGAACTCTCTAGAGGCATATGGAGACTCTAAACTCATTGTCAACCAGATGACGGGTGAGTATGAAGTCAGACATGAAGCACTCATCCCCTATCATCAGCTAGCTATCGAGCTAGCAGGATATTTTGAACAGTTTTATATCTATCATATATCTCAGAATGAGAACGTCTATACAGATGCTCTCGCTGCACTAGTTGCAACATTGGCTTGCAACATTGGCAATCCAGCCGGGTGAGGCTAAAAGCATCACTATTGGTAGCAGAAAACTCCTCCATCCGGATATATGGTATTCCAAACTAAAGAGGTGTGCCAGACAGGCTTAACTCTAGAACCCTGTGATTGGCGTTTTCCATTTATAGATTACGCCCTATATGGGATACTGTCAGAGGATCCAAAAGAAGCCGTCTCGATAAAGAAAAAGCCCCGAGATTTTACTATGATCATACACTTCAAATTTTATACATAAAGTCAAGTGATGGTCTCCTGCTACGCTGTATATCAAAAGCAGAAGCAGATGAAGTGCTGAGAGAAACACATGATGGAGTGTGTGGAGCTCATCAGCCCGGTTCAAAACTCGGAGACCGCATAAGAAGGCTGGGATACTACTGACCAAAGATGATTACAGAGGCAATGGCATACGCTAAATGGTGCCATGAATGTCACATGACACCAATTTTATTCATCAACTCCCAGAATACTTGCACAATACCATTGCTAGTTGGCCATTTGAGACATGGGGAATGGATATTGTGGGGCCAATAACTCCCCCGTCATCCAGAGAACATCAGTTTATTCTTGCAATAACCGATTATTTTTCAAGATGGGCCGAAGCTGTGCCCATGAGAGAGGTAAAAACGACAGATGTAATTAAGTTCATTAAGTATCATGTCATTTACCGTTTTGACGTCCACCGAAGGATCATTCATGATAATGGACCGCAATTCATCATCCAGGGGTTCTCCAGATTCTGTGATAAGTTCAGGATCAAAGATGTTGCTTCAACGCCATATAACCCTGCGGCAAATGGATTGGCTGAAGCCTTTAATAAAACTATTATCAAACTCCTTCGGAAGTTCATCTCCTCCATTAAACGGGACTAGAATGAAAAGCTAGGAGAGTGTTTGTGGGCTTATTGCACCACCATTCGCACTCCAACAAAGGCTACCCCTTTCTCCTTGGTTTATGGAAGTGAGGCCGTCCTGCCTCTTGAAATCCAGATACCATCATTAAGAGTGGTCTTAGCCACAAAGATGACGACAGAAGAACGCCATCAGCAAAGACTTCGAGAATTAGAAGCGTTGAATGAAAAACGTCTCTGGGCTCAATAACAAATTGAGTTGTATTAAGCCCGAATCTCGCGAACGTTCAATAAGAACATTAAACCAAGGACCTTTAAATAATGAGACTTGGTTCTGGCTATTAAAAGGCCAATGATTCTAACCCATAAGACCAAGGGTAAATTTGAACCCAAGTGGGAAAGACCGTTTATTGTAGAGATGGTATACTCTAGTGGAGCCTATCGCTTAGTGAACCAAAATGGCGATAGGATGATGATGCCGATCAACGGTAAATTTTTGAAGAGATACTATACTTAATGAAGCAGAATGGTGATAGAGTGACTGTCACATCTGGTTCATACCCCTAGAGGTATAACCATCCACTTGTTCAAATTACGCATATGAGCACTTGAACTCCTTCATCTAAGGCATGTGCAATTAGGCGCCTCTGCCGAAATCTGATAATCATCACTAGATTATTTTTGGCATGTGCAGCTCAAGTTACGCATCAGAGCCTTGAATTGCCTCCATTAAACTAAGACATGTGTAATTAGGCGCCTCTGTCTAAGTTAATTATCCTGACCTGATCATCCCGGTGTAAGTAGTTAAACGCTTTAACCAAACTATTATTTAGCTCTATTCAATGGGCTTTACTGAGGTTAATAATTATAACCCGGTTGGTATTAGCAGTCTAAATTACGCAGATGAGCCTTAGATTATTTTACCAAAATGGTGAACTATTTTGATAACAAGTTATTTGTTGTGCAAGCAAATTTTTGAAGCCAACAGATAAAAGAATCAAAAGAATTATCTTTATTCATAAATTTAAAGAATAAAGTTACAATAAAATCCAAAAGAATCATTAAGTTCTTTCTTCTATTACAAGTTCTTATTACAAAAAGAATAAAGAATAAATAATAGAATGAAAGAGAGTTATGGATCTCCCAGAAGCTTCAACTTATTTGTCGTCTCATCAATAACTCGACGACGACTCTTCTCCACGGAGTGTTGAGCTTGCCGATGCAAATCATCGTCATTTATTGCAAGTTGCTGTGTCAACAGCTAACGAGACTCTTCGATAGCGCGGCTTCTTATTATGCCCTCCTGCTCGAGATGTCCTTTTTGAAGGATTAGCTCTTCCCGTTTCTTAATGGATTCCCCTAGCCAAGACTTGCTGGCTTCTAGAATAGCCCGAGCCTTAGCGATAGTCTCTGTGGCTCTAAGAATGACGGCCTGGCTCCTCTCAATTTCGAAGTCCACTATCTCTAACCCCCTGAGAATTGACTCCTGGTTGGCTTGTAGCTCCGCCAGCTCTCGCGACCATCCTTCCTCCCGTCGCCTCAACTCCTCTTGACGAGCTGTTAACTCTGCCCGTAGTCGCGCCAACTATATTTCAGTTATCGTTTCCACATCCGCTTGACGAACTGTGTTTAGCGTGTTCACCTGCTCTTCTAAAGCTTGAAGGCAGGCCTGGTAAGGAGCTGCTCGGTCACGTCCCCCAATCTTTTCAATATTATCCAGGTAGCTGGACAACATTGGACGTCCAAGATCAAGGAAATCTCTTCCGTCCAGGATCATCCCAATACATCTCCTTAGCAACCGCATAAAATCATTAACACTATGGTAGAAGAATTCTTCGAGAGGGTCCACAGTGTCTGTATTTAAAGCAGGCAGTACTAAGGAAGATGTCGCTGGGGGAGGAGTGGCGTCCGTCGGAGTCGAGGAAGAAGAAGCTCGTCCCTGTACCAGACTCATTACATGCGGGGCCAGTAAAGCCAATAAAGACTTGGCAGAACTGGGAACTCGAGGCAAATTATCACTAGTACATATCACTCGAGCAGCACCACCAGCAGGGGTGGACGATGGAGTGTTTTCACCCGAATCTCCTCCTGTGACAGAAGTGGCTTCGAACGAGAACTTCAAATTCTCTTCATCCCCTGTTGGCAGATGACCTGAGGCTGGAAGAGTCACCAATGTCTCAATAGCCATTATTGTCGACGACGTTAATATCGCTGGCTGAGGAGTAGGGGGCACACCAACTACAACAGGGAAAGTCCCCTCGGAGCTAACAGGCGGAGTTGGAGATGGCGGAGTTGGAGATGGGGTAGCTTCTCTTGCTGCGGCCACGACAACGACCTCTGTCATATCATCACTCCCGAGCTCATCAATTGAGAGAACTGAAACAGGAACAGAGAGAGGAGCTGGCGTGAAATAATCCACGCCAAACTCCTCCGCCGAACTACCTAGACCACCCACCGAGCCGGTGGTGCCAGAGTAGTCGACTAGCTCCTCGGACTCCACCCTGCTAGTTGAATGCATAGGAGAATGGAGTTGACTACCTACATCTCAGAAAAGCAAACAAGGAGTGTTACATATAATATAGAAAAAGGAACAGAAGATATAATATAAAATTTAAAAAGAACTATACCAGGGGATACAAGTCCTGTGGTTGGACTTGAAGGTGGAGCCGTCATTGTCTCTAAAAGTACACCCGTCTCGCCACCTAAAGGCCGCATCTTGGCCGATTCTTGGAGTGGCAGGCGAACCGCAGCATCAGGAGCTTCAGGGGCGTTAGGGGTTTCACCAGACATGTTCCTCTCTGCCGGCTCAGATGGCAGAGTTGAGGCCAGTAAGTCTGAAGCAAACTTGACCGCCTCCTCTTGAGGGACTAAGAGGGTCCCCGGGGCCAGTTTCTGCTTCTTCTTCGTTGGTTCGCCCCTTACAGACCCACGACGTTTGATGGCTGGACTCCGGGAGCGGGGAACCAGGTGTTGAGTAGCACCTCGAGCATTAGCCTCATCGTTGTCATCATCATTATCATCAGAATCGACAGCATCTGATGGATCTGCCGCGGTACCAAGGAATTCATCCATTCCTTTCACTCGGACCCTCTTTGCCCCTCTACGGCCAGAATAGAAGGCATCAATCTCCTTACAATAGCTATGGTTGATGGAGAAGTTTGGTACATCAGCATTAGCAATGCTGTTCCAGGTGCAGAAACTCAAAGCCATGCTTAAATCTGGCACCTTGTGGGGCAACATAAACTCAGCTCCAGTTCCCCCGGCGACGAAATGGAACTAGCCCCGCGCTCCTGCATACAAATTTCCCTCGTATGCCAGCCTTTTATTCGGGTTTCCTACATAAAGTTGCGTATATCCAAATTGATGAGCAAATCTACTCGAGATATACGGCTCTATGTAGCACATGGTGTCTTGTGTGTACACCAAGTGTTCGGGGCGAATGTTTAGCAACCACCAGAAGGTCCCTGAAGATAAGTTGGTGAACTTGTTTGCTCCCAAAATATCTTTAAACTTAGATCCATACTCTCCTCCAGGGAAATCTGGGAAGCAGCGGAAGATCTCGTAATTCTGGTGGTGGCGGAGTGTTTTGCAGATTACTGGCATATGATAGCTCTTCCAAGTAGAGTGCTCGTACTTCTCGACGAAGAATGGTTTGTCAATTGGGTTGTAGTCCGTGGCACTCATCAAAGACGGGCAGTGCATGACTAGCCACGCCATTAAATAGGTGTAGGGCATCTCTACCCTTGGGTGTGGTGTCTTCACCATAGCAGCTTCTTTGGCTGCTTTACCCTTTCTAGCTTTGCCCTTGTTCTTCTCTGCTGGCATGAAGCTGTTGCAGAGGGCCCGGAGTCCGCTTTGGAGGTTGGCCACCATTGCTGGTAATAGCCCGAACGGTCGCCCGTAAGCTAATAAAACGGTAGGATAGACGATGTTCTTTGCGATAGTTTCCTTAGGCCGCGATGGGACGACACACCTCTTCAGCCACAACATTAAAAAGCCAGCAAGGAGACCCTTCTCAGAAATAGGGAACTGGGCTTGATAATGGAAGCTCTGAAAGACCGTGTCAGGACTGAATTCTCCTTCATTTGATTCGGTCGTATATGTTGTGGCTTCTAAGATGGAGATATGCTCCTTCACTTCTTCGATACTAACGGAAGGGCGTCCATGAACCATAGGGAGACTCTCTTTCAGATTAATGAAGAGATAGTCTGCCCACTTCTTATAGCCAATTCCCTGGTTCCTTACTCCAACCAGGTCGGCACAGATATAATAATGGCACATCATTTCCTAATAGGTTTGGTAGATGTGCTCATCCCCCGCTTTTAGCATCGTCAATTCTTCAGCGGTGGAGATATATTCGTTATAAGGGACTTCGCCCATTGACAACCTCGACAGTTCAAACATCTCGTGGAGAGCGAATCTCAGCTCACCTACTGGTGTAAAGAAGGTACCGGTTTCGGAGTTATACATCTCCAGCAGGCTGAACATGTGGTATGAACTTTGAGGCAAGCCAAACTGGACGTTTCTAATGGTTTTGTATAAGCCAATTTCCTTTAGGGTCTGCTCTTGGGTGTCTAGTATGTGCTTAACGAGCCTGAACCACCGCATGTTACCTAAGGAATGGACCCATCCGGGCATTCTGAAATCTTTGGCAGGGTACTGTCCACCCTTGGCCAAGAATTCTCTAAGGAAGGTCTTAGCACGAATTGGGACTTCACCAACAGGGTGCTCTTTGGTAACTCTGCCTGAGAGGAGCCCCGTAATACATCTAGGTGGACTGTCTTGTAAAGCCCCATTCACACCAAACTTGCCGGTCGCAACACCATCATACTCACGAGTTAGCTCAAATTCCAACTCGCGGTGGGAAGATAGCCTCTGGAGATACACCAAAGGGTAGCTACACTCCATGTCAGGCAGAAACATGTGCAGATCCCCGGCCTGGTACAGCCACTTGTTTTCTTCTTCAAAAAGGATCTCATCCGAATGCTCCAGCGCATCTCCAAAGAGGAATGCGGGCTTCTCCAGTATCTCTCGGTTCATCACCTCAAAAGGAGTATCAGTGATAATCTCCCTCGCAGTCGCAGGACTATATCTTATTAGTTTCTCTCTGCACTCTCTAAGACCTGGCTTGAAGGCGGGAAGGTCAGTGGTGAAACGGAACTGAGTTGCTGAGTCTGCACCCCCAACGAAACCGAAGTGATGCCCTTGGGAGATTGGATCCACTGAATAGCCAACTGCAAAAGAAAGAAAAATCAAGAATTAGAAAAGTTTTTGCAAATCAGAAATTTTTTTCTAAGTATAAAAATGCGGAGCTAGAGGTAACTCCGAGCAAAGCTATGCAAGATAACTTTGCATTTACATACGTGAAGCTAAGTTCGATAACTTCGCATTTACACACGCGAAACTAAAGTTGATAACTTCGCGTTTACAAACGCGAAACTAAAATTGTAACCTCGCGTAAGAATGTGACACTTAGCAAAAATAACTTCGCGTTTAGAACGCGAAGATAACGCGATAGCTTCGCGTGGAGGAAGACCAGATATCTTCTCCTCCTTCTCCGAGCCATTTGGCCGGAGTACAGCGATTTCGCCGGTAAAAGAGATGATTAGCCGGTTAAAACTGAGCCAAAGCACTCCTAAATGATCCCTAAAGAGTCCAAAAAAATAAGATTTTTACTGTCGATAGACGCGGCGTGGACTGGCTCGCCGCTGCGGCCACTTCCATGGCCACTGCCGCCGCTGCTTGCACCGGCCGCCGACGGTGAGGGTGCGCGAGAAGAGGCACGAGTCTTGGGTGCCATTGCTTGTGAAATCTTGAAGAAAATCGAAGGGAAATTCAGTTGAAAATCGCTCGGTCGCCTGAGTTTCCTGGATCGCCGAGAGCTCTGATCTCTGAGTTCTTGAAATCTCTTCGAATGAAGTGAGGAAGAAGAAGAGACTCTATTTAAATGAGAAAATCCGCCCCTTGATATTCGGCGTGAGGTTCGGAGCAAGTATTGAGCAGTTGCTCTCTGAAACGCGAAGCTATTAGCTTCGCGTAGTGATGGAAAACGCGAAGATAACTTGGTATTCTAACTCCTCATTTCAGTTTAAATATCCAAAGTATTTCAAAATTTGCTAAAATTTTAAGCCATTTTAAAAACTTTGGAGGGGATTTGGTTGGCAATGAAAGTTTCTAAGTAAATATGATTTTCCACAACAGAATGCGGAGCTAACTCTATAGCTCTGCGTATTGGCTATTTTAGCCTCGCGTTTAAGCAAAACGCGGAGCTAATCAATAGCTCCGCATTCTGGTTCCTTAGCTCCACATTTTGGTGGGATTAATTCCGTGCGAGCAGATAAACCAGAAGCTTAAATTGATTGATATTAAGATTTGGGTTTATCCAAATACTCAAATTAAGTCCAATTAGAACTCTAAATCAAGAGATTTAAATCAAAACTAAGATATTTGATTGGAATCGTCGATGAATACAAATTCTATTTAGATAAAAACTCTCATATTATCCTAAGGCTATAAATACCCTCTTGAGGAAGCCCTAGGGGATCTTTTTGGAAGTTTTTGTGAAGTTCGAGTTACGCGTGAGAGCTTTGAACGAATCAAGACTAGAAAAGATCAACTCTACAGTCGGCCAGCATCTTCTTCATCAAGAGCAAGAAGACCATCGTCGTCAGATCGTCAAAAGGAGCTACTTCGATAGATCCCATCGCCACATAGATCCCACGTTATCATTGTAAAAGAGAGCGATAAATATGAATCCTCTTGTTTGTTCATTCTTGTTCACTTTCATTGTAATTTAAGTTAATTCAATGGAAAGAAAGCAATAAATTTCTGCTGCGAACATATGTCACCTACAAAGAAATGGAAAACAATTGAGAATAGAAAAACATAAATAAATCTTTCAAAGAACCCGACAAGAAGTTTGTCAGAAAATCTATTTTAAGATGAGAGTTGTTATACACTCATCATCATTTTCAGAGCCCTTGGATGAGGATAGCAATGACTCTCATTGCTCTCCAATACAAGATCAAAGTTCTTATCTATGCAGTTTACATGATCCAAAAGACTCAAGATCTTGTCCAACTGAGATTTCTATGTGGAATGAAAGTTGACTTAGGCTATAGCAAGGAAACTCTCTATACAAGGTAACTAAATCCTCCTAGTATTAAAATTATATCAGCAAAACACTATAAAGATACCCTCCTCCATGATGGAAGGGGAGCTTTGTTTGAGATTTCAATCATCCACACCAGACGAGATCTTCCTAATCTCCTCTTTCTTCTTTTACACATACTTCCTGTAATTAGAAGAGCAAAACGAAAGTTTGAGAGATTGTATCATCAATTCCACAATAAAATATACATAGGAATACCTACCTTCTCCTGAGGACATAGGCCTAAGATTTATTCAGAGTTAAACCGCGTTATTGTAGATACAAAAAAAGGGCTAAACGGGTGCACCGCGGGTTCGGGAGCCTCCCACAGGTTGCTCCCGCGGGTGCCATCCAACCCGCAGGTTTCTCCCGTGGGTGCCACCTGCGGGTTGCTCTCGTAGGGTTGCCCACTTCCATGTTTTGGTTACGTGGTTGGACCCAGATTTTTAGGGAGTAATTATGTAGATTTGACCGGAATTTGAAGGAAAGATTTGACCTGAATTTGAAGTGAGCGATTACTCCTCCATATACAAAAAGGAGGGAAGAGTTCAGAAAAAGGGGATTTTTCCAGTGGGCCCGGCTCTTAAAAAAAGGAGGAACAGAGATCTGCTTCTTCTTCCGGAGTTCAACAGAGGAGTTCCAGAGAGATCTTCGTCTTGCCAATCCAGAGCGGACTGTCAACGGAGTGCGTCAGCGAGGCTCCACCACTACCAGAACCCACAATTAAAAAATAGAATCGAAACTAATCGATCCCAATTTCTATAATCTCAATCTATTTTGTAATTTTTTTTCTTTTGTTACTGTTATTCAAACTAAATTTGTAGTGGAAGGGAAATCCAATTTTTCAGACCACATGGGAGCCTCTCTGTTCACAATACAAAATGTGGTGGCGCAATCCAACCGGAGATCCATCGGATTGATGGTTGAAACTTTGGTCGTTGAAGTCGACCAACATAGCTATGAGCAATTTTTCTTTTCAAACTTCTCTGATTCGGAGCCCAAACGTCATCGTCGGTTAACGATCAGAAAAGGTGAGGCGTTATTGCCCACCAAAACTGAAAAGGCGTCATCACCTGTCAAAATAAGTGAGGCTTTGCTCACAGAAACTAACAAGATGTCATCGCCTGTTAAAAATTATGAGGCGTCATCGCCCATGAAAACTGACAAGACGTTATCGTTTGTCAATAAGGAAAAGGCGTCATCGCCTTTAAAAGGAAATATGGTGTCATCACCTATTCCAAAATCGAACTTGACTTTAACATGGTCACAAAAGAGAGATCAAGACTGTCAGAGAAGATGCTGTTGGTGGTAAAATTTTTCAAAAATCAGTAAAAAGGAAATAACCACGCAGAATGTGGAGCTAATTTCGTAGCTCCGCATTTGGCTATGATTTAGCCTCGCATTGAATTAAAACGCGAAACTAATCTATAGATCCGTGTTCTGGTGTTTTAGCTCCGCGTTAACTCCGCGTGAGAAGAATCCTAAATTGATTGTGATTGAGATTTGGGTTTATCCAATACCCAAATTGAGTCCAATCAGAATCCTAAATTGATTGTGATTGAGATTTGGGCTTATCTAATACCCAAATTGAGTCCAAACATAATTCAAATTCAAGAAATTTTAAATCAAAACTAAGATATTTGATTAGAATACTTGATGAATACAAAAACTTCTATTCTTATTCCTATGAAAACCTTCTGTTCTTATTCCTATAGAAACCTTCTATTTTTATTCCTATGAAAATTTTCGATTTCTATTCCTATGGAAACCTTCTATTTTTATTCTTATGAAAACCTTCTATTCCTATTCCTATGGAAACCTTCTATTCCTATTTCTATGGAAACCTTCTTTTTCTATTCCTATTCCTATAGAAATCTTCTATTCCTATTCCTATGAGTACTTTCAAACTAAAGTTTATAAATACCCTCTTTGAGGAGATTTTAGGGATCCATCTTCAATAGATCCACGATCATCCATCTTCAATAGTTTAATTTTCAATAGATCAATCTTCAATCTTTTTGATCCTTTAGCAATTCAAGTACGTGAGAGAGCCTTGAAGCCTTTGGTGATCTTTTGGAGCTTTTGTGAAGTTTAAATTACACGTGAGAGCCTTGAACCCATCAAGACCAGTAGAGAAGATCAAGAGCCGGCCATCATCTTCATTAAGCAAGAAGACTTCCGCGTCAGATCGTCAAAAAGAGCTACTCAATAGATCCCATCACTGCGAGAATCCACTTTTCATTATAAAAGAGAGCAATAGATTATAAATCCTCTCGTTTGTTCTTTTTCGTTCACTTTTATTGTAATTAAGTTATTCCAATGGAAGGAGGCATGAATTTTGCTACGAACAAACTGGAGACCACAGTGGGTGGCGTCTTTTTTACTGAAAAAAGATCGTAGCGCAATTTGACGTGTAAAAGATCAGATCCGACATTAATATGCTCATCGCGGAGATCGACCAGCAGAAATACAAGGAGTACCTCTCCTATAAATCAGGTAATTTGACCAAAAAATGGCGCTATCGCCGCGTGAGCTCCAATATCCGTAAATCGAGTAATCGAAAATCCACTGTTAAATGGGGACCCTTGGAGACCGTGGCTATGGAGCCATTGTTTGGACAGAAAACCCTAACAGAGGAAGGTCTCGTTGCTGCCTGAAAAGGCCTAGAAACTGGTCTAACCAAAATTCAACTCCGCAATCAAAATGGTCGAGCAAGGCGGAGAGCCCTCAAAACTCGCATTAGACACGAGGCTAACGAAGTGGCAGAATGCGAGGCTATTGCACCCTGCGAATTGGCTTCGTTAATCGCAAGATCAATCAAGAATGCATTAAATGCGAACTTATGACTAAGCCAGCGTGTGACTTTCTATGCAAGGCTGAAACTGAGCTAAGCGTTAATCGCAAAGCCAGTAAATCTTGTGTTAATCGCAAGGCTTGCTACTATTGCGTAAATCGCAAAGGTAATTGCATTAATTGCAAAGATAAGCTCACTTGTGATTTTCCATGCAAAGTTATCAACCTTAAACTTGAGCCAAGCGTTAATCGCGAAGCCAAGAATTCTTGCGTTAATCGCAAAGCTAAGCCAGCATGTGATTTTTCATGTGAGGCTGAAACTGAGCTTAGCCTTAATCGCGAAGCTAGTAAATCTTGCATTAATCGCAAGGCTTGCTACTATCGCGTGAATCGCGAAGTTAATTATGTTAATCGCAAAGAGAAATCCACGTGTGATTTCCCACGTGAGGTTATCAACCTCAAACTTGAGCCAAGCATTAATCACGAAGCCAAGGATTCTTGCGTAAAACGCAAAGCGGAGCCAGCGTGCGATTTTCTACACGAGGCTAAGCAAAAAGCAGAAGATAAATTTTTTCGGAAATGCCAAGCCAACGTAAAATGCGAAGCTATTGCCCAGCCTCGCGTAAATGATCTAAAATGCGAAGGTACGGTCCATCCTCGCATAAATAGTTCAAAACATGAAGCTAACTATCAGCTCCGCGTGAACTAGACAAAATACAAAGTTAAGGCTGATAATCAGGATGTTGAGCACCAATTCAACACCACCACTTTTAAGAAGCTTCAGTAAGCTCCCGGACTCTCCCGACAACCAAGTGGGCCCCATGCCCAAAATTCTTCATCTAAAGTTCTCGATCTCAGAGATTACTTGAAAGGTAAAAGAAGCATGACTCAAGCTCAGCTACACTCAACATGCCATTGTGAGCAACTTCTTACAGCCGTATCTATTATGTTAGATAATTGTTGTTGTACCAAGAAGAGAGTGTCTGCATTTAACAGAATAACTGAGTCTCGTCAAGATAGTCCAAAGAGGAGAAATAATAATCTGAGATACAAAGTTAAAGAAAAAGAATTAAACGCAGTGACCTCAAATATGGTCAGCAAAGGCAAAAAGATCGTAGAGAAAGAATATGAGTCAGATGCAGACTTTGAAAAACCTCATCATTTCACCTGGCTCAAATCAGGCACTGTCGCTTCTCGAAATTACAAGAAACTTGCAAAAGGTTCTTATGATAATGATAGCGACAATTCGGCCATAGCTTCCCTACAATCTTGTGCATCCTCTCGACCGCTGAAATCACACTCGCACGTAGTGGACAGGTCCGATGACATTGATCAGAGGATAGAAGCCCCAGAGCAGATGATTTAAGGTCAGCAAAAGGCCATTAATGACCTCAAACTAATACTTCTAAAAGTGGTCAAAAATACTCAGAAGATAGTCGAAGATAGAGCGAAAACTTCTTCCTTGAAAACACTACCAAAGAAAGATGAGGAGATACTGTTTAAAATGAATGAAGACAATAAGGAAGAAAAGGATTATTTGATGCATGAGGAAGATGACAAATACTCTTTCCATGATCCTCATGAAGAAATGATCGAGAAATTGCAAAGCCAACTGGATGCCCTAATGGACAAGAAAGAATTGAAAGAATTGGGGATTTTAAGACCATACCTGCTTGAGTGGGACTTCGCCCCCTATCCAGAAAAATACAAACCCCTCAAATTGGAATCATATGATGGGAAGGGTTTTCCAAGCCAGTACATATACTATTTCTTATCGCAAGCCGGTCATATAATGACCAAGATATTTGCGAGTACCCTGCGAGGGCCTGCCTTTACATAGTTTATGAAGTTGCCCCCGAAACCATAAACACTTGGTATGATGTCGAGAAATAGTTCTTGGCATATTTCTTTGAGGATGATACTGAAATATGGGTTCATTCCCTCCTTGCGACAAAATAAGGAGAAGAAGAAACAATTAAAAGTTTCATTAAATGCTTCAAGGAAAAATCCGTGCATTGTCAACATGGTATGACCCAGGAAACCCTGGTGGAAACCTGTAAGTATAATTTCAGGATCGGTATACTGATAAGAATGGGAGCTGTAGAGTCTAAGAACTGGAAGGACCTATTAAAGCAGAGAGAACAAGTGGAAGATATAATTCGCCGGATTGAGGAATCTTGTGGCACAAGAAACTCTATAAATAACAAGCCATATCCACAAAATCCTAAAATAAAGGGAAGGTTGTTATGGCGTCAGTTGCAGATCTGAAGCCAATACCTCAGAATCCTAGAGGTGCAGGTCAAAATAGGTCTCGACAAGATAAAACTTATACATTCAAAACGGAGCAGACATGTACTCTATTCCATCTCCTCCTCAGAAAGGGCATGATGAAACTTCCGAAAAATGGAAAACCGGAAGATACTGGTAAAATCAACGACCCTAACTATTATCTGTACTATCGGAATGTCGAACACCCAACTAAGAATTGCTATCCTCTTAAGAACCAAATCCAGGCATTGATAGAAGCTGGAGTTCTCACACTTAAAGAGGAGCAGAAAAATTTTTCTGCAAATATGACAACTTTGGTGGTAGAAACCAATGAGTTCCCTGCCAGAGCAACCCTTATACCAGTAGGGAAGCCAATATCGACACCAAGCACGGGCAACTTACACTTGCAAGCTGGCCCATGGGTATGCTCCGAGCCACAGCTGTGATCGAGTCATCCTCCTTGGCTGGCAGCCGGATTGGACTGGGGGCATAAAAAACATTGACGATGATAAACATCATGTTGCTTCTGCTACTCTTGCTAGCCATTGGAATGGCTAATTGAGTGTTATAGATAAAAAAATGCCCAATGCAGTTAAAGCGACAGAAAGAGGAGATCAAGTTCCTCGCCAGCCCTGTCATACTGGGGGTAAAGTATGAATCAGCTACTCAATGCTGTTAAAGGAAAAGGGGAGAGGAAATCAATTTCTCAGTAACTCATCATGCTGAGGGGAATAACATGACTAGTGCAACTCAAACGGTAGTTGGTAAAGGCTAATCAAATCCGTTGATAGCTTGGGGTTTGCTAAAAATCCCATAAATTCTGTCATGTTAAGTTCCTACCTCTGACAGTGAGATGTAATTTAAGTTATGCGAGAGAGCCTTGAACCGTTCCACCAAATTATTAAGCATGTGCAATTGGGCGCCGCTGCCAAAGATCGATGATTCTGACCTGATCATTTTGGCGTGTGCAATTAAGCGTCTCCGCCAAACGTCAGGCATGTGCGATTAGGCTCCTCTACCGAATTTCTTGATCTTAACCTGATCACCAAATTGAAGATCCAAAATATTTTAAAATTTGCTAAGTTAAAATCCACTTTGAAAACTTTGGAGGGGGTTCTGTTGGTGGTAAAATTTTCAAAAATCAGTAAAAAGGAAATAACTACGCAGAACGTGGAGCTTATTTCGTAGCCTCGCGTTGAATTAAAACGCAAAGCTAATCCATAACTCCGCGTTCTGGTGTTTTAGCTCTGCGTGAGAAGAATCCTAAATTGATTATAATTGAGATTTGGGCTTATCCAATACCCAAATTGAGTCAATCAGAATCCTAAATTGATTGTGATTGAGATTTGGGCATATCCAATACCTAAATTGAGTCCAACAGAATCCTAAATTGATTGTAATTGAGATTTGGACTTGTCCAATACCCAAATTGAATCCAATCAGAATTCAAATTCAAGATATTTTAAATAAAAACTAAGATATTTGATTAGAATCCTTAATGAATATAAAAACCTTCTATTCTTATTCCTATGAAAACCTTCTATTCTTATTTTTATGGAAACCTTGTATTCTTATTCCTATGGAAATCTTCTATTTCTATTTCTATGGAAACCTTCTATTCTTATTCGTATGAAAACCTTTTATTGCTATTCTTATGGAAGCCTTCTATTCCTATTCTTATGGAAACTTTCTATTTCTATTCCTATGGAAATTATCTATTCCTATTCCTATGGAAATCTTCTATTCCTATTCCTATGAGAACTTTCAAAGTAAAGTCCATAAATACCCTAATAGATTAATCTTCAATAGATCCATGATCATCCATCTTCAATAGTTTAATCTTCAATAGATCAATCTTCAATCTTTTTGATCATTTGGCAATTCAAGTACGCGAGAGAGCCTTGAAGCCTTTGGTGATCTTTTGGAGCTTTTGTGAAGTTCAAGTTACGCGTGAGAGCCTTGAACCCATCAAGACCAGCAGAGATGATCAAGAGCCGGCTGTCATCTTCATTAAGCTAGAAGACTTCCATGTCAGATCGTCAAAAGGGGCTACTTGATAGATCTCATCACTGCGAGAACCCACTTTTCATTGTAAAAAAGAGCGATAGATTATAAATCCTCTCGTTTGTTCTTTTTTGTTCAGTTTCATTATAATTAAGTTATTCCAATGGAAGAAGGCATGAATTTTGCTACGAACAGACGCAAGGCCCAACGGGCATGCCTCAACATTGCAAAAGAGGCAATTTGTGAAAAATCACAGTCAGAAAAAATCCTGCCCACAGATATGCATGGTGGCAATACAGAGAAAGGCAGCTAACCGTTCGGGTGCACCCCGCGGTTGCATCCCGCGAGTGCAACCCGCAATTGCATCCCGCGGGTGCATCCTGCGGGAGCAACTCACGGGTGCATCCCACGGGAGCAACCCGCAGTTGCATCCCACGGATGCAACCCGCGGGTTGCACCCTGTAGATACAATCTGCGGGTTGCATCTAGGTGCAATCCCGCAAGAGTTACCCCATGCATGTACGCACACATGAAGACATGCACCCTCTCTTGCACACACCAGATTCCTCAGTACAACAACCACCTACGCTTCTCTGTGCGCCTTTAGACTTATGTGCAGGAAGTGCACAACGCACACCTACCTTTTTAATCACGCTGTCAGGTGTTCCCTCTGGCTCATCCATAGAAACATACAAAGATTTGCTCATGCACACATCTTCGAAATCTTCTTCAGATGATGAATATACTCCGAATAAAACTCATCAACACCTTCGGAATCATAATTCATATGCACGCGGGGCCCGTACAACTGCATAGGCCAACATGCACTCTAGAAGACTCCATAAAGGAATTGGAGGTTGTTCTAATGCTGAAAAGTGCTTAGCCCTGAGATCCTGAAAATTAAACAATATTATGAATGGAACTTATGACGCAAAAGGCGTCAAATTGCAAATATAAATTAAAACAAGTCTCAAGACTTAAGAGACTATCTCACGCAGAAGAGGAGCACCCTCCAACCCACTCCTCAATGTCAACGTAAACGATTGATTTTAGCCATTTTGTCCAACTGTGATTGCAAATCAAAGCAGTCAGTTCTTGATCGGATTACCAAACCAAAAAAAAGACTGACAGTAAAGAAGATATACTCCGGAATTTTAGCAAGGGCAAACAAGTTGCCGAGAGCGATTCTTTGGATAAAGAATTCACTCCAAGATTAAAAGGTGTGTTTGTTGAGGTACAGGGTGTGTATCAGCACATGCAGGCTAGGAGAGGAGTCGACATACCATTAGACTATAAACGGTTGGCTGGAGGATCCGATAAAGAGGAAGACAGACATTCTGCCATTGTGTCTTCATCTTCGGAGCCAAACAAAGAGTTGGAGGCCACCATGAACATGGCCGACCTTCCAGAAGAAGTCTCTAGGAGGCTTGAGAGACAAGAATAACGCCTCAAATAGTAAAAGGAGACCATGAAAGAAATGAAATGACTCCCAACAGAGTTATTGGCTCAAACAAAGAAGGACCACTCCTCATTGTCCTCTTCCAACTGACGGGAAGGAAAACAACCTATCAATGTAGATGAAGAGAGCAAAGGCGAGCATGAGGAACCACCTCCTCACTCAGAAGAGAAAGAGAAGGTGAAGGTTATCATTAACCCTCATGTAGAGAAGATGGAAAAGTTGGAGAACCAACTGCAATCACTTCATCGCAAAAAGCTACAAGAAGTGGGGATAGTGCACCCCTATTCCATAGAATGAGAAACAATGTCCTACCCTGCAAACTATAAACCGTTGAACCTTCAGTCATTCGATGGTAAAGGCTCGCTACAACAACACATATTCTACTTCCTATTGCAGACAGGACACCTAATGGGGAATGATCCAATTTTAACTAAGAAATTTTCGAACACCTTACAAGGACCTGCATTTACTTGGTTCATGTAACCACCCCAGGGGACAATTAAATTTGGGCTGATGTAGAACGTGAGTTCTTAGCTCGATTCTTTGAAGGTGATTCTAAGGTCTCTGTGCTATCCTTGCTAGCAGCAAAACAAGGAGAAGGCGAAATGGTGAAAGCCTTCATCAAGCGGTTCTGAGAGCTTTCTGTGTGATGTCCATATCGCATGATGCAGAAAACTCTTGTAGAAACTTGCAGACACAACTTACTAACCGATGTTCTGGTCAAAATGGGTTCGGTTGAATTCAAGTCTTGGAAAGACCTGCTCAAGCAGGGTGAATAGGCCGAAGACATACTTCGATGCCTCGAAGAGCAGCAATCCATGAGAAGAGGCATTATAAATAAAACTCCATCCTATTTCTCCCGTTCCAAAGGGAAGGATATAATGGCATGGCAGTGGAAAATACGCTAAAGCCAAAAGAAGTGCCAGCTAAAAGTAACACAGCGAGGCCATCCAGTTTTCAGAAATAGTATTCATTTAAGAATGAACATACTGTTACCATGTTTAATTCGCTCATCAAGTGCAACATGTTCAAGTTGCCGGAGAGCAAGAGCTCTGAAGAAGTTGGGAAGACTAATAATCTGAACTATTATTTGTATCACCGGATTGTAGGTCACCCTACTAAAAATTGCTTCATTCTGAAAGACAAGATTTAGGCATTGATCGATACTGGAGCAGTTCAACTCAAAACTGAACAAAAAAGGGTTACAACTAACTCGGCTACCTTTAATGTGGGTGGTTTAGAAGTACCACTTGGGCTCACGCCTATTCCAAAAGGTGAGTTTAGGGTGATTAATTCGGACCCTCATGACCAGTAGAAGAAAGGGCTAGCCCCTTTTACGACTGAGAATCATGAGATTCTTTGGGGGCATCCGGACGTTCTCAAAGATGAACAATAGACAACAGTGACATCCAAAAAGAAGGCCAAGGTAAAGGGAAGACAACACGTGTGCAATGTTGTCTCAGCAATAATTGGGAAAGACCCAGATGATGCGCCTCTGTTAACAGATTCTGAAATAGAGACGACCGCTCTAGTAGTAGATCATGAAGCCACACCCCTTTCAGGCACCAGGACTGGAAGACAATATCTGAATGGCCATGCAAATGTAGAAGTTGGCACCTCTAAATCAACAAAGGAGGCTAATGAGAGAACCGCCGAGCAGCCTTTGGACAAAGGAAAGCAAAAGAAGCTCAAATACAATCGGGCTCAGTGTAAGGATGCTTCTGAAGAGCAAGGCTCTTCTTTTCAATTTGATGTTATAGCGCAACTGACAAATATACTGGCAAGAATAACTCTATACGAGTTATTGCGCTTATCCAAGTCAACAAGAGATGCCCCAAAGAAAGCTTTAGCAAATTCAAAAGCTTTCCTAACCCATCTCCTTGAAGAAGTTGAGGAGGCATGCCCACACTGCAACTTAGTGTCGAGGCGTGTCCCTTATATTACTTTCACACTAGAGGACATACAGTTGAAGAATGTTAAGCACAATAGGCTTTTGTACTATACAGAAACATTGGCTCAGCAGAAGTGGGTCAGATTCAGATTGATCTAGGGTTTGCCTTGAGCATTATGCCGTGAAGGCTTATGCAATTCCTCGGAATCCCTCCCAACAGATTGACCTCAACTAATACTACCATCTTTGGTTTCAACGCCAACGGTAGTCATCCTCTGGGAAAGATCAGACTCAGATGCCAAATTGAAGATCTCAAAAGTGAAGTGGCTTGCTAAGTCATTGACACAGACACTTCTTACAACTTTCTTCTAAGACGACCATGGATTCATGCTAACATGATTGTTCCGTCCACCCTACATCAATGCATAAAGTATATGGATGAAGGCGGAAAAATGCATACTCTAATCGCTGACAAGCAACTATTTAAGGGGGTTAAAACTACTTTGTAGATGCCCTCTTATATACTAAGAGTGCTGAAATCGATCCACCACTGCATGATGGATATGATAATGGGAATGAGACTGACACTGAGTCTGAAGCGTTCGTCACCAAAGAAGGGTTTGAACTGCTTGTAATCAGCCTTGAAGACATAGATGTAAATGACACCGTCGATGATGTAGGCGAGTGGAAAATAAATGAAAATCTAGAATTTACCTACTTGTCTGGTGTTGCTACTGATTTGTACCTTCAGCTACTAGTATGGATGCGGATAGTCTCTTAGAATTTGAGACTTTAGCAACCATGCACCTACCAATTAGGTCATCAATGATGCTATAATCAAGCATCGAAAATGCAGATGGGGCAGTGTTCAAAGTACCTGCCCATTGACCCAATCATAAAATCTATTCTTTTCGGAAGAGTTCAATCATAAGTAGCCCCATCCGGTAATAGTGAAGATAAATCTCATGAAGCCCATCAATTCTATCATTATGGACTAAAGTCATTCCGAATGATGGAGAAAATGAGATATGACTTCATCCATAAACCCAGATTAAATTTCGGCAAGGGACGACGAAATTTACTTCCCTCATTTGTGCCCAAAAGAAAAGAGCCGGATTATTATCACAAAACTGGAAGGAGGTTGGGATATATCACAACACTCGATCCTTCAGATATTAAAGACATGATTTGCCAAAATGCAGAAGATTCTGATTGGGATTCAAATATCAGTCTGGGAATATTATCTAAAGAGCTAACTAGGAACATGACGTCTGTCAGCCCTATTCCAGATAAAGATGATGAACTAAATTTTCTTCAAGATGAAACCTTAGTTAAACATCTTAACGCCTAATGGAACATGCGCTTTGAACGGTGCGAGCCACCTCCCAAGGATAAGGTGATTCAAGTAAATATAGGTGACGAAACCAATCCTAAGCCAATATTTAGAAGCGAGAGTTTGTCTCCAGATGAAAGAGACGACCTTATAACTCTCGTTCAAGAATATATAGATACCTTTTCCTGGAATTATGAAGACATGTCAGGCTTAGATCATCAAGTTGCTATGCATTGGCTTAATATTAAGCCAGATGCGAAACTAGTAAAGCAACAACAAAAACGATTCCGTCCAAAGTTAATGGAATTAATTGAAGATGAAGTGAAGAAGATTATGCAATCTGGCTTCATCCGAGAAGAATAACATCCTGATTGGGTAGTGAACATTGTTCCAGTTTCTAAGAAGAATGGAAAAATTCGAATATGCATTGATTTTCGAGATCTCAATGTAGCATGTCCTAAAGACGAATTTCCGCTTTTGATAACGGATGTCATGATTGACAACACCTACAGCTTCGAAAGGATGTCTATCATGGATAGATTCTCTGGTACAATCAAATCAAAATGCATTCTGAAGATGAGAAATACACTGCTTTTAGAACACCGTTGGGCATGTATTGTTATATGATTATGCCATTTAGTTTAAAAAATGCAGGTGCAACATATCAACATGCTATGAGCACAATTTTTCATGCGCATCTCCGTAAAATGATAGAATGCTATGTGGATAACCTTGCCGTCAAGAGTCGCAATAAAGACGATCATTTCCGAGATTTGAAAACAGTGTTTAACATTATGAGAAAACACCAACTAAATTCCAAGGGTAAATTCCTTGGTTTCGTTGTTACATCCAAGGGTATCCATTTGGACTCTGAAAAGGTAAAAGTGATTCAAGAAATGCAGCCACCAAGGAACCTCAAAGAACTTAGAGGATTACAAGGGAGGCTAGTGTACATTCAGAGATTTATCGCTAATCTTTCAAGATGATGTCAACCTTTCACCAAGTTAACAAAAAAGGGGCATCGTTCGTTTGGGATGAGGCTTGTCAACAAGTTTTTGAGGATCTCAAGAAGTATCTCACAAAATCTCCGGTTTTAGTAGCCCCTGTATCAGGAAAGCCATTCTTGATATATGTTTGGGCGATAGACCATTCACTTGGTGCCCTGTTAGACCAAATCAATGGTTCTGGCAACATACAAGCCATTTTCTATCTTAGTAGAACTATGGTAGATGCTAAATATCTGTACACTCCAGCAGAGAGAGTGTTTGGCCCTAGTATTCGCAGTTCAGAAAATGCGATACTACTTAGTAGGCCAAACAATTCATGTGATTTCTTAAGCGAATCCCCTGAGAGTTGTAACACCCCCGTTTTTAGCTGCTTCACAAAATGGGGGACGCTACTTAGAAGTGGACTAGTCAACCCAACAGTCGCAGGATCTCAGAATAACCGTAACTACTAGCACAATCAGATGAATAAATAACACGTCTGAAACTAAATGGATTTCATTTATACAAAGAGTTAGCTATATAAGATGGCACTGTTCTGAATATGAATATAAAAGAGAAAAGCAGTATCCAAACAAAAGAAATATAAACAAATATATACAAAGGATCTCTAGAAGGTATTTCACTTGCCTACTATCGCTCAGTCTGATCAATGAAGTACTGATCTTTAGTTGGGTTGGTTCTCCTTCTTTGCTTTCTAAACCTGGGTTCGAAACCCAGGGGATTAAACCCAGTAAGTAATACAAGAAAAATATATATGTACTACCACAGTACTGGAGATAAAGTATGCAATTAAATCGTGATAGTGTTAAACATGTCACATGAATAATGAAAAATAGAATAAGAAAGATTGTGCATGTAATTTGCAATAGCAAGTAAATATCTTGTGAAGATGATAAGTCTAGGTCAAGTCTTTGTTAGCAATTGAAACCAAATGATTGATAAGATAGAGTACAATTTTTTGTATTGTACAAGTGCCCGTGTATACCCGGGACCTGGCCTCAATATTTATGGTGCTGAACCATGATATGCCTCTAGGCATTACAATCAATTTCTGTACTGTATTACAGTAACGGACATACACTCAGGTTATCAATTATCAATTGGTGATATAGTAATCACCCAGGCCATTGCAGTAAAAGAATCCCGGCCCTAATCAATAAGTTGGCCAACAAGTTGCTTATAAAATACAGATCTTATCCATCATGCAGTTTCCTCCAGTCCCCATGTTAATAATTTTGTACATGAATTAATGGGAACACATGACTTGTCAAGTCAAACAGTGTACATGTTCTTATCATGAGAAACAAGAATTCAGGCATCAAATTCAAGATTATGTACACACGTATCACGAAGATAGTTCATCTCATGTAATCAAAATACAAGAAACTTATTATCATCTTCACATTAATGATCATACTCATCGTGTATTAAGTATTCAATTAATTTATTTAAATACGTCATGTATTGGATTTGAGTGTATCTATACCATGAATTATGTGTCATGCATCACATAAACTGTACAATATGCAAGAATCATATAATACACTATATCATTGACAATTATCAAATGTCACGCATCATGTTATCCATCTTATAGTTTCTCCCCTCCCGAATTCATAATATATTTGCACATGACTTACAAACATCATGCCTTGATTTATTTTATTTTATATTTATTCGTTTCTTTTCTTTTTATTTCTTTAATTATTTTTCAATTCATGTTAACATGCTTGTGTCTTCACGATTGCACATGACTTATAGTATTATGGCACATGGCTTGTAGCATTATAGTACATGACTTATAATATCAAAGAATATGATTTGTAGAATGATGAATCAAATGTCTATATTATCTTAATAATATTGGTGCACAATATTTTTATCAAAATTGATTCAATAATCTAGTTAAATTCTCAATATCAATTAATAGCTCAATTTGTCAACCAAGTGTATCAATAATAATGCCAAAACATATGAACTTATTTCTTATTTAGGTTCAATCATATACATTTATATATTTTTCTTGATTAATTTCCATTTAAAGTCCAGACTCAATCTCTTAATTATTTATTTACTTTGTTATTATTACTGTTATTATTTCTATTTTTATCTTCAATCCATTTATTATTTCCAATTAAATTCAAGTCCAAGTCCATATTTTTTTCTTCCTTTTCTTTTCTTTTCCGGCCCAAGCCTAGCTGTATAATTTTTTTTTCCTTTTTATTTTATTTCCATCTGGCCTAGTCCAATCCAAGCCCACTGTTTTTTTTCTTTTTTACTGGGCTGGGCCAAGTCTAATTACCATTTTTTTCTTTTTCTTTCCAAGCCAATTACTTTTCTTCCTTTTCCCTCTTTTTCCTTTTATTCGACCCAGCCCGAGATCTACTTTTCCTTTTTCTTTTTCATTTTTTTAAATTTTCTTTTGCTTAACTGCAACCCATCCCTTCTCTCCTCTTTCTTTTGTTGTTTTCTTTTCTCTTCTTTCTTCTTCTTTTTTTTTTTTTTGCATTTTTCCCATGCAAATTACGTTCCCATGCAAAAATACAAATTTTCCATGCAATATATTTTCCTTTCTCTCCTTCTTTCTTCTCTCTTTCTTCTTCTACCCCTTTTCCTTTTATTTTTCAAAATAAACAAATATTACAATATTTACATATACCAAAATTGACCAAATAGCCTAATTCAGTTCTAAATATCAATCAATAATTCAACAGGTGAACTAATAATTTTCACAAAATAAATTACGTATATAAATATAAATAAAATAAAGTAATGAATGAAAAATAGTAGTTTTACTTGTCTCGGCTTGATCCTGAATTCTCGATTCGATTAAATTTTCTATCTTCTATTTTTTTTCCTCTGCTACTAGTTTCTAGCCGAGAGACACAGGAGGTGAGAGTGAAGTGGTGTGAGAGAGAGAGTGTGTGTTTTCTTTTGGAAAGGAAAAAATAATTCAATGGTAGTTTTGTAATTTAACCCAAATTGTGACTTGCACCTCCATTAGCCACATAGGATCTCGGCTGGCCACATGAGCTCTCCGTTAGATAACTCAAACCGACCTTCTTTTTGGGGTGTGCTCTTAGAAATCTGTTATAGGAATGGTGTGTGTATAAAATAATTTCTAATTTATTTAATATTTTATTATTTACAGTTCAGGTAAATATTTTTCAAATACTGCCAAATTTATGTAGGAAACAATACTTAAAAAGAGGAACACTACAAATTATCCGTTTGTCATTTAGATGTCCAAAATAAATGAACTGAAATTTTGAAATAATTAGAAGGAAAATTTTAATATTATTAAATTAGCAATTTTAGAAGTATTTTTGACCTCATAAGGAAAATTTTTAAAAAATCTAAATATTAGAAAATTAATTATCACGAAAACCGAATGTTATTTGGAGTTACGGATTTTAAGTTACAGCCATCGAAGTTTATTTCGTTTTCTAAAATTGACTTTGGTAGCCCTATTCAGCACGATCAGATCCAAAAGAGGGATATAGGTAGCTTAAATTTTGGGATATTACATCCTACCCACCTAATAAAAAAATTTCATCCTCGAAATTTAATTGGTGTATTTGATAATGAGAAAAGCTATAAGTATTTTATTCTAATATCCTTCTCAAACTTCCAAGTTGAATCTCTTGGTGATTGTATATTCCATAAAATAAAAATTAATAATGTTACTTTATCCTTTAAGACTTCTCCCATCGGTTTATGATCCTTACATGTCGTTTCTCATATTTTAAGCCTGATCTCAAGTCTATTTTTAATAGATTCCCTATTTTGTACTTCTAACTAAGTACTTTCTCAATTATGATATATAGATACATCATGAACGACTTCTGTCTTTGATAGGAATGATAATGGATAGACATGATTCTCAATTTATTCTTGAAGCTTTATTTGGGTGAAGGAATACAAAAGCAAGATAAAATTTAATCAGGAATAACTACTACCAATTTGGAGTGCCATTCTATCCTGATTGATTAATGGGTAAGATACATATGATAAATATTTTTGTAGAGTTTATTCCCAAGGTCCTATTACATGTTGTAATCGACTTTAGAAGTGAAAATAAATCTGAACTATTATAATATTGATGTAACAAGACTATGAATGGTAGGGATACAAGATAAGAAATGAATTCATGACTATTTACAAAATTCAATTATATACAACGATCTTATCAAGCGACTGCAATTATTGGAGTCAGAGAATATATCTCTACAATCTTATAATATATAAAAGCTCAAGACATAAATCGTATTATGATAATATTCAGATAAAAGATACAAAATGTCAAATGGGAATGATCAATAAAAAGTAATGGAATAAGATAATCATTTGGAAAGATAAACTTAACTTAAGTAATAAGATATAATGCCATATTCTGATTTAATAAAATATCTTTTTATTCCTAATTCATTTGACTAGTTAATCTTGCCAACTATACTTACTCTGTAAAGTCTACCAATATTGATTATTATAATTCATCAACATTTATGTCTCCTCAATTTTCAAGAAAAATACAAGTATAATATTATTTTTCTTTTTCTTAGAAAGCCTAAGGGCAAGTTCCAAATTCAACAATCCTTCCATTCTATGTCAATACATCATAATCCCTAACTTGAAACATCACTATAAACCTTCACGCATTCAGGGTTATCTGAAAATGGGTAACACTGGCATTGTTATTAACCTTCATTTCAATTCTTCAAATATTTTGTTGCACTCTTCCTCTAGAGACATCTCATTTCTTTTCTAGTCTATTTATTTAAAGTGATACAGTTTTTCAAGGTACTATACAAATGTTCAATAATATCTAGTCATCTTAGTAAATTCTGCATATTCGATATTGATTTTGATATATGTCAATCTATTATGGCTCATATCTCCTTAGGATCGGCTGATACACTGTCACCAAAATCTATACGACCAAGAAAAAATTATCCAATCAAATTTCACATTTGTTCAATTTTCCATATAGCTTCTGCTCTCTAAAAACCTGCAAATTTTTTTTCAAATACTCAGCATGTTCTTCTCTATTCTTGATATAAATTAATATATCACCGATAAATACCACTACAAATTTATTTAGATACTGAGCAAAATCACGATTCATCAAATTTATAAATACTATTGGAGCATTATTCACTAGAAACGAAATCACCAATTATTTATAGTGACCATATCTGATTCTAAATGCAGTGTTTGAAATTTTTTCTGTTCGGAACTTTACTTGACAGAATCCCGAGTGGAGATCTATCCTCGAGAATACTTTTGCCCCTCCAATTGATCAAACAAATTAGTTATCCTCAGTAATGGGTATTTATTCTGTATTATTACTGCACTCACACTCCTATAGTTCATATACAATATTTGATTCTCATCCTTCTTACTTACTAATAACATTGGAACTCCCCAAGACAAAACATTAGGTCTCAAAAATTTAACTTCAATTGCTCAACTATTTATCTCTTAACTCCTAATTCTGCAATTCCTATTTGATGAGATGACTTACAAATTAGTTCAGCTCCAAAAAATAATATCAATGGTAAATTCTACTGCTCTTACTGATGGTAGTATAGGTTTTTCCTCAAGAAATATATCTAACAGCTCTGATACCATTCTATAATGCCCCGTTTTTCAGCTGTTTCCCAAAACAGGGGATGCTACTTAAAGTTGGACTAGACAACTCAACAGTCACGGATCTTAGAATAACCGTAACTACTGCCATAATCAGATGAATAAATAATACATCTGAAACTGAAATGATTTTATTTATACAAAAAGTTAGTTATATAAGATGGCTCACTGTTCTGAATATGAACACAAAAGAGAAAAACAGTATCAAAACAAAAGAAATATAAACAAATATATATAAAGGATCTCCAGAAGGTATTTCACTTGCCTATTATCGCTCAGTCTGGTCAATGAAGTACGGGTTTTTAGTTGGGGCTGCTTCTTCTTTCTCACTTTCTAAACCTGGGTTCGAAACCTAGGGGATTAAACCCAGCAAGTAATATAAGAAAAATATATATGTACTACCACAGTGCTGGAGATAAAGTATGCAATTAAAACATGATAGTGTTAAACATGTCACGTGAATAATAAAAAATAGAATAAGAAAAACTGTGCATATCATTTGTAATAACAAGTAAATATCTTGTAAAGATGTCAAGTCTAGATCAAGTTCTTGTGAGCATTTGAAACCAGATGATAGATAAGATAGCGTGCAATTTTTCGTATTGTACAAGTGCCCGTGCATACCCAGGACTCGACCTCAATATTCATGACGCTGAACCATGGCATGCCGCTAGATACTACAATCAATTTTCGTACTGTATTACAGTAACGGACATACCACTTGGGGTATCGATTATCAATTGGTGATCCAGTAATCACCCAGGCCGCTGCAGTAAAAGAATTCCGGCCCTAATCAGTAAGTTGGCCAACAAGTTCCTTATACAATAAAGTTTTTATCCATCATGCAGTTTTTTCCAGTCTCCATGTCAATAATACATGATATACATGAATTAATGGGAAAACATAGTTTGTCAAGTCAAACTGTGTACATGTCCTTATCACGAGAAGCAAGAAGTCAAAAATTAAAATTCAAGATCATGTACACACGTATCACGAAGATACTTCATGGCATGTAATCAAAATACAAGAAACTTGTATCATGTTCTCATGAATGATCATGCTTATCGTGTATTAAGTATTCAATTAATTTATTTAAACATGTCATGTATTGGATTCAAGTGTATATATACCATGAATTATGTGTCATGCATCACGTAAATTGTATAATTCATACAAGAATCATATAATACACTATATCATTAACAATTATCACATGTCACGCATCCTGTTATCCAACGTATAGTTTCTTCAATCCCAAATTCATAATACATTATTCACATGACTTACAAACATCACACTTTGATTTATTTTATTTTATATTTATTTGTTTATTTTCTTTTCATTTCTTTAATTATTTTTCAATTCATGTTAACATGTTTGTGTCTTCATGACCGCACATGATTTATAGTGCTATAGCACATGGCTTGTAGCATTATAGTACATGAGTTATAATATCAAAGCACAAGATTTGTTGCATGATAAATCAAATATCCGTATCATCTTAATAATATTAGTGCACACTATTTTTTTATCAAAATTGATTCAATAATTGTTCGCCATAAAAATTGTAAATGATGCTCTATTGAGATTTTTCAATAAAGGATTACAATCCAACGGTTTTCTATTTACAGAAGATGAGGAAAATGGATTTCCTCTTTGTTTAAAGTTGGGTTCTGAGGCAGCTGTGGAGGACAATCCTGCTCTCCGTTGACACTCCACACAAACTCTTTCAATTGGCAGAAAAAGAGGGCTCTAGACTCTTGATCACAAGGGATAATTCAAGAAGAAGATGATCGATTCCTTCTCTTTCGTTCTCCCGCCTTTTATAGGGGTTTTAGGGCAACGTCTCCATCTCATTCATTCGACCGTTAGCCCCACTACTCGAGAAGTGCCATCATACTCATAAGGTAGTTACTCCCACGATCGAAGTAATGCCACTGCATTCGTTTGGCTGTTAACTCCACGGTCTGAGGTGGCAACTCACTTGTTTGGGTCATGTGACTTTGTATTAAACCCCTCCCCAGAAACTATGGGTAGTATCGCGAATCTCAATTTTAGATTCGCGAACCTGTTTTGTCGTCACTGGGTCGCGAACCTCAATCTTTAAGTTCATGGATCTGCTGAGTTACGGATCTCCAACCCTAAATTTGCGGATCTACTTTGTTTTCCAGAATTTTTCGCTTACAAAAATCACTCCAATGTTTTCAAAACTCTCATGATTTTTTGAGAAGTTTTGGAATATTTTGGATATATCATTCGGTATTAGAATCTCTATTTTTCATATTTCTGAGAGTACAATTTTGTATTAGAACTTTCTTCAATTGAGGGCAGCATGACTCTGTCTCAATATATCAAACTCCCATTTTGAAAGGAACACGACTTTGTATTAGTGCCGTGAATTTACTACTTTTGAAGGAAAAATGTGGCTCTGTATTAGCGCCACAATTTATTGCTTTTGAAGGAAAATGCGACTCCGTATTAGCGCCATAATTTTCAACTCTTGAAACATACGACTCTATGTTAGGGTCGCGAATTTGCATTTTGGAAGGAAATGTGACTCTGTATTAAGGTCACAAATTTTCATTTTGCAAGGGGAATGTGACTTTGTATTAGGGTCATGAACCTTCATTTCGGAGAAGAAGACGACTCAGTGTTAGGGTCGCAAAATTTCATTGTTTCACTTTTGGAAGGGGAACGCGACTCTGTATTAGGATCGCAACCTTTCATTTTGGAGGGAACGCGACTCTGTATTAAGATCACGACCTTTTCTCTTTTGGTTGGGGAAAAGCCGGAAGGCTATTGCTTTCTACGGTGTAGTTATTGAAGCATTCTCTGAGCCGCATTAAATATAAAGGTACTAACGAGATTTGGGCCAGAGATCACATCCATCTGAAGATCTTGGTCATCAAATCATCTGCTATATAACCTCGATTTCATGAGAGAGATCATTCCTATCTCAAGAAATTTGAACTCCAAGTTTCTTCTTTTAGGGTTCTTAAGACTTCTCCTTTAGCTTCCGATTCTTCTCGTGAGCGATTTCCTGAATCTGTAAAAGATGCCGAAGAAAGTTTCTTCCTCTGATGTTGCTGCCAGTTCATCAAGACCCTCAAGCAACCTCCAATTCGATGGTGATTTGGCAGAAACCCTTGATTGGAGGTAATAATAATAATTTTTGAAAGGAAATCCCTTTCTTAATTTTTTTTTGAATATGTATATCTCCTTTTGCAGTTGATTATTCTTTGACTCTTTGGCCTAAGGACCATTACTTCCGATACTCGGATGGCTATGACGGGAAGAAAGAGTTCAGATTTGGTCAAGTTTTCTCGCATTGTACAATATTTGATAGCCAAGAGAGGGAAAATAAAATTCTTCATCATACTCGCTCAATATTGCGAGAACTGATGACCAATGCATCTTTTGAAGGAGATGATTGATCCTTGCTATAGAAACCCGCCTTTTTGTTCGGGGACCATGCTTCGGTGCCCGATAGCGGTATGGAAGATGGGGATTACAAGTGGATTCGTCAAGTTGAGGGTCGCTACTTGTTTCTACCCAACATGGAGAGGTTCTACCCATTCTTATTCCTCCAATCCCTTTCTGTGCCCAGACGAATGGACTGGCACATAAACAGGCCGCATGATAGCATCTTACTGGGAGGATTTAACTCTCAAGGTGCTTTTTCCCATACTACTGGGAATCACTTTTGTGGATTGCTCCCGGGGCTGCTTAAACATGACTTCCATAGAGGTGAAACACCCATAGTCGTATAGACTTTCTTGCACCGATTCGCCAATGCACAAGGGGAGTTTCTTGTTCAAGATTTTTGTTCCCCTGGATAGGTTCACTGCTCTTCAAAAGGAGAGTGGGCAGCCTTGACTGACTTCTTTCTGAAAACCTTCAGAGACTAGTTTCATCATGCGAAGCTGTATCACGCTATCAGGGCTATCCAGCACGGTAATCCTATTAGCAGGTTCTATTTTTTTGCATTACTGGAACTATACAATCCTGATACTTGTACAAGTTTTTGCCCTCGCGACAAATTGGGTTTCACCCTTCACGAGATGTATGAAATTTCAGGACTGTCCATGGGAGACATCCAGTATGAAGAGTACGTCCCAATTGGGGAAGAACTCCATCTGCTAAAGACCCATGACCCTTTGGTCTATAATACTTATTGGAAGCTGCTCTGCCACTATCATATTTGCACCCACCTGTCCGACACCTACAATTTGAAGCCGAAGAAGTGGTTGCAATATCTTTTGCCCAACTTTTCCAAGAGTAATCTTAATCTCACTCGCCTTCCTCCAGCTTCTGAAAAGGAGGTTGAGAGAAGAATTGTGAGTTTCGAGACAGACACTTACGTCGCTAAGTTTGATGAGAACGTTTTCAAGGCTGGAACGTCCTTTGAAAGTTTTCACTATCAGGCCCTCCAACCTTTATCTGATCCTACCTTCTTGGTGGGCTATTCGATGGTATGGTTGAAGAAGTGTGTTATTCCTTCGCAGGAAAACATACCCGTTAGGGCCGTATACCCAGCCGTCCTACTTGGATTTGGTAGGCGACTCAGTCTGTTGCCCACGATGGTGTGCAGCATCCAAAGTGGACTGAGGAGATTGGCTGATAAACTTTGTAATGTGAAGGAGTAGAGGAAGAAAGGAGAACCGATTGTTATGACTCCTAATCCACGTGTAGAACTCCCTTATACTTATTTGATGGCTTGGCTAGTTTTACATTGCCCCGCTTTGATGAGTCCTACTGATTCGCAAATTGATTTGAATGCTCCCAAAGTGCAGCACTATGAGAGGTCGCAATGGAGAGGGGGCTACATGGCCGTGATCCGCAAGACCCTTCGTCACTTTGCGAACTTCGAGCTATTTCGATGCTTTTCGTGCTTTCCAAATGCTAGATACTGGGAGGAATTCACGGACATTGCTGGTGCTGATAAATTCACTGTTCTGACTCCGGAGTGCTTCTGGTAGTTGATAAACATCCACCCAGGACATTTAATTCTTCGTTGGGGGAACCATTGCTATATAGAGCCTTACTACCTGAGCCGTTTTGCTCGACAGTTCGGGTATGATCAACTCTATGTTGATAATCCCAATAGGGAAATGAGTTTTGTTGAGAATGCCTTCGAAAGAGCTCGAGCATGGTCTTATTTCGTCCCAGGTGGAACCCAGGCTAGATTTAATCTTCCACTCAAGACCCAGAACTCGAATATGAGTTTTAGTTTCTGTAAGTGGTTCGCGGATGCTAATTCCGCTCCCCAAAACTGCAATGTAAACCATACCTGTCTGAGAGAGATCAGAGCTTGGTATGCCCAGAAAAAGATGGCTGGAAGCACGAAAGTAGTGGGGATGGAAGATTTCGGAGCAGAAAGTGCCTCTGATGAGTCGAAATCAGCGACTCAATAAGGGGAAGAGGACAATAATGCACTGGCTTTATCAACTCAGCCTGCCTCTCTTGATGCTTCTCCTCTCCCAACTTTGAAGAAAAATTCTCCTCAACTGCAGTCTCCTCTAAAGAAGATTTCACATAAGCGGAAGAGAGTAAGGGGCCTCAATGACTTGCCTATCAATCCGCATGGCGTTGATCCACAGGACACCCCATCTGGAGCCGGTACTGCAGTACCCAGTTTGGTTTCCAAGACCCTCGTGGAGGAACCTGAGGAAGATGAAGACGGCTCATTTTTAACCCTCCGCTCCCTTAAGAAGCGTCAGACTCAAGGACCTGTTTTTCACAGCGATCCCACTCCCGCTACTCAAGAGGATCCTGCGACTCTCACCCACCAGGTCGCTGCTGAAGTAGGGGCTTCTTCTACTGTACAAGAGGATCCTATAGCCCTCGTTCATCAAGCCTCCAAGGATGATGAAGTACAAATAATTGGGGAGATCCGCGTATTAGGTTCCCCAAAAGTAGCACTTCCTTCGGAAGATCAAGATGAATGGGATGATGACGATGATGTCAGTAGTGGCAATCTTCACTCTTCCACCCCTCCATCAGACTATGGTAAGTATGTCTATTTGAGCGAATACGTTCGGACCGAAGTATATGGGCCTGACGTATTCGGACCTGAGGTGTACGGACCTAGAGAATCCAGTGTTCAACCTTTAGGTTCGCATCTTTCTTTTTTTTCTTTAAAAGTTCTATTATTATTGAATGATACTGTAACATTCAATTGTCAATTTTCTCCTTTGCCAGCTCCAATTTTGACTCCGGATTTAGAGTGCATGGACGCAAAGGTAACTCCGCTGGATGACACTATCGTGGAAGCTGACGCTGATGAGGTGACCGAGGTTACCGCTCCTTGTGTTGATTCTACGAGGATAATAATTCCCGAGGCTACTATGTCTACGGTCTCGGTCGTAGCTGCTTCGGCCAATATTTTGGTTTAGGATGCTGCAGCTGGTAGCTTTGCTGAAGCCTCCAGAGGTCCCATTCCTCTTGATGTTGGCATTGTTGCCTCTGTGCAGCAGAGTATGGTTCAAACCATCTCTGCCCCAGCCAATGTTGATCCCTCTCATGTAGAAATTGATGTCTTTGAAGTTGATTTATTAAAGGATACGGTGGAAACTTTCCTCCACTTTCTTGATCGCTGTATTGACAAGATATTGAAGGGGGCTTCTTTTGCTTCGCTTGCCAATGTTCTCAATATTTATTTGACTGATATTATCAGCATTGGCGGAGAAGAGAAAGCTGCTCCGTTTAGGCTTATGATAGCTCAACTTCAAAAGCATGCCGAATTCTTATCGAAGGCCAGAAGTGCCGATAAATCTGAGGCTGTTGAGGCCATTTTCCCGAAGCTGAAAGAGGAACAACTTAGGCTCCAGAAGGAGATCCAGAAGAAGGCTAATTCTTGCAGAGCTTCCTTGGAGAAGGGCCAATCAGATAGTCAATCCTTAGCTCTGCAGGTGGAGGCCACTGCTTCAATTGTCAAGGACCATGATCAGGCTATTATCAGGACCTAAGAGTCCATCGCCAGAGCTCAAGCTTTCTTGGTTAAGATCACCAAGGAACGTGATGAGTCAATGAGGAATCTCAGTAACTTATCCCGTCAGCAGGACAATACCATCTTCAGGCGATACAGGCTGAATTAGATATGCTAGAGGCTGTGCAGATTGTCGTTGCCAGTGACAAAGAATTGCATTACCAAGCCACTGTCCAAGCTTACAAGGACATTCAACAATATATTGACGATGCTGAAGAGAAAATTAAAGTTCTCTTGAATCATTGAACTGTAAAAACTTATTATTTCTTTTTGTGATTCTCTGTTGCTCCTTCTTTTTGTAGTGATTCCCCTGACATTTATTGTGCATGGTATGACTCCTTGCTTATGTAGAAAACTTGATTTTGTATTTCTAAGGTTTGACTTTGCATTTGTCTTCAAAAATTTGCAACAGACCCCCCATCTTATGTCTGAAATTTGAAAGTCTCCGTAAAACTTTGGTATCTGTGTATCTGTCACGTGACTTTCATGAGTCTTTATTAGATTTGCGACTTTACATCCGGAAGTTTGCGGATTAACAAAATTCATACTAAATTCGCGATCTTGACTTCCGAGGATTGCGCGTTTAAGTTCGCAATGTTGTGCCCAGAAGTTCACGGGATAACCCAAAACTCGTCAGAATTTGTAGAGACTTCTGCGAGCCTTGGGATGAACCCATCGGGCATGGAATCCCATGCATTGTATGTTTTTATTAATGACGAGATCTCTAGGTCACAAGATCTAAACGTCCCATGCAACAATAATAAATCCTGTTGAGATCTAAACCGAAAATCTTAACCGAAGATTTGGGCTTTATCTTTTCCCAACCAGACTGTCTAAATAAGACGCATGGCTTCTTTTATGGATGATCATTCTAATGAGAGAAAATTTCTTCTCCCTTATCTTCTCTTCCTTTATTTTGTAGTTGATTTATTCGTGCAGCCATATTTTCTTTTCTTCCAACTGAAGCGATGGATAGGCATGTGACAAGACCTCCAGACTGCATCAATCTAGTGGGGTGTTCCACCGAAAAGGTTCTTCTAACCGTAGTCATTTTCTTTAATTAAGGTAAACTTTTTCTTTTGATTAATATCATACTCTTTCTTCTTTTCTTCCTTTTTAATAGGGATTTGACTTGGCTACAGGAGATAACCGTAGTCATTCTCCTTAACAATGACCTAGACCCGATGGGCTCGTAATTGCTTCTAATACCTCTAGGGTCTTGGAAGGTCTCATGTATTTTTCATGAGAGAAAAGATTTCGGGTCTGTAGCATTGTTTTATTTCTTTCCTAGCATCCCACAAGGTTGGGGTGCTAATGATCAGGGCCTTGAATTTGTGCAACCCCTCACATTGTACGGGTGTGTGCACTTGGTATGCCCAGTTTTGAACTAATCAAGTCACTGGCATCATCACTGGAGGAACCAACCAGGAGATCCCTGATTATGGTCGGAAAGAAGAAATAAGTCTATATCCTTAAGCTGTCCTTGAAGAGGAGGCTATAAGAGCAAATTGGAAGTGGAGGCTACGAGAGCAAACTTTTTTATCTGAGCCATGCTGAAAGAAAAGGCTACAGAGGCAAGTTTGTCATTCCAGAAGAAGAGCCTGCAGGAGCGAACTTTTTGATCCAAGCCGTGCTGAAAGAGACGGCTATAGAAGTAAGTTTGTCATTCCAGAAGAAGAGCCTGCTCCTACAGGCTACTACTGCCTTTTAAGCCGTCCTTGGAAGGGGAGGCTACAGAAGCAAACTTTTCTTCTTTTTTACATCAGTAATTTATATTCATTCTTGTTGACTGTATAGTGCTAGAGAATTCTCTGTAATTTTGATCTGATAATGAATAAAGAAGCTCTTTCCTTTTACATAACTAAGAGTGACTGATGGATCATTCTGATATTGATAACTAGAAGTAACTGTTAACTTAATAATCTTAAAATTAATCAAAATTTTCCAAGCACCCAAAGTTGCTGTGAATGAAAGAAATTTTTACTGACCAGATTGAAACTCGCACTATCTAGTATAAAGAGTTTGATTCGCTAGAGGTATTTTTTAAATTGGTAAGTTTAAAAGAAAGAAATTTGATTCGCCAGAGATATTTTTTAACTTGGCAAATTTAGAAAGAAGGAAATTTGATTTGCCAGAGGTATTTTTTAACTTGGCAAATTTGAAAGACAAATGTGACTCGCCAGAGGTATTTTTTAACTTGGCAAATTTGAAAGACAGAAATTTGATTCGCCAGAGGTATTTTTTAACTTGGCAAATAAGGAAGAAAATAGTGATTCGTGACTTAAAGATCTTTACTCCGGAACCACGAATCTTTATTAATGAACTTCTTATTACAGACAAACTCTTGTTCATCATTTGCATTGAACTACCCAGATCACATTACAACTGGTGTTCCGCAATTTTGCTAAAAATAATATTTCTTCAGAAATTTGCCATTGATTGGCATCATGATCTTATCACCATTTGGTTTTGCCAACCGATATGCGCCGTTGGAGTGAACGTATCAATGACAGAAGGTCCCTCCCGCTTCAGCTTGAACTTTCCTCTAGGATTTTTGCTAGTTATGATTGGTTTTCTGACTGACAGGACCAGATCACCCTTCTTGAAATTTCTTCGTTTGGCCTTTTTGTTAAAAGTTCTGGAGATCCGCACCTGCTATAGTTTAATACTCTGTTAAGCTTCCAAGCGCTTATCGTCCAAGGCTTCTAATTCTTGGAGTCTTTATTGATGTCTTTCTTCTTGCGTCATTCTACTTGTTAATGTGACTCGCAACAATGGAATTTGAATTTCCAAAGGCAAGACTTCTTCTGACCCATGTATCAAAGAAAAGGGCGTGACATTGGTGGGGATTCAGACTGTGGTGCAATATGCCCACAGATATTCTCCGAGCATCTCATCCCAGTCCCTTTAATTGGATGACACAAATATTTTGAGAAGTTTTATAATGGCCTTATTGAAAGCTTCTGCTAGACCATTGGCTGCAGGGTAGTATGGTGATGAAGATACATCTTCGATTCTGTACTTGTTGCAGAATCTGGAAAATATTTGGCTCACGAACTGAGGCCCATTGTCATGAATGATTCTTTTGTGCACCCCAAAGCGATAAATCACATAGTGTTTGATAAATTTGATAACATCTGATGACTTTACTTCGGTTAGGAAAATGACCTCAGTCCATTTCGAAAAGTAATCCGTTATGACTAAAATGAACCGGTATCCTCTTGTTGATGGCAGAGAAATTGGCCCAACAATATCCATACCCCGTTGCTCAAACGACCATGATGTAGCCGTTGGGTGGAGATATTCTGGAGCTTGATGTATAAAGTCTGCATGTATTCGGCAGGCCCTACACTTCTTGGCATAGTTAACCGCTTCTGTCATCAGCTTAGACCAGTAATAACCCATCCTTAGATTCTATCCTAGAGTTTCGGCCCTAACTGGTATGCTCCGTAGATGCCAGCATGAGCTTCTTCGAGTACTTTTTGAGCTTCGCGGTTAGAGAGATAGCGAAGTAAAATTCCATCATAAGATTTTCTGTACAACGTCTGGAGCTTCGCATTGTAGTAGAGCCGGACAGCCCTTCTTTGAAATGCCCTGGCTTCTTTTGTATCTTCGGGTAATATACCATAAAGAATATAGTCTATATAAGAAAAACGCCAATCCCTTGGTTCTAAACTTGACTCGAAAACATCAATTTCGTCTTCCTGTGGTTCCCTCATTCTCGCATTGAGTTCGTCTTTTAGACAAAATAATTCTTTGTTCCCTACTGTAATTTTCCTTCTAGCATGCTTAGGCAAGGCTAATGTAGCAGCTAAGGAAGCTAGTGAATCGGCATAACTATTTCGGTAGCGCTTTACGTGACTGACATAGAAACCATCGAAACCATCGACTATCGTGATCATCGCACGATAATATGACAAAAGGTCTTCATGTTTGACCTTATACTCCCCTTTTACTTGATTTACAACAAGTTGATAATCTCCATATGCCTCCAAATATTTGACTCCCACTTATTTAGCTATTTTTAATCCAATTAGGAGGCGTTATACTTCGTGACATTGTTGGAGCATGGACTTGTTAATGAGTAAGCTCGAGGAATGATGTGGTTGTGAGGAGAGACGAAAACAACTCCTACCCCCACTGTCATTCTTCCCTCGGATCCCATTCGGGAGGCACCATCGAAGAAAAGTTGCCATACACATTTTGTGACTATATTTGCCTCCGGAGACTCTTGAGAGCCATCTTCTTCTAAAATCGGGCTCCATTCTTCCAACTTTCCAAGAATTTGTTTGTATAACTTTGAGGATGCCGGGACTGGATGTTCGGCTAGGAAGTCGACCACGGCCTGTCCTTTAACAGACTTTTGCGGGACAAAATGCATATCGTATTGTCATAGCAAAATAGCCCAATTGGATAGTCTTGAATTCAACGATCCGGGTTTAGTCATTAGTATTCTCAGGGGGTTAACTCTTGACACAACATGGATGGTTTGTCCAACTAAATAGTGTCGCATTTTCTGCACTGCAAACACTAAACCTAAACATTCCTTCTCCGCTGAGTTATACCGGTGTTCCGCCCCAATCATCATTCTGCTGAGGTAATAAATAGTTTGTTCATGATCCGACTCATTCTTTTGCGCTAACAAGGCTCCCAAAGAGTGGTCCATAGCCTTATGTATAGCAGGAAAGGTACTCCCAAGACTGGGGCTATGAGCAATGGTGGTTTCATATGGTAATGTTTTACTTCTTCAAAAGCCTTTTGGCATGCATCATCCCAAACAAATGACACTCCTTTCCTCATCAACCTGGTAAATGGCTGACATTTTTCGAACAAATTTGATATAAACCTGCGGATGTATGCCAGCCTATCTTGCAGTCTCCATAACTCTTTGAGATTACGGGGAGGTGGCATATCCTTGATAGCCTTAACCTTGTCTGGATCGAGATAAATCCCTTTTGACATTACGATAAAGCTGAGGAATTTTCCACTGGAAACCCCAGAAAAGACTTAATTGGGTTCATCTTGAGCTGGTGTTTCCTCATGTGGTCGAACACCGTCTTAAAATCTTTCAAGTGATCGCCTTTATCCTTGCTTTTAATTGCTAGATCATCAATGTAGCATTCCACTGTCTTCCGGAGATGTTTTTGGAATATTACGTTCATGGCACTTTGATACATGGCACCCACATTCTTCAGGCCGAAGGGCATAACTAAATAACAGTAACCCCCGAGTGGTGTTCTGAAAGACGTATGCTTCTCATCATTAGAGTATATCTTTATTTGATTATACCCTGAGAAACTATCCATGAACGTCATACGCTCGTATCCACAAGTATTATCTATCATAACATCTGTGATGGGTAACGAGAATTCGTCTTTAGGGTAGGCTTCATTCAAATCCCTGAAGTCAATGCAAACCCGGATTTTTCCATTCTTCTTGGTCACAGGAACTATATTCGCGACCCAATCGGGGTGCTCTTCCTCGTGAATAAAGCTAACCCAATCAACTTTTTGATTTCGACTTCAATGGCCTCCATGATCTCTGGGCGAAATCTTCATTGCTATTGCTTTATTGGTTTAGCATTTGGTCAGATGTTTAGCTTATGAACCACGACACTTGGGTCTAACCCTGGCATCTCCTCATAACTCCAAGCAAAAATATCGATGTACTCGAGAATGAGGGATATTAATCCTTCTCTCTCTTCCGAGGATAGGTTTTCACTTATAAATATGGGTTTAGGATTCTTTTTATCTCCCATATATATTTGGATTACTTTATCTTCGGTTGGAGACTCACGTTGTTCAAACCGAATCTCCCACTTCGCATTACGATGCTTGGCCCAGGGGGTCATTTTTTATCGGCGGAGCTTCCTCTAAGTCTTCGTCTTCTTGGATCGTGGAGGCCATATTTGCGGACACCTCGTGGAAAATTATGCCAATACTGACATCTGAATCCCAGCAGGATGATTCTAACGAATGATCGAACTGCTTTTCTTCGGTTTTCTCTCCAAAGGAACCTTCGGGAGTAGTGACGTATCCTAACCCCCTGTCGGTTTTTTAATAATAATCTGGCATTTTTCCTTTTGGGACAAAGGGTTGAAGAATTGTTTTTCTTCCTTTTCCAAAGTTCAACCCTCTGCCTTTGGCCAGATTATATCCCATTTTCATTATTAATCTATGAGAATTTTCATCGTAATGGAAAAACTCGGCATTTCCCTGTTCTTTCTTAGAATCTAAGCATTTCTTTTTGTTCTTGTGACTTGCCCTTCCAAATACTATGGCTTTCTGGGTTCCGTCCTTAGGAGGAACCTCAAAAATGACCTTGTTAGCACTTTCAACGTCATCACTTAATTCGTGTAAGGATGATGGGATAGGTGCTTGGAAGGAAGTCAGAGAGCATATCTCATTCAAACAATCACTGAATGCATCAGTGCTAGTGCTTGAGAGCTCAGAATCAATACCAGAAGAATAAGCAAACTCTAAATTTTCACCATCAGAGTGAATGGTGTTATTTACATCAAGGCTTTCGAGGCTTATCACAATGGGCTCACCGTTCTAAATTACATCCTCAGATTCCAAATCTTCGGATCCTAATTCTGTGTCAGCTTCCTCGCCGCTATCAGAGTTGTCTAGAACAGGCTGATCTGAAACGTCGAATGCATCTTGATACAACAACATGTCAGTAAAGTAGTTTTCAACTACTTTAAAGGGTTGCTTTTCTGTGACCAACGTTCTTACACCCCCGTCTTTGTCCACGTACTTCATACATTGATGTAACATGGATGGGACAATGAAGTTGCTATGGATCCAGGGTCTTCCTAATAGCAGGTTGTACGATGTGTCCACGTCTATCACGTAACACGTGACTTCCGTCTTCAGGTCGCCGATTTGGCACTTAAGCTTTATCTTACCCAACGGTCTACTACCGTTAGCATTGAATCCAAAGATAGTAGTGTTGGTCGCTGCTAATATGTTCATCAGAACTCCAAGGTATCGTAGCATCCTCCGTGGCATGATGCTCAAGGCCGAGCTTGGATAAACTTGAATGCGATCAATCTCTGTAGACCCTATGTATCCCTTGTAATATAAAGGGCAGTGATGCTTATTGCTCCTGAATTGCATGTCTTCCGGAGAGAAAGTGATGTAGGGGACGTTCTTACCAGAGACCTGGTGATATGTCATGCAAAGAGATTCTTCCTTCTCAATCATCTCTGGTATCTGTGCCAAGAATACCTCCGAATCTTGTAGAGCTTCTCTTAAAATATCTTTAGTAGATTTAGAAAACTTTAGGAGCTCGTACAAGGTTATCCTCGTATGAATATTGGCTAACTGCGTTAAGATGTAGAACTAAAAGGACTTCTGTAAATCTTCCATAGGCTCTTTTCCATCTTCTTCAGAACTTTATCAAACTTAAGCTCTTTTTGTTTGGTCTTCTCTGGAGATGGTTGAGATTCTGCGGCCTAACTATAGACAAATAATCTTTTCCCGAACGGATCTTCGAGGGAGGGGGATCCGCGTCAGCTACCAAAGAGTCTCTAACTTCTTCTTCCGAATCTGTTAGAGTAGAAATGCCTCCGTCATCTTCGGGAATTACGGAGACGATATTGGAAGTAAAGATCTTCCCTTTTTGCCTTCTTCCAGATGAGTTGAAAGTCCATTGTTCATCATTAAGGAGATCTGGATGTACCCCTTTATCTCCCCCTATTAGTTTCGAAGGGGGACAATCCTTTCTCCTACTATTGATGCGGATCAAATTCATAACCTGCATCGTGCCTCTAGGACTGGGTTGCACTGCGTCTTGAACTGTTGACTCTATCCAGTTGGGTGCTTTACTGAACTTGACAGTCACCATGTTCGCAGTCACCTTTTTCTGGTGTTTTTTGAGCTTGATGACATTGGCATTCACTAAGGCTTGAATGTTATCCTTAAGGATATAACAATTTTTGGTAGGATGGTTAATAATCCTATAGTAGACACAGTAATTAGCATCATTAACTCTCCCTGCTTCTTTGGGACATTTAGATTCTAGCAGTTTCAGCATCTTCTTACTTATGAAAAGGTTGAAGATGGTTTTCGTATGCTTATCCTTGAAGGAATATTATTTTTGAGGCATACGTGTCTGAGGAGAGAGCTTCGGAGAAGACTTTACGGGTTGCATAGTATCAGCCACCATTGTCTCTTTCCCCTTATATCCTCGGGATCGGGACCTATGATTGTTATCGTTATTTCGCTTCTATTTCTCCTCGCCTCCTTCTTCTTCAAGCCTTTGCGCGATCTCCTCAGCCTCCTCAGCTTATAGGGCAAGATCCTTCCAAGTCGAGGACTTCACTGCTCCCATCCTAGCTAGAAGCTTAGTTGACAAATTATGTTGACAGGTTTCTAGCAAAGTCTTTTCTGGCATCTCACGCGGGCATCTGAGAGAATCATTTCGGAACCTTTTAATGAAGTCCCGGGCCAACTCCCCTTTCTTCTGCTTAGTAGTTAAAAGCACCGGCATTGACACCTCCATATCGTTAGAATCTAGTCAAGAAGGCTTTTTCCATGTCGTTCCATGAATTTATGGTTCCCTGTTCTAGCCTCCGGAACCATTCAAATGCTAGTCCTGTCAAGGTACTAACAAATACCCGCGTAATGATGGGTTGTTTTCGGCTAAATGCCCGATTTGCGACTTAAAATAGTAAAGGTGTTGACTCCGCGATCCTTTACCATCCAAAGATTTGAGCTTCAATGGCTTGTAGCTTTTTGGCAATGGCATGCTTTTCCATTCCACGGGATATGGCCTTACAACGCCCAGCTCCTGCAAATCACTTTTATGCATGAGGGCATTCAGTTGATTTTGGAAGCTTTCCACCCAGACAACATTCGCATTCCCTTCCTGATGTGCGGAGCGGTCGTCATCATCCTCATAATGTTCTGCTTCTTCTTCATTATTGTGAAGAATATGACTTTCTTCTTCTGCCTTCTTTCCCTTGTCAGTTTTTGGGCCATGGGGTGGTATCTGTAAAGATGTATCCTTCAGCCTAGTCTTCTCCAGCTCCAATAGAACATGTAGCATATCTTTAAGTTCACTAATAGCGTTCTGTTGTTGTTAGATATTTTTATCTTGTTCATCCATCCTTTGCATGAACTCCTCCGGAGTACTATTTTGGGCCATGTATGAGGAGGCAGAGTCTTTTAGGAACGAATCAGATGTTTGCAATTCGACCATAACAGACTTGGTCGTGTCTTCCTCATCGGAGGAGACTCCCGCCATTTGTCTATAATTCATTGGGTTGCCATCCCACTTTTGAGTCGAGTGTTTTAAAAAACTCCTCGCTTTTCATTGAGTATGTCCTTCAGGCCCGAAGAGAGCTCTGAGTCGGAAGCACCTCCTTCGAAGACTTTCTTTGTCTTCTTTTTCTCCTTCTTTTTCCCGACACTTATCATATTGGATGACGCCTCGGGGTATTCGGGCTCAGAAAACTCGAGCCTGTTTCTTCGTCTCCTCTTCGCCGGTTGGGATGAGAATGTTGATAGAGCTGATAGTCGATGGAACACCGATGGTCTAGTATGAGCTGAACAATGACAATGAGATAGTACTGCATTGATCAGTCATTCGCAATGGCAATGAGACACGTGGGATTCTTCCCACTTTCTGTTTAGAAGTTCTCGAAGATCTCTTGAATTGGAATTCTTGGTAACGGCGTCACTTGTGAAAGATAGCCTTAGGACCGGCATCCCTCTTTTGTCGAAGGCTCTTGGAGCAGGTCTCACTCTTGCTGGGATAGTGAGTGAGATAGTTTTAGCCTTAGAGATAGGCACACGTCTTCTGCGAACTTGAGGTTCGTGGGCTTCGTGGGCTTCTTCAATTGTGGGATCATGCTGCCCCCCTGGAACACGAGGGACGCGAATGTATGCTCCGCGTTAATAGTCATAGATAACTTTGGTGGATTTCCTCCATTTTATGTAGGAAACGAGAGTAAATCCTTCAGCGTCTTGATCTTTTGCAACCTCGCATTTTGGCCTCCACACTTGTACAGTAGGCCTTTGCGATGATGAGTTGGCGGTTTTCTTTTGCTGCGTGGTCCTGCATTGCTTCTTCTTAGGTTCCTTCTCGTTGTATGAGTGAGAGAAACCTCCTTCTCTGCATCATAGACTTGCGGAGTAGGTAGTGGTCGTTTTCCCTTGTTGAAGTGGAAACCTTGATCCACTTTGCTCGAGAGATTAGGAGCCTTAGACAAAACTGGCTTAGAGCCCAATGTTGGTGAAGAAGAGGATTTCGGGCCAGTTTGGTCCACTAACTCCCTCGGCTGAGTTATTGCCATTGGAGTCTCTTTGGAGATTGACCCCTTGGAGACTTTATGGCATCTCCATAAGGAAGTAGGGCTCTTAGAGCCTGAAGAAAGGAATTTTTCATACATTTCTTGGTCAATCTGAATGGTGAGTGAGTTGACTAGGCTGCCAACTGGAATGTTGTCGGATTGAGCTACTACCAGATCACTGGAGGTGATGGGAGTCCCCAGCGGAGTCGCCAATCTTCTGTTCGCCATAAAAATTATAAAAAACGCTCTATTGAGATTTTTCAATAAAGGATTATACAATCCAACGGTTTTCCATTTACAAAATATAAAGAAAATGGATTTCCTCTTTGTTTAAGGTTGTGTTCTGAGGTAGCTGTGGAGGACGATCCTGCTCTCCGTTGACACTCCGCATAATCTCTTTCAATTGGCAGAAAAAGAAGGCTCTGGACTCTTGATCACAAGGGGTAATTCAAGAAGAAGATGATCGATCCCTTCTCTCTGGTTCTCCCGCCTTTTATAGGGATTCTAGGGCAATGTCTCCGTCTCATTCGTTCGACCATTAGCCCCACTACTCGAGAGGTGCCATCATACTCGTAAGGTAGTTACTCCCACGATTGAAGTAATACCGCTGCATTCGTTTGGCAGTTAACTCCACGATCCGAGGTGGCAACTCCCTTGTTCGGGTCGGGTGACTTTGTATTAAACCACTCCCTGGAAGTTATGGGTAGTATCATGAATCACAATTTTAAATTCGCGAACTTGTTTTGTCGTCACTGGGTCACGAACCTCGATCTTTAGGTTCACGGATCTGTTGAGTTGCGGATCTGCTTTGTTTTCCAGAATTTTTCGCCGACAATAATCTGATTAAATTCTCAATATCAATTAATAGTTCAATTTGTCAAACAAGTATATCAATAATACTGCCAAAACATATGAACTTATTTCTTTTTTATGTTCAATCATATATATTGATATATTTTTCTTGATTAATTTCCATTTAAAGTACAGACTCAATCCCTCCATCATTTATTTACTTTGTTGTTATTACTGTTATTATTTCTATTTTATCTTCAATCCATTAATTATTTCCAATTAAATCCAAATCCAAGTCAATATTTTTTTTTCCTTTTCTTTTCTTTTCCGGTCCAAGCTTAGCTATATAATTTTTTGCTTTTTGTTTTATTTCCATCTGGCCCAGCCCAATCCAAACCCACTTTTTTTCTTTTCTTTTTTTTTTACTGGGCTGGGCCAGGCCCAATTCCCATTTTTTTTCTTTTTTTCTTTTTCTTTCCCAGCCCATTACTTTTCTTCCTTTTCCCTCTCTTTCTCATTTTATTCAACCCAGCCCGAGATCTACTTTTCCTTTTTCTTTTTCTTTTTCTTTTTTTATTTTCTTTCTCAACTGCAGCCCATCCCTTCTCTCCTCTTTCTTTTGTTGTTGTTTTATTTTTTTCTCTTCTTTTTTTTTTTTTTTGCATTTTTCCCATGCAAATTACCTTCCCATGCAAAAATACAAATTTCCCATGCAATATATTTTCCTCTCTCCTTCTTTCTTCTTCTTCTTACCCTTTTTTTTCAAAATAAATAAATATTACATTATTTACATGTACCATGGTCTAATTCAGTTCTAAATATCAATCAATAATCCAAAGAGTGAACCAAGCATTTTCATATAAATTAAATAAATAAATGATGAAAAATAGTAGTGTTACTTGTCTCGGCTTGATCCCGAAACCTCGATTCGATTAAATTTTCTTTCTTCTCTCTCTTTTTTTTTCTTTGCTGCTGGTTTCTGGCCAAGAGACACAGGAGGTGAGATTGAAGTAGTGAAAGAGAGAGAGTGTTATCTTTTGGAAAGGGAAAAATAATTCAATGGCAATTTTATAATTTAACCCAAATTGTGACTTACCCCTACATTAGCCACATAGGGTCCCGGTTGGCCACATGAGAACAAGCTCAAACCGACCTTCTTTTAGGGGTGTGCCCTTATAAATCTGTTATAAAAATGGTTGGTGCCTATAGAAATTTCTAATTTATTTAATATTTTATTATTTACGGTTCAGGTAAACGTTTTTCAAATACTACCTAATTTATGTAGGACCTAGTATTTAACGATAGGAACACTAGAAAATTATCTGTTTATCATTTCGACGTCTTGAATAAATGAACCAAAATTCCGAAATAATTAGAAGGAAAATTTTCATATTATTAAATTAACAATTTTGGAAGTATTTTTCGATCTCGTAAAGAAAATTTCTAAAAATTTCTAAATATTAGAAAACTAATTATCGCGATGACCGAATGTCATTTGGAGTTACAGATTTTAAGTTACGCCCATCGACATTTATCTCGATGTCTAAAATTAACTTTGGTAGCCCTATTCGGCACGATCGGACCCAAAAGAGGGATACATGTAGTTCGAATTTTGGAATATTATAAGGGTACTCATGACCAAACCTGGGTCACTCAATTGCAGATTAGCCAATTGATCGATCCTGCATCACAGTATGATATGCAATTCATACCTTAAAAGGCAATTAAAGGACAAGCAATTACCGATTTCTTAGCAGAACATCCTATCTCAGAATTCTCTAAACTCTATGAGGATATTCTAGATGAAATGGTGGAAGCCAATATGATTTTCAAATAACCAGTTTGGCTGCTATTCTTTGATGGGGCAGCTCGAAGAAACTCTGTCGGAGTGGAGGTAGTTTTAATATCCCCGCAGAATCATGTAATCCCCCGAGAATACTCACTCACTCAGCCATATTCTAGCAATGTGTTTGAATACAACGCATTGTTAACGGGACTGCAAATTGCCCGGCAGCTGGGAATTCAGTATTTAGAGGCCTATGGAGACTCCAAGCTCACAGTGAATCAAGTAAAAGGAAATTATGAGGTCAAGCATGAACATCTCGTACCTTACTATGAGGCAACAATCAAACTTGCCAACTCATACAAGGAGTTTTACATTGACTACGTGCCACGACACGAGAATACATATACTGATGCCCTGGCTTCTCTCGCAGTCACATTAGTGCTCTTTGCCAAATCAAATAAAAGCATTGAGATTGGAAGTCGTGAGCTTCTTTGCCCTGAAGTGATACTTGAAGCAAATGAAGTCCATACATCAGGAATGAACTTCGAACCCAGAGACTAATGATTCATCTTCGTTGACTTCGCACTCTACGGGATACTTCCCGAAGATCCCAAGGAAGCCGCCAACGTGAAGAAAGAGGCGGAAAAGTTCCATTATGATTCAAAACTTAATATCTTGTATCGAAAAATGTGAGATGGAGTTTTACTTCGGTGCCTATCGCAACAAGAAGCACAAGAGGTACTCAAAGAAGCACATAACGGAGCCTGCAGTGCTCACTTGCCAGGACCTAATTTAGGAGACTAGATAAAAAGAATGGGTTTCTATTGCCCAACAATGATATCAGACACCATGGCATATATAAAGAAATGCCATGCCTGCCAAGTGCATATGTTCTCCGCAAAAATCTTGCTTCCTTCTATTAAATACTTTGATTACAATGAAAGAGGAACAATATTAAAATAAATGAGAGGATTTATATATTATCGCTCTCTTTTACAATAAAAAGTGGTTTCTAGTGTGGCGATTGATCTAACTAGTAAAACCTATTGACGATCTGATGTGAAGATTTTCTCCGAGGAAGATGATGTCCAGCTCTAACTTCTCTCTCTGCTGATCCATTGAATTCAAGACTGTCACGCGTAACTTAAACTCCAAAATGATTGAAAAGGATCCAAAAGTCTCCTCAATGAGGGTATTTATAGATTTTAATTGGATATGAGAGTTTCCATAGGAATATAATTGGAAGGTCTTTGTATTTATTAAGGATTCTAATTACATATCTTAGTCTTGATTTAAATTATTTGAATTTGAATTCTGATTGGACTCAATTCGGGTATTGGATAAGTCCAAATCTCAATCACAATCAATTTAAGATTCTAAAAATCTGCTCACGCAGAGTTAAATACTCTGAACATGGAGCTATAGACTTAACTCTGCGTTTTACTCCAACGCGAAGCTAGCTTCTAGGCAGACGCGGAGTTGTAGGCTTAGCTCCATGTTTTGCGAGCTACTTGCTCTTTTCGTTGGAAATTTTTACCACCAACAGGACCCCCTCTAAAGTTTTCAAAATGGTTTATGACTTGATAAATTTTAAAATACTTTGGATCTGCAGCTTGATGATTTGAACGCGAAGTTAGACCATGCCTTATCTTTGCGCTTGCACTTTCATACGCGAACTAAATAGCCTCATGTCACACTGTAATAATGGCTCCGATCTCCATGCCGAAACCAAGTGGCGGGTTTTCTCATTTAAATAGAGTTTTCTCCTCTTCTTCTTCATTGTTTCCAGAATTTTTCAAGAACTTCAAGAACTCAAAGCTCTCAGAGATCCTTGCAACCGACGATTTCCCCCATTTTTGCCGATTTTCTTCATGGTTTTCAAGATCAATGGCACATAACAAGAACACCTCTTCGTGCGCCTCGTCTCCATCGCTGGCTGGTACTAGCAGTGGCGACAGCGGCCGTGGTAGTGGCCACAGCGGTGGCTCAGTCTTTGCCGCACCAATCGGAGGTAAAAAAACCTCACTTTTGGACTCTTTTTGGGTGATTTGGCTCAATTTTAACTGGCCAATCGCCATTTTCACCGGTGAAGTCATCGCCATACTCTGGTTAGATGACTTGGAGAAGAAGAGACCTCTGGTCTTCTTCTGCGTGAAGCTACTACGTTAGCTTCGTGTCAAACGCTTATTACGTGAGGTTACTTTGACTACTACGCTTTTCTGTGCCAAGTTATGAATTTAGCTTCGCGTTTTAGCTTCTAACGTGAAAATATTTATTAGCTTCACATATTTTCTTTAAATGTGGAGTTATTCTGTATCTTCGCGTTTTGATTTCATGTGAGGTTATTTTGTATCATTGCGCGTAGTTATTTCTAACTCCGCATTTCAATACTTAGCATTTTCCAACTGCTTTCAGATTTTTTTTCCGAACTTTGATTCTTTCTTTTGCAGTTGGTTATTTAGTGAATCCTCTCTCCCGTAGACATCATTTTAGATTTGCTGAGGGTACAGACTGAGCAACTCAGTTCCGTTCCACAACCATCTCTCTACCTTCAAGCCAGGTCTTGGGGAATGCCGGAAAAAGCTATAAGGTACAGCCCCGCCATTGTAAGGGAGATCATTACAGATGTTCCTTTTGAAGCCATGACCCGGGAAGCCTTGGAGAAACTAGCATTCCTTTTTGGTGACGCGATGCAAAATTCAGATGAAATTTTGTTTGAAGAAGAAAGCAAGTGGCTTTATCAGACCGGTGATCTATTAATGTTCTTGCTAGATATGAAGCGAAGCTCCCTCTGGTATACCTTCAGAGGCTGTCAGCTCGTCGTGAGTTGGAATGGAAACTAATTCAGGAATATGACAGAGTCGCAATAGGAAAATTTGGCGCACACAAGGCCTACCAAGATGGTCCCACTAGGTGCGTTACTAGACTCCTCCCGATTAGAATTACTAGGGAGCATCCAGTAGGGGAGCCTCCAGTATGGGAGGTCTCGATTCGCGCATAGATTTTCTTAAGTGAGTTTGTGGCAAAGGGTAGCCAATACCCAACCAACGAATTCAAAATACCTGGTTGGGTTTACTCCTCAGGAAACATGTGGTGGGTCCACCTCGTCAAGTATATGGTGGATTCCCACAAACACATCCTTAAGGAGATTGGCTTATATAAAGCCATCAGAAACGTCCAGTTTGTCCTACCCCAAAGCTCTTATCAACTTCTCAGCCTCTTGGAGATGTACAACCCCAAAACTGACACCTTCTTTACATTAGTGGGTGAGCCGGGACTTGCTCTCTACGAGATGTATGAAGTCTCGGACTTATCAATAGGTAAAGTTCCTTATGAAGAATATATTCCTACTACCAAGGAGCTAAACATGCTAAAGGCAAAGGACGAGCGCATCTACTAGATATATTGGGAGATGATGTGCCATTACCGTATCTGTGCCGACCTGGCTGGTGTGCGTAACCAAGGGATCGGCCACAAGAAGTGGGCAAATTACCTCTTTTTGAATTTAAAGGAGAGTCTGCCAATGGTCTGTGAACACAAGCTGGTTGACATCTAGGAAATTGATCGTCGTGTTGCAAAGATGGGTGTGGTCTTCTACACGATTGAATCAAATGAGGGAGGATTCAACCCCGGCACCATCTTCAAGAGCTTTCATTACCAAGCTCAGTTCTTAGTGTTTGACAGGGGTCTGGTTGTTGGGTTTTTGATATTATGGTTGAAGAGGTGTGTCGTCCCTTCATTGCCTAAAGATGCCATCGCTATGAATGTGATCTACCTAGCGGTTTTATTGGCATATGGACGGCCATCTTGACTCCTCCCCGCCATGGTTAGTAACCTTCAAAGTGGGCTTCGGGCAATCTGCAACAGTTTTATTCCAGCAAACAAGGGTAAAGGGAAAGTTGCCAAAGGGAAAGCAGTAAAAGAGACTGCTACAGTGAAGATACCGAATCTTAGGGTGGAGATGCCCTATACATATTTGATGGAATGGCTTGTTATGCACTTCCTCTTTATAATGAGTGCTGCAGATTATTGTCCAATGGACAAGCCATTCCTTGTGGAGAAGTATGAGCACTCTACTTGGTAGAGTTATTTTATGTCAATAATCTGGAAGACGCTCCGTCATCACTAAAATTATAAAATCTTCCGTTACTCCCAGATTTTCCAGGAGGAGAGTACGGGTCAAAATTCAAGAATACTTTAAGTCCAGACAACTTCTCTGCTCTATCCTCAGGAGCATTCTGGTGGCTAATAAACATTCGCCCCAGGCATCTAGTGTATCAATAAGACACCATGTGCTACATAGAGCTGTACACACCAAGTCGTTTTGCTCGTCAATTCGGATATGCGCGGCTCTATGTGGGGAATCCGAATAAAACACTAGCGTATAAAGGAAACCTCTATGTAGGAGCTCATGGTTGGTTCCATTTCGTAGCTAGGGGGACTGGAGCTAAGGTTGCGCTACCTGAAAAGTCTCCAGTCCTCAACATGGCGCTTAGCTTTTGTACTTGGTGTAGCATCTCCAATGTAGCTATGCCCAACTTCTCCATCAACCATAAATATTTCAAGGAGATAGAGGCGTTCTGCTCTCATTGAAAAGGGGCCAAGAGAGTTCGGGTCAAAGGGATGGACGAATTTCTAGATGTGGAGGCCAAGCCTTCAGATGGCAGCGACTCTGATGATGATGACAATGACGGCGATGACGATAATGTTGGTGCCAAGGATGCTTCCCCGATTGCCATAAATGATGATACCCGCACCCGAAGTCCATCTGTTAAACATCGTCAGATGTCAAGAGGCGAGCCAGCTCGAAAAAAGAAGAAGTTAGCTAAACAAGCCTTGCCAATGGTCATTCCTGAAGAAGCGGCGGTACGGTTTGCAGCTGATCTTTGGCATCAACTTTGCTGACAACACCGGCTGAAGAAGATGTGCTTGCAGAACCCCTAAGTGCTGGTGGTGCTGAAGATATACCTGCTCCTGGTTCTCTAGAGCAAACTACGATGCAACTTCAAGGTAGCGAGACAGGTGCGCTTTTGGAGACCACTGCTACTCCTCCAACCAGTCTAACCATAGGCCTTGTTTCTACTGGTATGATTCTGATCATTTGTCTTTATGTTTTATTTTTCTTATATGTTTGTTTGACACTTTTGTCTGCTTTTGATCTAGGTAGTCATCTTTATTCGCGATGCACTCAACTACCAGGGTAGAGTCCGAGGAGCTGGTGGACTATTCTGGCACGACATGGTCAGTTGGTGGACTAGGTAGCTCTACAGAGAAGTTTGACGTGGATTATTTCATGTCTATCCCCTGTTCTGCCCCAACTTCAACTCATCCAACCGATGAACTAGGGAGTGATGATAGGACACAGGTGATTGCCCCTGAAACCCAAGAAGCTCTCAACTCCCCAGAGCCAAGCTTACCCTCTCCAACACCGGCTGTTTGCTCTGAAGACACCTTCTTAGTCATTGTTGGCATGCCCTCGAGCTCTCAGCTTAATATAGAGATGCCTTCGGTGATAGTGGCTGTCAGTGCTTCGACTGCTTTTCCTCCTGCGCCAGCCAGTTTACCAGCTAGTGGAGAAGAAATCTAATTTGAAGTTCTCATTTGAGGCCACTTCCATAGCTTGGAAAACTTCAGGCGGCGTCGCTCCTTCAGAGTCTTCTCCTGTTGGCCCCATCGCTCAAATGACCAATGCTGGGGAGACCTCTCCTCGAGTTCCCAATTCATCCAGTTCATTGTTGGCTTTACTGGCCCTGCACATAATGAGCCTGGTGTAAGGACGAGCTCCCTCTTCATCGACTCCTATGGAAGTTACACCCCATTCAGTCACTTCTCCCTTAGTACTGCGTGCCCTCAACTTAGACACTGTCGATTCTCTTGAAGAATTTTTCACTCACAGTGTCAATAACTTTATGTGGCTGCTAAGGATATGTATCGGAATGATCTTAGATGGGAAGGACTTTCTCAAACTTGGACGCCCAATGTTGCTTAGTTATCTGGACAATATTATGAGGATTGGAGGTCGTGAATGAGCAGCTCTTTATCAAGCCCGCCTAGAAGCCTTAGAAGAACAAGTACAAATGCTAGACACTCTTCACGAAGCGGATGTGGAAGCAATTGTTGAAATTGAGGTGGTGCGGCTTCGAGTGGATTTAATGGCTCGTCAGGAAGAACTAAGGTGCCAGGAGGAGAGCTGGTCTCGAGAATTAGCTGAACTTCGAGCCAGCCAGGAGACCATTTTGAAAGGGGCGGAGAAGGCCGATTTTGAGATTGAAGGGAGCCAGGCAACGATTCTTAGAGGGAGACTATTGTCAAAGTATAGGTCATTTTAGAGGCCAATGAGTTTAGGCTGGAGGAGTCATCGAGAAGACGGGAGGAGTTAATCCTACAACAAGGACAACTTGAGCAAGAAGGTGTGGTGAGGAGCCAGTCCATTGAAGAAGCCCGCCAATGGTTGACCCAGCAACTTGCTATCAGCAACGATGATTTGCATCGTCGCGCTTTATACTCTGAAGAAGAAACCCGTCGTCAAGTTATCGACCAGACGGAGAATAAGTTGAAGCTTCTGGGAGAATTTTGACCTCCTTGTATCTTTTTTCTTTTCATACTTTTTGCTGTAATAAATGAAGAGGTTCAATTTTATTTGAACTCTTTTAGCTTTTTGCTATTTTATCTTCATTCTTTCAATTTATGAATAAAGAAAGTTCTTTGATTATTTTATTCTTCAATTCCAATATTATTTCGAGAACCAAGTGATGATGCGCTCGTTCTGGAATTTTGACAAAGGTAATTCAAGTGCTCTCTTGCGTAGCGTAAACTGCACATGCCAAAATGATTGGGTCAGGATCATCGGTTTCGGTAGAGGCTTCTAATTGTATATGTCTGTAGTTTGGTGGAAGCGCTTAATTGCACATGCCAAGATGATCAAGTCATGATCATTGGTTTTGACAATGGCGCCCAATTGCTCATGCCTGGTAACTAAGGGAGGATAGTTCAAGTGCTCTCACGCAAAATTTGAACGGAGATTATAATAATCCAAATCATACTATCAGAGATAAGAGTTTAACATAATAGATTTTAATCATATTTAGATGATATATATATGACATGGTTCAAATCTCACTGTCAGAAGTAAGAGCTTAACACGACCAGTTTTAATCATATTGAGATTATATATATATATATATATATATATATATATATATATATATATATATATATATATATATATACATACATATATACATATATATATATATATACATACATATATACATATATATATATATATATATATATATATATATACATACATATATACATATATATATATATATATATATATATATATATATATATGAGATGGTTAAAATCCCACTATCAGAGATAAGAGCTTAATATGATAGATTTTTTTACATATAGTATTTCTTCATAAATTTGCCATTAATAGGCATCATCATTCTATCGCCGTCTTGATTCATTAGGCCATAAGCTCCATTTGAATAAACCGTTTCCACGACAAACGGTCCTTTCCATTTAGGTTCAAACTTACCCTTGGTTTTTTGGGTCATGATCATTGGCCTTTTGACGGCCAGAACTAAATCCTCTTGTTTTAAGGTTCTCTGTTTGACCTTCTTATTAAACGCCCACGAGATTCGCGCTTAGTACAGTTCAATGTGTTGTTGAGTTTGGAGACGTTTCTCTTCTAGCGCTTCGAGTTCTTGAAGTCTTTGCCGGTGTATTTCCTCTATTGCTATTCTTGTAGCTAAAGCTACTCTCAACGAGGTTATCTGGATTTCTAAAGGCAAAATAGCCTCACTTCTATATACCAAGGAAAAGGTATGGCTTTAGTAGGAGTGCCGATTGTGGTATGATAAGCTCACAAATACTCTCCCAACTTCTCATTCTAGTCTCATTTATTGGACGAGACGAACTTTTGAAGAAGCTTAATAATCATTTTATTGAAGGCTTCGGCTAAACCATTAGCTGCAGGGTTGTATAGCGTTGACGTGATATCTTTGATCCTGAATTTATCACAAAATCGTGACAAACCCTGGCTGATAAATTGTGGCCCATTATCATGGATAATTCTCTAAGGGACATCGAAGTGATAAATCACGTGATATTTGATAAACTTAATCATGCCAGTAGGTTTTACTTCTCTCATAGGTACAGTTTCAGCCTATTTTGAGAAATAATTGGTTATTGCAAGTATAAACCGATGTCCTCTGGATGATGGTGGGGTAATTAGCCCCACTATGTCCATTCCCCATGACTTGAAGGGCCAACTGACAATAGTAGCATGCAGGTATTCAGGAGGTTGATGTATGAAGTCAGCGTGCACCTGGCATTCGTGGCAACGCTTCGCATATGCCACTGCCTCGGTAATCATTTTGGGCCAATAATACCCTATCCTTCTTATGCGATCCCCGAGTTTCAGACTGGGTTGGTGTGCTCTACATGTCCCATGGTGCATTTCTTTAAGTACTTCACTAGCCTCTTCTTTTGAGACGCATAGTAGTAAGAGACCGTTACGTGACTTTCTATACAAAGTTTGGAGTGCGGCATCATAATAGAACTTTTGAGCTTTCTTCTTGATCGAAGTTGCCTCTTTAGGATCTTTGGGAAGTATTCCATGTAAGGCGTAATCCAAAAATGGAAATCGCCAATCTCATGGTCCGAGAGTCGTACCAACTTGACATACTTCTATAGCTTGTAGGACCATATCAGGATGCAGAAGTTCCCTGCTTCCAATAGTGACACTCTTAGTGGAGCCTGTTGGAAGTTCCAGTGTCGCGACTAAGGCTGTGAGGACATCCACATAGATGTTCTCATGTCAAGGTATATGGTCGATATAGAACTGCTCAAAATAATTTATCAATTCATTGGCTAATTGATGATAGGGGATGAGGGTTTCATGTCTGACTTCGTACTCGCCAGTCATTTGATTGATGATGAGCTTAGAGTCTCTATTTACCTCTAAATAGTTCACCCCCAATTGCAAGGCCATTTTTAGGCTTATAACGAGTGCATTGTATTCCACTATGTTATTTGTGCATGGTTCGGTAAGTGAATATCCGTTAGGAATTATATATTTGTGTGGTGATATAAGTACCACCCCCACTCCTGTGGCAGTCCGTCTTGCGGCTCCGTCAAAGAATAATTTCCATGGCTGTTCTTTACTAATTGCATTGACTTCTACTGAATAATCGGAAATATCCTCCAATAATCTAGAGTTTTTTGACACCGGATTTTTTGCGAGGAAGTCGGCGATCGCCTGTCCTTTCATGGTTTTTTGAGATATGAAATGAATATTGTATGGGGATAAAATCAATGCCCATTTTGCTAATCTGCCATTTAAGGAACCTGGTTTGGTCATCAGGATTTTTAGTGGGTTGACCCGGGATATGACATAGATTGTCTGCTTGGAGAGGTAGTGACGCATCTTATGAATAGCGAACACAAAGGCTAGACACTCCTTTTCACTCGGAGTATACCGATACTCTGCCCCCATCATTGTTCGGCTCATATAATAAAGAGTGTGTTCATTACCGTGCTCATTATGTTGAGGAAGCAACGCACCTAATATGTGATCCATAGCCCTCACATATACGAGGAATGGTCTTCTCCATACGGGGCCATGAGAACAAGAGGTTTTGTAAGATACTCATTGAGTTCATCAAACACTTGCTAGCATGCCTCGTCCCATACAAAGGAAATCCCCTTTTTCATGAGTTTAGAGAATGGCTGATATCGCCCTGATAAGTTGGAGATGAAGTGATGGATATAGGCCAATTTACATTGTAATCCCCTTAGTTATTTGAGATTTCGGGGTGGAGGTACTTCTCTAATGGCCTTCACTTTGTCGGGATCAAGGAAAATCCCTTTTGAGGTAACCACGAATCCAAGGAACTTGCCGCTGGATACCCCCAAAAATAATTTAGTAAGGTTCATCTTTAGGCTATATATTTGCATGAGATTGAATATTGTCCTCGAGTCCTGAAGATGATCCCTTTTATTCTTGCTTTTGATACCAAGATCGTCCACATAACACTCTATAGTTTAACATAGGTTTTCTTCAAATATGATGCTCATTGCATGCTTATAAGTGGCTCCAGCATTCTTAAGTCCAAAGGGCATCACCGTATAATAGTATACCTCCAGTAGTGTTCTGAAAGTCGTGTGATTCTCATCATCTGGATGCATCTTGATCTGCTTGTAACCAGAGAAACAATCCATAAAAGACATCCTCTCATAGCCACAGGTATTATCGATTATCACATTAGTGACCGAAAAAGAGAACTCATCTTTGGGGCATGCGGCGATTAAATCTCGGAAATCAATGCATATCCAAATTTTACCGTTCTTTTTGCGAACTGGGACTTTAATTGCCACCTAGTCAAGATGCTGCTTCTCTCTAACAAATCCATAAGTTATCAATTTATTAACTTCAGATTCTATGGCTTCCATTAACTCTGATCACGCCTTTGCTGTTATTTGATCGGTTTTTCATCTTTTTTGATATTCAAGCGATGCATAGCAACTAGGGGATCTAGCCCGGGCATATCTTTAACGAGAGCTATAAGCTCTTTTTTTCTGTGGGAGTTAGTGCTTCGCTTATAAAAATGAGTTTTGGATCCTCCTCAATCCCAATGTTAATTTATGTTATTTTATCTTCTGTGGGGGGGTCACGTTGTTCATAATGGACGTCCCATAGGGTATCCATATGTTTAGCACAGGATTCATCTTAAATATCAATTTGTTTTTCGTCACTTTCGGGTGCAGCTGAAAACATATTTGCCGCTAAAGATTGGAATAGAGCATCGGTCCTTAGATCGGAATCATGGTCCAGTAGATAAACATCACTGTCGATTGATGACAATCCTCCAAGTTCGTTTGATGATGTGGAAGGGGTGGATAAGTATCCTAACCCTCTTCGAGACTTATGATAGTAATCAGGGTTTTTTCCCTTTGGCCTAAAGGAAGGTAGAAAATTTCACCGTCCCTTTCCAAAATTTAACCCCGATTTTTGGGCTAAGTTATAACCCATATTTTTCATCATTTATTGGGATTTTTGTTCATAATGATGGAACTGAGGTGATATTTGCTCGTCACTCTAGCTACTATATTTTTGAGTGGGTGGCATCATCACTTTGCAAAACACAATAGGCTTTTGATGTGTCTATTCGGAAGGCACTTTGAAGACATTATTTTGGTTATTAATTATTTTCGGCCAAGAGAGGAGAGATGACCTGATTAGTAATGATATGTCACTAAAACTTCAAGTTCGGACAGGCCATCAGCCTCCATAGTAGTGCAAGAAGGTTCTGAATCAGTAGCAACAGCAGGCTCATAACCTAACTTTATGTTTTCATTGATAACCCATTCATCTTCGTCACTAATAGTGTTGGTTACATTAACTTTGTTAATATCTATGTTGGGATTTTTCATAATCCCCACCGTCTTCTTCTGAAAACTCACGCTCAGTATCTCCTTCATTTCCGCTATCGCAGAGTTCTTCATACTCTTGGGGAATCTCATGGGCAACCCTATATAACATGACGTCGGTAAAACAGTTTTCCAACCCTTTAAAAGGTTGTTTATCCGCTATCAAAGTCCATACTTCTCCTTCATCATTGCAATATTTCATGAATTGGTGAAGAGTCGACGGGACTATTATATAGGCATGGATCCATGGTCGCCCCAAGAGGATATTATATGACTTGTCTACGTCGATAACGTAACATGTGACTTCTATTTTTAGATCTTCGATCTGGCATCGAAGTCTAATCTTGCTGAGGGGACAGGTATTATTAGCATTGAACCCAAATATCGTAGTATTTGTCAGCGTGAGACGATGTGCCAAGATTCCTAATAATTGCATTAGCCTTCTTGGGATAATGCTCATTGCAGATCCAGGATCAATTTGTATGCAGTCCACCTTGGTGGTCCCGACATACCTAGTATAGTATAAAGGCCTGTTATATTTTATGTTTCTCATCTACATGTCTTCTGGCGAGGAAGTTATTTGCGGAATTTGCCTCTTCACTTGATGATAGTGAGGGCAAGAATCCCTTTCCTTATTGAATGGTTCAATGATTTGTGCTAGAAAAGATTCGGAATCTGTTAAAGTTTCTCTGAGAGCTTCTTGAGTTGACTTAGACAATCGCAACAGCTCATATATAGTATGACACGAACTGGGATATTAGCCAACAGAGTTATGATATCGAATTGGAATGGGGCATCTTTTGCTTCATCATTCTTCTTCGCACCTTTTTGAAAACGGAGTCCCTTCTATTTTGCAGATTCCCCGTATACTCCCTTCTAGGGCCTACCCTTGAATAATCTTTTAGATAGGCCTTTCCAGATCTAGTACCAGATGGGTCTGCTTCGTCCTGATGAGTGGCCATAATCATGGCCTCCACTTTGTAATCTGTTAATGCATTAGCAATTATGTACTCTTCTTTAAGATTTGTGGAGATGGTATTACTAGTATGCCTCCTTCTTTGCGCACTAGATGAACTCCACTGCTCATCTTGTAGGAGATCTGGGTGAACCCACATAACCTCTCCTCTTGCCGTGGTCACCGGAGTTAGTCCTTTTTGTGCCTTCTTATGAGGGTCATGATAGACTACTATCAGTTTTCCTTGCGGCATGGTGTTACTCTTGTGAAAAATTCATTGGTTCCCACGATCAAGGTTGCCATATTTGCAGAAACCTTCTTTTGCTCCTCTTTAAGTGTGAGAATCCCGGCTTTTATCAATGCTTGGATCCGGTTCTTTAGAGGATAGCAATCGCTAGTCGGATGCCCAATATTCTGATCATACAGAAAATAGTTAGGGTCGTTGGTTTTCCCAGTGTTTTCCAATTTTTGATTCTCTGGAAGTTCAACATGTATTTTCTAAGGAGGAGATGGAATAGAGTACCTGTATGCTCCGTCTTGAATGTATAAATTCTTTCCTGTCAGGGTCTATTCTGACATGCAGCTTTCGGATTTTGAGGTCTTGGTTTTGCCGAACTTGTTTGCTTTGGAGTAGCATCTGATATCATCACAGCCTTTCCTTTATTCTTAGGATTCTGTGGATATGACGTGTGATTCGAAAAGTTTCTCGTACCACGAGATTTCTTAATCCGACAGATTATATCTTTCGCATGCTCTCCTTACTTTAGCAAGTCCTTCCAAGTTTTGAACTCCATGGCTCCCATTTTTATGAGCACACCGGTCCTAAAACTATGCTTGCAGTTTTTCACCATGGTTTTCTGGGTCATACCATGTCGATAATGCACGGATCTTTCCCTGAAGCATTCAATGAAGCTTTTGACCGCTTCTTCTTCTCCTTATTTCGTCGCAAGGAGGGAATGAACCGATATTTTGGTATCATCCTCAAAGAAACGCACTAAGAATTGTTTTTCGATATCGTACTAAGTACTTATGGTTCCTGGAGACAACTGCATGAACCCTATAAAAGAAGGCCCTCACAGGGTGCTTGCAAATACCTTGGTCATTATAGGGTCATTTCCCATCAAGTGACCGTCTAGCGATAAGTAGTATATGTGTTGGCTTGGGGACCACTTCTCGTTATATGACTCTAATTTGAGGGGTTTATATTTTTCTAGATAAGGGGCGAAGTCCCATTCAAGCGGATACAGTCTTGAAACCCCTGATTCCTTTAGTTCCTTCTTCTGTACCAATGCATCTAGCTGCTTTTGTAGCTTTTCCATCTTCTCTTCATGAGGATCATGGAAGGAAAATCTATCATCTTTTTCGTGCATTGAGTAAATTTTTTCTTCTTTATCTTCTTCATTTATTTTGGGCAGTGTTTCATCATTTGTTTTCGGTGGTGGTTTCAAGGAAGTTTTAGCCTTATCATCAACTATCTTTTGAGTATTTTCGACCACTTTTAGAAGCATTAGTTTGAGGTCATCAATGGCCTTTCGCTGATCGCGAATCATTTTTTCTTGGGCTTCAAACCTCTGGTCGATATCATTGGACCTGTCCACCACTTGTGACGCTGATATTAGTGGTCAGAAAGATACACAAGATTGTGGGGAAGCTATAACTGAATTGTCGTTGTCATCATCATAAGAACCTTTTGTAAATTTCTCATAATTTCGAGGAATGACAGCACCTGATTTGAGCTGGGTGAAATAATAAGGTTCTTCATCATCTGCATCTAACTCATTTTCTTTTTTCACGATCTTTTTGCTTTAGCGACCATGTTTGAGGTCACCGCCTTCAATTATTTTTCTTTAACTTTGTATCTAAGATCATTCTTTCTCCTCTTTGGAGTATTTTCATTTGACTCAATTATCCTGTCAAATACAAACACTCTCTTCTTGCCACAAAAATAATTATTTAATACGGCTAATAATATTTGTTCGCAATGACATGGTGAGTGCAATGGAGTTTGAGTCATTTTTTTTATTCGTCAAAAATTCTCTAAGATCATGGATTTTATGAGATAAGGAATCCTCTGCTATGTTCTTGGCATGGGCCCACTTGGCTGGCGAAGAAGTTCGGATGCCTGCTAAAACCTTCTAGGTCCAGCAACATCGTACTGATACTTGACAGATTGCTTATCTGCTTTAATTTTGTAAATTGGCTGATTTACGCAGAGATGGCAGTTAACTTCGCATTTTACAGCATCCACGCGAGGCTGAGCCATAGCTTCACGTACGCTAGCCTCGCGTTTTATGCCGGCTTGGCATTTTTGAAGAAGTTTAACTTATGTTTATTTAGCCTTGCGTAGGGCAGTATCCTCGCATGCTGGTATAACTTTGCGATTTACGCAAGAATCCTTGGCTTCGCGTTTAATGCTTAGCTCAAGTTTTTGTTTAAGTTTGATAGCCTCGCATGGAGGAAGTCAATCACACGCTAGCTTATCTTCGCATTTTATGCGAATTTTGGCATTTTGACCAGTTTCAGAGTTAAGTTCAGTAGCCTCGCGTGGAGAAAGTCCATCACACACTGGCTTGACTCTGAGATTAACCGCATTTTACACGAGTGTTATCAATTTTTCTAGCTCATGTCCAGGACCTGTAGTCTCGCATGAAGTAACACGGATCGCGCCACGATCTCTTCTTCAGTAAAAGAGACGTTTCCTACTGTAGTCACTAGTTTGTTCTCCGCAAAAATCTTGCTTCCTTCCATTGAATACTTTGATTACAATGAAAGAGGAACAATAGAAAAACAAACGAGAGAATTTATATATTATCAACTCTTTTACAATAAAAAGTAGGTTTTACTGTGGCGATGGGATCTAACTAGTAGAACCTGTTGACGATCCGATGTTAAATCTTCTCCGAAGAAGATGATGGTCGGCCCTAACTTCTCTCTCTGCTGATCCAATGAATTCAAGGCTCTCACACATAACTTGAACTTCAAAATGATCGAAAATGATCCAAAAGTCTCCTCTAAGAGGGTATTTATATACTTTAGTTGGATATAAGAGTTTCCAAAGGAATAGAATTGGAAGGTCTCTGTATTTATCAATGATTCTAATCAAATATCTTAGTCATGATTTAAATCTCTTGAATTTAAATTCTGATTGGACTCAATTTGGCTATTTGATAAGCCCAAATCTCAATCACAATCAATTTAAGATTCTAAAAATCTACTCATAGGAGTTAAATACTCTGAACGCGGAGCTATAGACTTAGCTCTGCATTTTACTCCAATGCAAAGCTAGCTTCTAGGAAGACGTGGAGTTATAGGCTTAGCTCTGCGTTCTGTGAGCTATTTGCTCTTTTCTTTAGAAATTTTTACCACCAACAGCATGCAAACTATATACATCAGGCTGCAGAGCACTTACACCCAACCACGATTACGTGGCCATTCGAGACATGCAAACTATATCCCATCACTCCACCTTCCTCTCATGGACATCGGTTCATACTAATTATAACTGATTACTTCTTAAAATGGGTATAAACTATCCCTTTAAGAGAAGTGAAAATAAATAATGTGGTCAACTTTATCAAACACCACATTATCTATCGCTTTGGTGTTCCTAAACGAATCATCAGCAATAACGACCCTCAATTCACTAGTAAGGCCTATATTAAATTTTGCGATAAGTTCATAGTACAGAATGTATTTTTATCCCCATATAATCTGACTTCGAATGGCCAATAAGAAGCATTCAACAAAACTATTGTAAAGTTTTTGCAGAAATTTGTCACCACAAGTCAGCGTGACTAGGATGAGAAGTTGGAAGCTTGTTTATGGGTTTACCGCACTATGGTAAGAACATCGACAAAGCCCACACCATTTTCTTTGGTATATGGATGCGAGGCCGTGCTATCTCTGGAAATTCAAATTTCTTCTCTTCGGGTGGCATTAGCTACGAGAATGACCACCGAAGAAAAACATAATCAACGATTTCAAGAATTAAAAGTGTTAGATGAAAAGTGCAAAAACTCAACAATAAATAGAGCTCTATCAAGCACGAATATCCCCAGCTTTCAACAAGAAAGTGAAAGAATGAACTTTCAAATTGGGCGACTTGGTCTTAGTAGTCAAACAACCAATGATCCGACACATAAGACTAAAGACAAATTTTAACGAAAATGGGAAGGCCCATTTGTAGTAGAGACAGTCTATTCAAATGGAGCATACCGGTTGATCAATCAAAATGGTGACCGGATGATGATGCCAATTAATGAAAAATTCATGAAGAAATATTATTCTTAAAAGAATAAAGTCATCCGATCTCTTCTTCATTACAGAAAATGAAAAAATACTGACTTGCTGCTAACACAAAGTTCTACACCTCGACTGGGGGTACAAAATAAAAATAAATCTTACGTCTGTACGACTAATGATAGAGAAAATTTTGGTAAGCAAGCTCAAATAAAATCCTCGCTAACCCTATTATGCTGAGGTAAAAGCATGAACTGCCCAACACCATCAAGGTAATGGGAAGAGAACCAGTTTCTCGCCAACTAATGTGATAAATTACTGCAAGTGCACAGTATCGGTGTAGCGCTGTACAGGTCGTTCCACATGGATCTAAGGTGTTTTTGCAATTCCTACTAATTCTGTAGTCTAGCGGATTAATAAAGGATTCTAGGTTGAAGTTTGGTTATTCTAATTAGCCTAGGATCTAGAATCTACTAGTTTCCAACCATGTATTTACTTCTATTATCTTCTTCTTTCATAAAAAGGTAATCTTTTAGTTTAATTTTTATTTAAAGTACCCTAAGCATGAGCTATCAAGTGGTGTGCAAGTATAACTCATCAAAGATACTGCTTTTCATAAAAATAAACTAAATCATTAGATATATCTGTGATAAAGATGAAAACCAACAACTCCAAACCCTAACTAAATATCGGCTATTAAGAAATTTAACTCAAGTATAGCCTATCAAAGTATTAATCTATGATTTCGTTTATTTTAATCTTTTCGTGAAAAATCATATCTTTATTTATTTTAATTAGGACAAAAAATACTAGAGAGCAATTACATGGTGGATTCTAGTTTCATCTACATCGTAGAGCTGAACTAAATTAGCTACACATGATTCTAGAAAGCAATTAAATCTAATATAGAAAGCGAATAAATCTATACTAGAAACAATTAAAAAAAAAGCACATAAAGAATTAAAAGCAATGGCTTACCTCTGGAGCACAGTATTGTGGTCGTCACCCCTTCAGCAAAACCCTAATTTTATTAATAAAAAAAACAAGTACAAAACTTTCTGGATTTTTTTAGAATACAAGGATACGGCCAATATATAGGCCTTAAAAATCAAACCCTAATTCTAACAGAACTGAAACACTAGAAAATTACAACGAAGCCACTAACGAAAACTTAGCTTGTGGAGCCCACTTTGGGCCGCTATTTGGCAGTAATTACCCTAATTGGCTGCACTTTTCTGAGATATTGGCTTGAAATTTCTGCCGCATGGGTCTCATTTCTCGTACTCTTGGTTTTCTTGACTGTATTTGACTTTTGACTCTCAGAAGTATTTTAATCTTGTACCTTTACTCTCTTTAAACTCTTTTCTGGACTTGATTGCCTAATCCGGCTCTGATTTCATGCCATCTCCTTATACAAATAAAATTCCTGAAAAACACATTAAAAATACCCGAGTAGCATTATTTATATACAAAAATAGGTAATATGAATGCGATAAATATGCAATATATGGTATTCATCACAACCCCACAACTATCTTTTGCTAGTCCTCGAGCAAAACCTAAACTAAGAAGAAAAAGAAAAATTCTAACTCACTTTTGCAGAATCACGATTGCACTTAGCATGTGCAACAAGTCTTTAAACCCCTAGGTTACCCTAGTGGACGAGTGTTGTCTCGTGAGGGTTTGCAGTGAATATACCATCAAAATTCATGAAGAAAATAGATTAAGAAATAAAGAAAAGAAAAATAAGGATAATCAAAAATCAAAAAAATAAAAATTTATATAAAAGAAAGAAAAATTTTTAATAATGTTTTCATCAATTAATCTCATTAATATACAAACTCAAGAATGCATTTAGATTATCATTTTTCAAATCAAGTGTCATATCAAATACACTTATCATTTTAATCAAAAATTTAAATCCTATCTTTCAATACCCACTAATAGATAATCAATTGGCTCTTATATATCTACGTGCACGTGTGATAGTCTACTTCAGTTTTAGACTCCAACTCTAACTCATGATTCATCTGCTCTCTCGTAACAATTTTTTTCTTTTGTTTTTTTAAGAATATTTCACCTTTCTGTGAATATTCACGCTTGCTTAGGCGCAACGTACCCGATTACTCGATTCATACTCTTTTCTTTTTCTTTTTCTTTTTTTTAAAATATTTCACCTTTCATGCTAATATTCTACTTACTTAGGTGCAAAGTACCCGATTATTTGGATCATACTCTTTTTTTTTTTACTTTTAAGGTTGTTGCCTTAATACCAAGCGCACCCCATTATTTTATCACTTTTGAGGCTATTGTCTTAATACCAGGCTCACCCCATTATTTTATTCTCACTTTTTTTCTTTTTTTTTCTTTTGTTTTGTTTAGAGAGAGAAGACTTACTCAATTGTTATCATCTTTGTCCTTAACCTAATAAACTATTGTGAAGTGAAAAATAGATGTATACTGGCCTCAAAACTACTATTAACGATATTTATTTTTTAAATTTTAATCTTTTTCAAAGTGTATCGTCCAATCAACTCTCATATCCAATTTCAACTCTAAATTTGTCCCTTTATCTGTAATTAGATTGATCTACTAATAAAAATATATAAATAACTTTTTTCAGTTTTTTTATTTTTTTTAGTTTTTAAAAAATTTTTTTTGTTAGTTACGCTAAAAACCACCCAAAGTGTAAAATAAAGAAACCCAAAAAACTAAAAATAAAATAAAATTTCTAAAAAATAAATTAAAAATCCTAGAAAAACACGAAGAAAATATTCTAATATCTCCGGATCATGAAACTCTTTATTTTTACCAAAATGGAGGGTGAAAGTTCTCCGCGTTTCATTAACAAGTAGATAATAGAACTATAATAATTTTTGGGTTAGGTGAACCCTTACATAGAAAAGTATATAAAGAAAACAACAGATAAATTTAAAGAAAAGAGTACATAAATGACAAAAGTCTTCCCAATTCAGCAACAAAAGGTAAAATGAGACCCCCAAATACGTCAATCTTCTCCATGAGAGTGCTATAATCTCTTATCAAGTCTGGTCTGAGGACGGAAGAGGATCTCCTGAGTCTTCTTTCGATGTCCCTCCTAAGATTTTTACATGTTCCTCGTCCGAAGGTATATCCTATGAGTACATGTTTATGAAGAACGTGCTGTAGAATTAAAAATTTTGTTATTTCTTTCTCTCCATACATTCCAGCACAAAGCTGCTAAAAGGGTCCTACCCAACTGTGATGAATTGCCATTAACATCTAGTTTACTTCTCAAGTTGGTGCAGTTGTTTGTGTTAATGATAAACCCAAACTTTCTGGCACAATTAATTCATAGTTCCCTAGTAAAATGGCAGTTCAACAATAGGTGAATAGTAGATTCTTCATCTCTATTACAAAGATATAGATGTTCGGACCTATCCATCCTCTTTTTTGTAAGGCTGGCCATGTAAGCAGGGCTTCCTTCATGGCCAATAATAGAAACACCTTTACTTTGGGTGGGCAAGTAGTCTTCCAGATCTAAGCGGTATTAGGGAAAGTAACTCTACTATCCACAAAATGATTATATGTAGACTTGACAGAAAAGTCTCCATCCTTGCTCCATCTCCAGTGGGGTTGGTCATCTAACATGTGATTAGGCATGAAGTTATCAAGAAGGTATCTCAACTCCCGAAGTTGTATTCTTTCCTGAACCGATATAGGATGACGGAGGTTTAAACTCCATCTAGAACGATCCCAAAATCTACTCACCTTAGCCTCCTTATCCTTGGATAGTTGGTAGGCTTGAGGAAATAAGATTTTTAGTGGTACTTGTGAGCACCATCTATCTTACCAGAATGCAATATTATATCCATTGCCCAATCTCAATTCCAGACTCAGCCAGATGATATGCCTGACCAATATCATACCTTTCCATAATCCAGATGTGATGTTCCTGGATTCTGTAAGCCAGGTACCGTTCCGAGGATGATATTTCGTAGTCACAAGTCTTTGAAAAGAGCCATGAGAGCATAAGAATACATGCCACCACCACTTTGCCTTTAGAGATAGATTAAAGGTTTTAAGATCAAGAACTCCAACTCCTCCAGCTTTTTTAGATCTACATATATGCCCCCATAAAATCAAGTGATACTCCTTAGAGTCAGACACGCCATTCCATAAAAAGTTCTTCCTGATACGGTCTATTCTGTTTCTCACCCAGTAGGATAACAGAAAAAAAAAACATATAGTACAAGGGTAGAGAAGATAATATCGAATTCAGCAGCACCACCCTGCCTCCCAAAGAAAACATATTACTTTTCCATCCTTCTAGTCTCTTTTCGAAGGTGTCAAGTAGGGGATTCCAATCCTGCTTGGAAAGTTTACCTAGCTTAATGGGGAACGCTGCCTCTTTGCATCTAAAAATGTCTAGAATAAGACTAAAGGAGAGATTTTTAGGTCCCATGCAGATAAGAGAACTTTTAGAAAGATTAATTTTCAAACCAAACCAAGCTTGAAAGCAACAGAGTAGCCATTTGACATATAAAACCTCTCTCACATTACCCCTACCAAAGATGAATGTATCATCAGCGTATTGTAGGTTAGTGATATTGAAAGAGGGAGACCCTAATAAGCCGTGAATAAGGCCTGCTGTCTCTAGCTTTCTGCACATAATATTCAAGCCTTCGGCAACCAGAACAAAGAGTAGTGGAGACAGATGATCTCCCTATCGAAGGCCCCGCCTGAGTACTATCTCTTTGTCGGTTTCTCCATAGACTAAAACTTGTGTTTTGGCTGAGGATAGCCACTTTTTCTATCCACAAAATCTATCTTTCACCGAAACTGCATAGGCATAATATTTCCAATAAGCAGTCCTAATCTACCATGTCATATACGTTTTCAAAGTCCAGATTTAGCATATAACCTTCTAATCTGGTCTTCTTGCCCTGATGGATGACCTCATAGGCTGTTGCCACACCTTCCAAAATGTTCCTACCCGCAATAAAACCTGTCTAATAGTTACCTATCATCTCCTGAAGTCTAGGTGCGACATGGTTGGCTAGCAGCTTGGCAACAATTTTGAGTGTGCTATTAAGTAGAGCAATTGGCCTATAATCTCCAATATGTTCTGCCTATTCCTTCTTGGGGATAAGCGTGATATTGAGTAATTGATCCTATCCAATCTAGCCATACCCAAATAAACCTCATTGGGCACCCGTTTCAAATCATCCTTCACTTTCGTCCAGAAGGTCCTAAAGAAAAATAGTGGAAATCCGTCCGGACCAGGTGCCTTATTAGGCCCTAACTCCCATACAGCTTTCCTAATCTCCTTTTCTTGGAATTCTTCTTCCAATTCTACTAAGTTTGTAGTAACCGTCCAAGCACCCTCCTTCAGCCGGAGCCTGAATGGATTCATTTTTCCAAACAATCGTTTAAAGTGCTGATAAATATGTTATTTGATCAGTGGGCCCTTTATATCTCCATCCTCCGTCCTTACGCTATGAATCTTGTTGATCTTATATAGCATACATGCAGATCTGTGGAAGAATGTCGTATTGGCATCTCCTTCCTTTAACTACTTGCAACAAGTCATTTGCTTCCAAATGAATTCCTCCTTCCTATAGATTTCTTCTATAGATTTCCTCATCCTCAGTATGCTGGTATTCCCCTCCATACTGAGTTGCCTCATCTCTTCCTGTTTCTCCAATATCTCCATCTGTCTAAAGATCTCATCCTTCTGTTCCCACGATTGAAGACGATGTCTATATTTCTATCTCCATAGAAATCTTCTTAGATGGTGCAGTTTAGTACAAATGTTACCTGTGGCATCCACTGCTGAAGTCGATTGGGACCGACTTTCCTTAATCAGGTTGTGGACCTCGACGTGATCCAACCACCATTTTTTGAACCGAAAGTGCCTATGAAATTTATACTCTTCTCTCTAGTCCAAACAAATCGGGACATGATCTGAGGTTGGTCTTTTGCAGCGGTTTGAGTTCTGCTAGTGGGAATTTACTGTCCCATCTATCACAGACTATCACTCTGTCTAGTCTTGCTAACTTGGAGTCTTCTCTCATATTTGACCAGGTGAAACGTCGGTTGCACAGAGGCAAGTTTGTGAGTCAAAGTCGTGTGATAGCTTCATTGAACTCCTCTCGATCTTGTGGATTACGGTCTGCCCCTTTTCTCTGGTAGGCAAACCTTGTAATATTAAAATCCTCTACGATCCATGGAGTACCCATATGTTCTTTATACTCCTAAGTTCGTTCCAGAATCTAGGAAGCAACTGAGAATTATTAGGCCCATATACAGCTGTGACTGACTGAATCCACCCATCAGAGAGTCTCTTCAGATTGACTGAGAGAGAAAAGACCCCTTCCCAAACGTCTAAAATGTCAAACTTTTACTAACTCCAATGATGATCCCCCTGAAGCCCCCTGGCGTTCTTACATCTAAATGAGAAAGAATTATTGGGGAAAATGTTTCTGAGTAATCTGTGGTGTGGGTTTATCAGTTTGGTCTTTACTAGACAAACTATATCAATCTTGTTGGTGCGAGTGATATCTGCAACCATGCGGCATTTAGTTGGGTTACCCAACCCTCGAATTTTCCAAAACAGGCAATTCATAGGATTCAATCTTAATACTTCTCCAAATCTATAAGAGGTGAATTTTAATCCACCATCCTATAAGACTCCTCCCCTCCTAGGAAATCTATTTCTTTTAGATGTGAAAGGTTGTTATTATGTTCACTCGCATTTAACCCCATATCAATATCACATATCTGTGCTAGAGAAAGTAACACATCATCAGGAATTAAATTCAGAATATTAAGACAAGCTTGTGAGGTACCTGAAATCGGATCGACAAGGAGTGCCTTACGTCTCGTAGCTAAGCCAGTGACTTGACCAGATTGATAGTGTCGACCCCCTCTCTTCTCTTCCAGTTTCTTACTACACCTACTGGGAGTAATAGCAAGGATGATCTGTATGTATTCTGGATCCTCCACTTCCTCAATTGAGGTGATCAAATGTGAGTCAACCACGACATTCTTATCCTTAGGGATAAGCTCTAGAGTTTTTCCATCCTCCATGATTGTAGCAGTCTGTGCATCGGGCATTACTGTCTCTGGGGTTACACATGTAACCTGCTTGATTCCCTGGGACTTGCTGTCTGATGACTTTATCAGCAACTTCTTTTTGTCCTGGATACGCTTCGGTAAATGGGAAGCCTGTCTTCTATGGGATCTGGGGGGTACTTTGGTCTGCTCCCCTCTCATAACATTCTCCAATAATTTCGCTATAGTATCTCAAGCGAAATCCTGGTCAAAATTTTTCAAGGTCATAAACAGACCCATATAATCAGTTTGTGCAGACTGGTGATTAGAACAGCCTTCTCCATCATTAGCAGGTTTAGGACAGAGTGGGTTTGAGATTAACTGGGCTTCCAAATTTTCTTTAAAAACCTGGGTTTCTGAATTAGGTAAACGGGCCGACCCAATATCCTCACTAGTGTTATCTCCTTCATCCTCATTTCAAAAGATAGGTGGGGTACATCTGAGAGTGGAAAAATCTCCCTCTCGAGTCTACCTCTCCCTTCCTCCTTAGTGCGCTCGCTAGGAGTGCAGTGGGTGAGCAGTCCAAATGAGGAGACGCCCTCGTTTGATGCATTAATGACTCATCAGCTTTTTTCCTTTTTTCTTCCGCCCCATGTCGCTCATCTTCTTCCCAAACCCGCTCCTTTTCTCTTCCGTCTCTGAAGCTTTCTTCTGCTCTGTGCCATTTCGAAAGGTCGAGGATCAGGCGACCCTTCTCATCTCGACAGATGAATCCGAAGTTAGAGCCTCGTTGATCTAGAATGTAGGTTTGTTTTGCTTTGTCTTTTAGGGTTACATGTTCTGGTGACTTACCTTTTCCACCATATGAAAGTGGTTTTGGCGAGATCTGCAAGGAAGGAAATGGTAAGTCCTCAACTGATCCAGATCTATCCTTCCCCATTTGGGTTGTTGTTTTGGTCTCCCCCAAAATGAATTGTGTCTTCTTCCCACTTTCACCCTGGAGACCGGTCCTTGGCAAATTGCTCAGATCTGGATGTACTTCTGTACTGACAGGGTTGGTAGCCCTCTCTTGACTAGTGGACTTTCATTGTTCCTCGACCCTTTGCCATGTGTAGCTCCTCCGGAGGAGAACGACACCTTAGGATGGCCGATCGGAAAAACCAACTTTGGCTGACCCGGTTGTCATCCCCTCTCCCACCGAGGCGGAGGTGGCTACTCTGGATGAGGGCGCTGTGAACTCCGGCGAGAGAGAGGTCTTCTTTGAGGCCTCTATTTTATAGGTAAACTCTATTTTGATATTGCACAGTTGATTGCCGATAACGGCATGGAACTGGCGAGGGATCACCGATAAATTTTCACACCCCACAAACACTATAGCACAATCCATACTTAGTTTTTTACTTGTTTGTTCACTGATATCAATTACATGTGCAAATTTTACTAACAGCTTGCTAATGTCAGTCTGGTTCCAGTGATGAATCAGAATTCTGTGAACGGCAATCCATGCCATTACTAGAAAATGGTAAGTCTGGGAATCTTCATCCCTTCTCCATACACAGACCCTGAACCCTGAGTTATTATCTTGGCATACAAACGGAGATTTTCTTACTGCTGTAGCAAGAGTTTCCATTAAAGGAAATTGGGTAAGAAATTTTTCTCCGATCTTATTCAACCTCTAGTTATGGTTTTCAGCTATAGGAGAAAGTGTTTTCAAGGTATTCCCAATCTCCTCTGCTGATGGATTGCCGTGAGTTGGGTAGATAACAACAAATACTCTCGCAAGACGTTGTTGCTCCATAATTGTTGATTTAGAGGCCAAAATGAAGGCCACCGGTTTAATCTTGGGAATTTGTCTAATCTGTCCAAGTGAGGGTTCCACAGGGGAAATCTGTCCCCCAACTTGTCTGTGTGTTTTTTTGATTTGGGTGGTGTTTCTTGTTGTAATCTCCTTCCTTGCTGGAGCAACCGGGCATTCTCCAATACGATGTCCTAGAACCTTGCAGAATCTGCACCTAACAAATGGACATTCGTCCTTGAAATGTCCAGAGTTCCCACAGATCCAGCAAGTCTCTGGACTCCCTCAGGCCGGTTTCCTCACCTGAGAGAATTTTCTTTTTTGGCCTCCATGGATAGTTGATGCCATTGTAGCGGCATGTTCCATCTTCATTGAGGCTTTTGATTTAACGGTTTTCCATGCCTCCTCCTTCCCCTTATCCGGGGCTATGTAATCACCACCTCTTGCTGCGGCAAGGAGGGCAAGAACCTCTTCACCAGAGTAAGTGGCCTTAGTGGGAGGGAATGCCGAGGATGAAGGGGGTTGACCCCCCTTGACCGGTGTCGGCAGTGAAAATTTCTGAATAAAAAGAGTTTTCCACAACAGAATGAGGAGGTAATCCATAGCCTCGCGTCTGGCTATTTTTAGCCTCGCATTTGAGTAAACGCGGAGATGCTCAATAGCTTTGCGTTAGCTCCGCGCACTTCTTATTTAGCGCCGCGTTTTGATGCGATTAAAGCTCTGCGTGAGCAGATAACCAGAATATCAAATTGATTGAGATTATGATTTGGGCTTATCCAAATACCAAATCAAGTCCAATTAGAATTCTAAATCAAGAGATTTAAATCAATATTAAATATTTGATTGGAATCCTTGATAAGAGTAAATTCTATTTAGATAGAACTCTCAAATCATCCTGGGGCTATAAATACCTTCCCGGTGAAACCCTAGGGGGGCTTTTTCCTGGTTTTTGGGCTCTCTTCGGCTGGTTTAACTCTCTTTTTCGACAAGAGTCTTCTTTTTGACATATGAAATCTTCTTTGTGATCCTTTGGCAATTCAAGTATGCGAGAGAGCCTTGAAGCCTTTTTGTGATCATCTTCCTCTTAGAAAATTCAAGTTACGCATAGAGCCTTGGATTCTTGAAGAGAAAAGACCAAGAAGATCGTCTACAGTCGGCCGATATCTTCAAAAGAGAAGATTTCAACGTACCGATCGTCCAAAGGAACTACTATAGATCCCATCGCCACTGATCCCATGTTTATATTGTAAAAGAGAGAGATTGAACTATAAAATCCTCTCGTTTGTTCTCTTTATATATATATCTTGTTCACTTCTATTGTAATTTAAGTTAATTCGATGGAAGGAAGCAAAGAAACTTTTACGGCGAACAAACTGGCGACCACAGTGGGAGCCATCTCTTTCACTGATGAAGAGATTGTGGCGCAATCGGACGTTGATATGATCAGATCCGAAGTAGACACGCTGGTCGTTGAAATCGACCAGCAGAAGTACGAGGAGTTCCTCTCCTCTGGATCAGGTGACTTGGATGAGACACGACACAATCACCGCATGTACTCCAATGCCCGAGCGACTGGTAGAAAGGTATCCACTGAGAGACGGGGATCCTTGGAGACTGCGGCTATAGGGCCAGAGTTCACACAAGAAATCCTAGCCGAGGATGAACTTCTGACTGCCGAAGATGACATGGGGACTGGATTGACTAGAATCCAACTCCGAAACAGAAACCGGAGAGTGAGGCGTAGAGCCCTCAAAACCCGCCTTGGACGCGGAACTAATACCAGAGGACGCGAGGCTATGGTCCCTCGCAAACTGGCTCGCGCTACCCGCGAGACCAGTCTCTACCGCGTTAAATGCGAAGTTACCACTTGCCTTGAAAGCAAGAAAAAGTCAGCGCGTGATATTCCTCGCGAGGCTACCGCTGAGCTTAGCTAGAGACGCGAAGCCAGCGAAGTTTGCGCGAGTCGCAAAATATATGACACTCGCGAGAGACGCGAGTATAAAAGTTCCGTAAAGCCAGCGTGTGATTCTCCACGCGAGGCTGATACCAAGCTAAGCGAGAAACGCGAGGCACTTGTGAGAAACGCAAGACTTATGGCACTTGCGAGAGACACGAGTATAAAAATTCTATAACGCCAGCGTGTGATTCTCCACGCGAGGCTGATATTAAGCTAAGCGAGAAACGCGAGGCTACTTGCGAGAAACGCAAGACTTATGACACTTGCGAGAGACGCGAGTATAAAAATTCTGTAAAACCAACATGTGATTTTCCACACAAGGCTGATACTGAGCCAAGCAAGAAATGCAAGGCCAGTAATGCTTGCGAGAAAAGCAAGATAACTAATACTCACGAGGAACGCGAAGATGATTGGCAAATTATTGTCAGTCGTAGAAATCGCGCGAAACGCGAAGTTATGACTTGTGATAACCACAGGAGTAAGCCAGCGAATAGGAATTTTATTCCACGCGAGGCTAAGACTACAGAAGAGAAACTTCTGAAAACACGCCAAGCCAGCGTAAAACGCGAGGCTAGCGTGGATAAACGCAGAGCTACTCTTCAGGCTCGCGATGATAAACGCGGAGCTACTCTTTAGGCTCGCGATGATAAACGCGGAGCTACTCTTCAGGCCCGCAATATAAAATGCGAGGCTACTTCTAAGCCCCACGAGGATCAATCCGACTACAGAATCAGGGTTGATCAGTCAAAGAAGTTTCAGTGGGTTCCTAAACCCTCTCAAAAGTCAGATGGACTTCATGATTACATGGTTAAAGGCGCTGATCTCAGAGAGTATCTGTCCAAAAAGAGAAGCATAGATCAACTTCAAGCTGAACCTGTTTGTCATTGTCAGCAGCTTATGACGGCAGTGTCTGCTGTAATGGACAACTGTGGCTGCATCAAGAGCAGGGTATCTGTGTTTGATCGATTAACTGAGTCAGACAAGAACCCTACTAAGAAACCAAAGACTGCTTCCCTAAAACACTGGAGAGTTGTAACCTCCAATATGGTGGGGAAAGGGAAGAAAGTTGTAGAGACGGATGATGATTCAGAATCGAGCGATGAAGAACCTCATCGTGTTACTCGACTAAAATCAGGAGCCGTCCCACCTCGAAATTATAATAGGCTTGCAAAGGGTTCTTACAATGAGGACAGTGATAATTCAGCCATAGCCTCGCCTCGTTCCTCCGCATCGTCTCGACTACAGAAGTCAGCATCGCACATGGCAGATAAATCTGATGATATCAATCAGAGATTTGAAGCTCAAGAAAGAATTATTCGAGAGCAGTAAAAGACGATTGAAGACCTTAAAGTCATACTATCGAGATTTGTGGAGGATAATTCCAAAAAGGGCAACGAAACTCTGAATGAAGAAGAACAGGAGGAGAAAGCCCACTCGATGCACGAGGACGAGGATAGATTTTCTCTCCATGATCCGCATGGAGAAAAGATTGAAAAATTACAGAATCAACTCGAAGGTTTGATGCGTAAAAAGGAGTTGAAAGAGGCAGGGGTTTCAAGACCGTATTCTCCTGAATGGGATACGATACCATACCCACAGAAGTATAAGCCGCTCAAATTAGAGGCATACGACTGGAAGGGATCGCCCAGTTAGCACATCTATTACTTCTTGTCCCAAGCAGGACATTTGATGAGTAATGACCCCATCATGACCAAAGTATTCTCAAGTACTATGTGAGGGCCTGCCTTTACTTGGTTCATGCAGCTGCCCCCAGGTACTATTAATACCTGGTTAGATGTAGAGAAATTATTTCTCTCACGTTTCTTCTAGGATGATACCGAGATTACGGTTCATTCCCTCCTTGCAACTAGACAAGGGGAATAAGAAACGGTAAAAGAATTTATAGAAAGGTTCCGGGAGAAGTCTGTGCATTGCAAACATGGAATAGTCCAGGAAACTCTTGTCGAAACTTGTCGACACAATCTTAAGACCAATGTGCTCCTAAAAATGGGGGCCGTAGAGTCTAAGACATTGAGAGATTTGCTCAAACAGGGAGAGCAAGCTGAGAACTTGATTCGTCGAGTTGAAGAATCCCGTGGATCAAGAAGTGCTGGGGGTAGTAAGTCATATACCCAAAATAGCAGCAATAAGAATAAAGGAAAAGCAGTGATGGCATCAGAAGCTGCTCCTTAGAAATCCAGCCCTCCACCAAAGCCGAAGCCCCAAAATCAGCAGGGCTCAAGGCAAAATAGAACGCAGCAGGAGAGAAATTATACTTTCAAGGTGGAACAGACGCCTATCCTCTTTTACCTGCTCCAGAAGAAGGAAATGCTAAAACTTCCGGAGAATAAGAAGCTAGAAGATGCTGGTAAGACTAAAAATCCTAACTACTGTCTCTATCACAGGAATGTTGGGCACCCTACTAGGGATTGTTTTCCCCTTAAGAACAGAATCCAAGCACCAATAGAAGCTGGAGTTCTGACGCTTAAGGAAGAGCAGAAGAAGGTCACAGCCAATATGGCAACTATAGTGGTTGGAACCCATGAGTTCCCCGCAGGAGTGACCCCAATCTCAAAGGGTAAGATGGTCACGAAGAACCTTGATCCTCATAACAAAGCCCAAGAAGGACTTGTCCCTGTGACGACCCAAAAGGGGGAAGTCATGTGGGTTCATCCCGATTTGCTAGAGGATGAGCAGTGGACTACTACAAGAGGTCAAGGGAAGAAGCGGACTATTAATGCCATTTCCGCAGATATAAAGGAAGAATATATAGCTTCGGGAGCCTTCACAGATTCTGAAGAATAACCCGAAACTATGGTCACTCATCAAGATGGGGCAGGCCCTTCCGGTACTCGATCCGGGAAGACATATCTTAAGGACTATACTAGAGTAGATCCGAAAGATATCTATGCGGAACTTGCAAAGCCCGCAAAGCAGAAAGGACTTCGTTTCCAGAAGAATCCTATTAGAGATGAAGGAGACAAGGAGCCTACCTTCAAATTTGACATAATTGCTCAGTTGGCAAATATCCCAGCACGAGTAACGCTTTACGAATTATTAAGGTTGTCAAAATCAACACGTGAAGCGTTAAGAGAAGCCCTGGCATACTCTGAGTCATTCTTAGCTCAGATAGTCGAGCCGGCCAATGAAGAACAGGACTCTTGCCCCCGCTGTCACCAAGTGAGAAGGCAAGTCCCACAAATTATCTTCTCTCCAGAAGATATGCAGGTGAGAAATATAAAGCACAACAGGCCTTTATATTTCACCGGATATGTCGGATCCACAAAGGTGGACCGAATTCAGATTGATCCGGGTTCTGCACTAAGTGTCATACCCAGAAGGTTGATGCAGCTATTAGGGATCTCCCTCCATTGTCTGACACCAACCAATGCAATGATATACGGGTTTAATGCCAATAATAGCCATCCCCTCAGAAAAATCCGACTCCGATGTCAAATCGGGGATTTGAGGACGGAAGCTACATGCTACGTTATTGATGCAAATACCTCATACAACATTTTGTTGGGGCGGCCTTGGATCCACGCTCACATGATAGTCCCGTCGACTCTCCACCAATGCATGAAATATTGCGATGAGGAAGGAGAGGTCCGGACACTAATTGCTGACAAGCAACCATTCAAAGGATTGGAGAATTACTTCACAGATGCTGCACTTTATAAACCAGCCCATGAAGTCTCCAATGACGATCCTAGCGAACCTCCAAAGCCCGATGACAGTGGCAATGAAGCCGACACTGAGTACGAGCTTCTTGGAGAAGATGATGGGGGTGATTATGAAATCAACCCTCATATAGATTTTAGTTTGGGTCTTGATAATATAGTGGATGTAATAGAGAGTGAATGGGTTATTAATGAAGACATAAAGTTAGTCTACGAGCATGCTGTAGCTACCGAGTCCGAACCCTCTTGCACTTCCACTGAAGTGAATGGCCTATCCGAACTTGAAGTTCTAGCGACACATCATTTGCCACTTAGGACATCCCTCCTCTCCCGGTCTAAAATAGCTGAGGAAAAAGGTTACTACTTCGAAGTGCCTCCTCGGAGAGGATCCCAAAAGCCAATTATGTTCGGCAGGGTAATTACGTCACCCCGGTGAAAACAAAGCAGTGAAAGTGATGAGCAAATATCACCCCAATTTCACATGTATGAACAAAAATCCCGGCAGATGATGGAGAAAATGGGTTATAATTTTACCCAGAAACCGGGATTAAACTTTGGGAAAGGACGACGGAATCTTATACCCTCGTTCAGACTGAGAGGAAAGAGCCCTGATTATTATCAGAAGACTCGCAGGGGGTTGGGCTATGTATCTACTCCTCCCTCATTACCCTCCGGACAAGAAGAGAGTTCTTCGGCCAAGGAAGATACATCTTCACCCAATCATGACTCAGATATAAGTACCGGCGCTTGGTTTCAGTCCTTGACAGCCAATATGGTTTCAGCCGCCCTAGAAAGCGATGAGGAACCAATTGATGTTCAAGATGATTCCTGGGCTAAGCATATAGACACTCTCTGGGATATCCCCTTTGAGCAGCGTGATCCACCCACTGAAGACAAATTGATACAAGTCAACATGGGAACGGAAGAAAATCCGAAACCCATCTTCATAAGCAACACGCTAACTCCATTAGAAAAGGAGGAACTTATATCTCTTATTAAAGAGTATATAGACGTGTTCGCGTGGAATTATGAAGACATGCCTGGGCTTGACCCTCAAATTTCCACACACCGGTTAAATATAAAAGAAGATGCCAATCTTGTTAAACAACAACAGAGACGTTTTCGACCGGAGTTGATGGAGGCAATAGTTGCTGAGGTCAATAAGCTTATAAAATCCGGATTCATCCGTGAAGAACAGCATCCTGATTGGGTTGCCAACATCGTGCCGGTTCGTAAAAAGAATGGCAAAATCCGGATATGCATCGACTTTCGGGATCTGAACGCTGCATGTCCTAAGGATGAATTTCCACTTCCCATCACCGCCGTGATGATAGACAATACTTGTGGTTATGAGAGGATGTCTTTTATGGATGGCTTCTCAGGATATAACCAAATTAAGATGCACCCGGATGATGAAAAGCATACAGCTTTCAGAACACCGCTGGGGGTATACTGCTATACTTTGATGCCATTTGGGCTGAAGAATGCCGATGCCACTTATCAAAGTGCGATGAGCACTATATTCAAAGAACACCTACACAAAACGGTAGAGTGTTATGTGGACGACTTGGCGGTCAAAAGTAAAAATAAAGAGGACCACCTTCAAGACTTAAGAATGGTCTTCGATCTCATGAGGAAACATCATTTGAAGATGAATCCCACTAAGTCATTTTTGGGGTGTCGAGTGGGAAATTTCTTGGGTTCATAATAACTTCAAAAGGAATTTTCCTCGACCCTGTAAAGGTAAAAGCAATTAGAGAGATACCGCCTCCTCGCAATCTTAAAGAATTGAGGGGGTTACAAGGGAAGCTTGCCTATATTCGGCACTTCATTTCCAACCTATCAGGGCGATGCCAGCCGTTCTCTCGACTTATGAAGAAGGGGGTTTCTTTTGTATGGGATGAGGTATGTCAACGGGTCTTTGATGACCTTAAAGAATACCTCACCAAATCTCCCGTTCTTATGGCGCCGGTCCCTGGGCAGCCCTTCCTTATATATGTAAGGGCCATGGATAATGCCCTAGGAGCATTACTTGCTCAATATAATGAGCACGGCCATGAACATACCCTCTATTATCTAAGCAGGACAATGATCGGGGTCTAACAGCAGTATACCCCGATTGAAAAGGAGTGTTTAGCCCTAGTGTTCGCTGTTCAGAAAATGCGACACTATCTTTCTGGGCAAACAATTCATGTCATATCACGGGTTAATCCCCTGAAAATTCTGATGACAAAATCGGGATCCTTAAATAGCCGGTTGGCGAAATGGGCATTATTACTGTCGCCATATGATATGCATTTCGTCCCTCAAAAAGCCCCAAAGGGACAGGCGATCGCCGATTTTTTTGCAGACCATCCAATCGGGTCTAATTCCAAACAGACGTCAGAGGTCAACACAGTTAGCAAGGAACAAACATGGCAAATGTTCTTTGATACTGGTGCCAGACGATCTGCTGCTGGAGTGGGGGTTGTGCTAATCTCTCCACATAAACATATATTGCCTAACGGTTACTTACTGACAGAACCATGCACGAATAATATGGCGGAATATAACGCATTCATTATCGGCTTGGAAATGGCTCTACAACTGGGGGTGAACTATCTAGAGGCATATGGAGACCATAAACTCATCGTCAATCAGATGACGGGCGAATATGAAGTCAGACATAAAGCCCTCATCCCCTATTATCAGCTAGCCATTGAACTGGTAGGCTACTTTGAGCAATTTTACATCTCTCATATACCTCGGAATGAGAATGTATATGCGGATGCCCTTACCGCATTAGCTGCAACATTGGCGATCCCGCCAGGTGAAGGTAAAAGCATCAATATTGGAAGCAGAGAGCTCCTCCATCCAGATACTGTTCTTCAAAATAAAAAAGTATGTCAGACAGGCTTAATTCTGGAGTCCCGTGATTGGCGATTTCCGTTTGTGGATTATGCTTTACATGAGATATTACCAGAAGATCCTAAGGAAGCCACCTCGATAAAGAGGAAGGCCCAAAGATTTTATTATGACCATAAGCTTCAGACTTTATATAGAAAGTCAAGAGATGGTCTGCTGCTATGCTGTATATCAAAAGCAGAAGCAGATGAAGTGCTGAGAGAAACACATGATGGAGTATGTGGAGCTCATCAGCCCGGTCCAAAACTTGGAGACCGCATAAGAAGGCTGGGATACTACTGGCCGAGCATGATTACGGAAGCAATGGCATGTGCTAAACGGTGCCATGCATGCCAAATACATGCCAATTTTATTCATCAACCCCAGGAATACTTGCACAATACCGTTGCAAGTTGGCCATTTGAAGCATGGGGGATGGATATTGTGAGGCCTATAACTCCCCCGTCATCCAAAGGACATCGGTTTATTCTTGCAATAACCGTTTATTTTTCAAAATGGGCCGAAGCCGTGCCCATGAAAGAGGTGAAAATGACAGATGTGATCAAGTTCGTCAAGCATCATGTCATTACCACTTCGGCGTCCCCCGACGGATTATTCATGATAATGGTCCGCAATTCATCAGTCAGGGATTCTCCAGATTCTGCAATAAGTTCAGAATCAAAGATATTGCTTCAACGCCATATAACCCCACAGCTAATGGGTTGGCCGAAGCCTTCAACAAGACGATCATTAAACTCCTTCGGAAGTTCATCTCTTCTAATAAACGAGATTGGGATGAAAAGCTAGGAGAATGCGTGTGGGCTTATCGCACCACTGTTCGCACCCCTACAAAAGCTACTCCATTCTCTTTGGTCTATGGAAGCGAGGCCGTCTTACCTCTCAAAGTCCAGATTCCTTCATTAAGAGTGGCTTTAGCCACGAAGATGACGACAGAAGAACGCCATCATCAAAGATTGAAAGAATTAGAGGCGCTGAATGAAAAGCGTCTCAGGGCTCAACAACAAATTGAGTTGTATCAAGCCCGAATTTCTCAAACGTTCAATAAAAACGTTAAGCCAAGGAACTTTAGACAAGGAGGCTTGGTTCTAGCTGTTAAAAGGCCAATGGTTCTAACCCACAAGACTAAGGGTAAATTTGAACCCAAGTGGGAAGGACCGTTTGTTGTGGAGACAGTATACTCCAGTGGAGCCTATCGCTTAATGAATCAAAATGGCGACAGGATGATGATGCCGATCAATGGCAAATTTCTGAAGAAATACTAATCTTAAATATCCCTGGAGGTACGAGTCTCTCTTTTCTTAGGCATGCGCAGCTTGAACCACCTCCAGTCTTAAACCTAGTGTATTTGGTTCTCAAGTTTGAACCACCTCCAGTCTTTTCTTAGGCATGCGCAGTTTGGCGCTTCTGACCTAAACCTGGTGTGTTTGGTTCTCAAGTTTGAACCACCTCCAGTCTTTTCTTAGGCAGGCGCAGTTGAGCGCCTCTGACCTAAATTTGGTGTGCCCAGTTCAAGTTACGCGAGAGAGCCTTGAACAGTCTCCAATCTTTTCTTAGGCATGCGCAGTTTGGCGCCTCTGACCTAAACCTGATGTACTTGGCTCTCAAGTTTGAACTGCCTCCAGTCTTTTCTTAGGCATGCGCAGTTTGGCGCCTCTGACCTAAACCTGGTGTGTTTGGTTCTCAAGTTTGAACCACCTCCAATCCTTTCTTAGGCATGCGCAGTTTGGCGCCTCTGACCTAAACCTGGTGTGTTTGGTTCTCAAGTTTGAACCACCTCCAGTTTTTTCTCAGGCATGCACAGTTGAGCGCCTCTGACCTAAATTTGGTGTGCCCAGTTCAAGTTACGCGAGAGAGCCTTGAACAGCCTCCAATCTTTTCTTAGGCATGCGCAGTTTGGCGCCTCTGACCTAAACCTAGTGTGCTTGGTTCTCAAGTTTGAACTGCCTCCAGTCTTTTCTTAGGCATGCGCAGTTCAGCGCCTCTGACCTAAACCTGGTGTCTGGTTCTCAAGTTTGAACCACCTCCAGTTTTCTCTTAGGCATGCGCAGTTTGGCGCCTCTGACCTAAACCTGATGTGCTTAGTTCTCATGTTTGAACAGCCTCCAGTCTTTTCTTAGGCATGCGCAGTTTGGCACCTCTGACCTAAATTTGGTGTGCCCAGTTCAAGTTACGCGAGAGAGCCTTGAACAACCTCCAATCTTTCTTTTAGGCATGCGCAATTGAGCGCCTCTGACCTAAAATATATGAATTACCTAGCGCCGATTAGGCAATGGGAAGAGAACCAGTTTCTCGCCAACCCCTTCATGCTGGGGGTAAAAAGTATGAATTACCCAACGCCGATAAGGCAAAGGGAAGAGGAAAAGTTTGGTATTTAAGCCCAAATGAAATGCTCGATAACTCACCATGTTGAGGGGAATAACATGGCTAGCCCAACTCAAACGGTAGTTAGTAAAGGCTAATCAAATCCGTTGATAGCTGGGGGTTTGCTAAAAATCCCATAAACCCTGTCATGTTAAACTCTTACCTCTGACAGTATGATTTGGAAAATTATGCCTAAACAATACCGAAAAATAAATCATTTTGATGACAAGTTATCTGTTGTGCAAACAAATTTTGTAGCCAGCAGATAAAAGAATCAAATGATTATCTTTATTCCATCAAGAAAAGAATGAAGTTACAAAAATTCTTTCTTTTATTACAAGTTCTTATTACAAAAAAAAAAAGAAGAATGAAGAATAAAAGAACAAGAACAAAATTATGGATCTCCTAGAAGCTTCAGCTTGTTCATCACCTCGTCAATCACCTGACGACGATTTGCTTCTATGGAGTGTTGAGCATGCTGAAGTAAGACATCGTCATTTATGGCTAGTTGCTGAGTCAGATGTTGACGAGAGTCTTCTATAGCACGGCTCCTTAGTCCCTCCTCCTGCTCAACCTGCCCCTGTTGGAGGATTAGCGCTTCCTGCTTCTTAACAGATTTTCCTAATTTAAGCTCATTGGCCGCTATGACCGCCCGAGCTTTAGCAATGGCCTCCTGGGCCCTAACGATTTCAGCCTGACTTCCCCCAATCTCAGAGTCCACTGCCTCCAAACTCTTTAGAATGGACTCCCGACTAGCTTGAAGCTCTGCCAATTCCCGAAACCATACTTCTTCCTGACGTATTAGCTCTTCTCGACGCGCTGTCAATTCTACCCGAAGCTGCGCCATCTCTATTGCGGTGATCGCTTCCACATCCGCTTGGCAAACTGTGTTTAACGTGTTCACCTGCTCTTCTAAGGCATGAAAGCGGGCCCGGTAGGGAGCTGCTCGGTCTTGTCCCCCAATTCTTTCAATATTGTCCAAATAGCTAGATAACATTGGACGACTGAGACTGAAGAAATCCATGCCGCCAGGGATCATCTCGACACATCTTCTGAGAAACCGCATGAAGTCATTAACGCTATAGTTGAAGAGCTCCTCAAAATGATTCACGACGCCTGTATTCAAACCGGGTAGCGCTAAAGAAGATGTCGCTGGTGGAGGAGCGGTACTCACTGGAGTTGAAGAAGAGGAAGCCTGTCCCTGTACCAGGTTCATGACATGCGGAGCTAATAAGGCCAACGCAGATCTGGCGGAGCTAGGAACCTGAGGGAAAGTGATGCTAGGGTGGATCACTTGAGCAGTACCACCGACAGGAGAAGAGGAGGGAGTATTTCTACCAGAAGCTCCCTCAGTTGCGGAAGTAGCTTCGAACGAGAACTTCAAATTATCCCCATCTCCTGCTGGAAGACTTGAAGCTGGAAGAGTTACAGGTGTCTCGATAGTCATTATAATAGAAGGCGTTGATATTGCTGGTCAAGGAGCAGAAGGTGCACCAGAGACCACTGGGAAGGTCTCTGTGGAGCATAGCGGTGGTATTGGAGACGGCATGCTGGGAGACGGTGTGGCCTCTTTTGCAGCGGCCGCAATAATAACTTCTGTTCTTTCATCACTCCCAAGTTCATCAATGGGAGGAATTGATGAGGAAATTGGACATGTGGTCGGCGTGAAATAATCAGTGTCAAACTCGCCGGCAGAGCTACCCAAACCACCTACTGAGCCAGTAGCGCCCGAATAGTCCACCTTGTCATCGGACTCCACCTGGGTAGTTGAGTGCATCGGCTAGAGGAACCGACCGCCTGCATCAGGAAACAGGTAAATGGTGTTATAAAGTAAAAATAACAGACAAAAGACAAAATATTAAGAGCCATACCTGGAGATACAAGTCCAGTTGTCAGACTTGAAGGGGGAGTTGCCGACGTTTCCAATAGCGTACCCGTCTCGCTACCCAGCGGTTGCGCCGCAGGGTGCTCAACAGGCTCTACGGTCGGAGGAGCCGAATCCTCAGGAACACTTGGAGCTCCAGTAGGTTCACTCTCCCCTGCCGGCGTTGGAGGTAGAGTTGAAGCCAGCAGATCAGAAGCGAACTTGATAGCCACTTCTTGAGGGGCTACCAGAGTTCCCGGAGCCAACTTTTACTTCTTTTTAGCAGGTCCTTTCTTTAAGGTACCGCGGCGTTTTAGAGTCGGGCTCTAAGGGCGAATGACGACAGGCTGGGGAGCACCTCCAACATCGGGGTTATTATCATCATTGTTATCATCATCACCATCAGACTCGCTGACGTCTGACGGTTCAGCCGCGGCGCCAAGAAATTCCTCCATTCTTTTTATTCTTACTCTTGAAGAACCCTGGCGGCTAATGTAGAAAGCAACAATCTCCTTGCAGCAGCTTCGGTTGAGGGAGAAATGAGGCACATCAGCATTTGCGATGCGATACCATATGTAGAAGCTGAGAGTCATGGCCAATTCTGGCGACTTCTGTGGAAGAGCAAATTCAGCTCCGGTCCCGCAAGCTGTGAAATAAAACCAGCCGCGGGCACCCTCGTACAAGTTCCCCTCATGGACAAGATTTTTGCTTGGATTACTCACATAGAGTTGGGAGTATCCAAATTGGCAAGCAAAACGACTCGGGATGTACGGTTCGATAAGACATTTACTGTCTTGACGATATACCAGATGCCCGGGCCGAATATTGAGAAGCCACCAGAAAGCTCCTGAGCATAAAGCAGTAAAATTATTTGCTCCTACAGTATCCTTCAACTTCAATCCGTATCCTCCACCAGAAAAGTCAGGGAAGCACCTGAAAATCTCATAGTTCTGGTGTTGTCGAAGAGTCTTACGGATTTGGGACATATAGTATTGTTGCCATGATGAACGTTCATATAGTTCCACAAGATAACACTTGTCACCTGAGCGGCGTGAAGCAGCACTCATCAGAGATGGGCAGTGTAAAACGAGCCATGCCATCAGATAAGTGTAAGGAAGCTCCACCCTAGGGTTCGGAGTCTTCACTTGAGCGATCTCCTTCGACTTGCCTTTCCCTTTTCTTTTGCCCTTATTGGCAGGGATGAAGTCATTGCAGAGTGTCCGCAATCCATGCTGTAGATTGCACACCATGGCGGGAAGAAGTCCAAAAGGTCGGCCGTATGTAAGGAGAACTGCTGGATATACCACAGTCATTGCAATTGCTTATTTGGGCAGCGACGGCACGGCACATCTCTTCAGCCACAGCATCAGGAATCCAGCAATAAGGCCTCTGTTGGACACCGGGGACTGAGTCTGATAGTGGTAGCTCTTGAATGAGATACCAGGACCAAATCCACCTTCGTTGGATTCAGTAGTATAAAGCGCTAGCCGGGTCTTGGCAATGCGGCGCTCAATCTCTGTGATGTACACAGGAGGATGACCATGGACAGTCGTTGAACTATCCTTAGAATTCAAATTGGCGAAGAGGTAATCAACCCATTTCTTGTGGCCGATACCTTGATTACGCACACCTGCTAAGTCAGCACAGATGCGGTAGTGACACATCATCTCCCAGTATGTGGCATAGATGCGCTCGTCCGTCGCCAATAGTATGTTCAGCTCCTCGGTGGTAGGGATGTACTCCTCGTAGGGGACTTCGCCCATTGAGAGCCCAGAGACTTCAAACATCTTGTGGAGAGCAAACCCTAGCTCACCCACTGGTGTAAAAAGAGTGCAGGCATCGGGGTCATACATCTCCAGAAAGCAAGAAAAAGTTATATGCACTCTGAGGGAACCCGAATTGGACGTTCCTAATGGCCTGGTACAGACCAATCTCCTTCAAGATGGGTTCATAAGAATCCAACATGTACTGAACAAGGCGGGCCCACCACATGTTGCCAGAAGAATAAACCCAGCCAGGCATCCTAAAGTCGCTGGCCGGGTACTGACCATCCTTCGCCAGGAACTCACTTAAGAAAGTTCTTGCGCGGATGGGAACTTCTCCTACTGGGAGCTCCTTGCCAAAACGGTCTAGAAGCAAACCAGTAATGCATTTGGGGGGACTATCTTGATAAACCCCTTGTGCACCAAATTTGCCCATTGGGACGCCATCTTACTCTTGAGTTAGTCCCCACTTTAACTCCCGAGGCATCGTCAGCCTCTGAAGATAGACCAGGGGATAGTTATGATCCATCCCAGGTAGAAACATTAAAACTTCGCCAGAGTTATATAGCCATATGCAGTCCTCTTCAAATAGGATCGCATCTGATTGCTCCATCTGGTCCCCAAAGAGAAACGCTGGCTTATCTAGTGCTTCTCTGTTCACATCTTCGAAAGCTGCATCAGTGATGATCTCGCGTGCAGTAGTAGGATGGTATTTGATCAATTTCTCCCTACGGTCTCTCAAGTTAGGGTTATATGCAGCCAAGATCGTGGTGAAGCGAAATTGAGCTGATGGGTCAGAACCACCAGAAAAACTAAAGTAGTTTTTATGGGGAAGAGCTTCCGCCGAGTACCCTACTGCAAGAAGAAAAAAAATCAGAGTTAGAAAAGTTTCCATGAAATAGAAAATTTTTCTAAGTATAGACGCGCGAAGCTAAAAAGTAGAATGCGCGAAGCTAAAGATTAGACCGCGCAGAAGTCAAAATAGCCTCGCGTTTTCAGTGCGACTGCTACTTAAAAAAGCCTCGCGTTTCAGCGCGACTGCTACTTAAAAGAGCCTCGCGTTTCAACGCGACTGCTACTTAAAAGAGCCTTGCGTTTCAGTGCGACTGCTACTTAAAAGAGCCTCGCGTTTCAACACGACTGCTACTCAAAATAGCCCCGCGCTTCAAAAGTGCTAGGATGACGCGATAATTTCACGTAAGAAGAAAGCCAGAGACTTTTCTTCTTCTCCAAGCCTTACGGCCAGAGTACGGCGATCTCGCCGATGAAAGGGATGATTGATCAGTTAAAATCAAGCCAAATCACTCTAAAAAATATTTTAAAGAGTCTTGATAGAGAGATTCTTACCCCCAATAGGCGAAATGTGGGCTGGCGCGTTGCCGCCATGGCCGCTGCCACCACTGCTTGTGCCAGTCGCCGATGATGGAGTTGCATGGGAAGTAGCACGAGTTTTGGGTGCCATTGCTTGAAACTTGAGGAAAATCGACGAGAAATGGGAAGAAAATCGGTTGGAGAATGCTAGGGTCGCCTGAGCTCTGATCGCCTGAATCTCTAGGGTTTCTGGAAAATTCTCAAATGAAGTGAGAAGAAAAGAAATGGGGATTTCGTTTAAATAAGGGAAACCGCCTCTTGGAGTTCGGCGCGGATTTCAGAGAAAATGACTGGTCAGTTACTTTCCAAAACACGGAGCTATTAGCCTCGCGAGATGATGGAAAAAAGCGAAGATATTAACTCCGCGCTACTCTGCACAACTCCGCGAAACGCGAAGATAACTTGGTATTTTAGCTTCGCATTCTCATGAAAAACTTGAATTTTTGGCTAAGTTAAAATGATCATTATGCGATCATTCCAGGTATAAGTTATGCAAATGAGCCTTAGATTATTTTACCAAAATTATTAACCATCTATTTGTTGAGCAAGTAAGCTTCTTGAAGCCGACAAATAGAGAGGAAAATAATTTGCCTTTATTTATAAAAGAAGAGATTACAAAGAAGGAGTTATAGCGCTCCTTAAAGTTTCTACATATTCATCGACCCATCAATAACCTAACGGTGAGATTCCTCCGCGGGGTGTTGAAGTTCAATTCCATGGTTCACATACAAGAGATCAGCTCTACAAATGTCAATTAGGATCTGTCATCTGAAATGAAGCACAAGTTGAATTTGAAGCGCTGCAAGCCCTTACATGATCATCTCCATCGCTTTGGAAAGCAACAGAGATTGTCATCTAATAGAAATGGTCCTCAAGAAAACTTAATGGGCTACCTCAAAGTTCTTGTAACTCCTTCAAAAAGAACCAGAGCTTGAAACCTGCAACTATGTTGTAAAGTATATGCTTCTGGCTTCCTTAGAGTTACTTTCGTTGACGGAGATTGGTGCATAACTAGCTTTTGAAAATATATCAGGGAGAAGCTACATCCCAAGTCATCAGATTGGACCCGGTTCACTGCAAAAAAAGAATCAGGAGTTCCACAAAAATTTAGAAAATCTTCTAAGCATAAAAGCGACTGCTAGTCAAAATAGCCTCGCGCTTCAAAGCGACTGCTAGTCAAAATAGCCTCGCGCTTCAAAGCGACTGCTAGTCAAAATAGTCTCGCGCTTCAAAGCGACTGCTAATCAAAATAGCCCCGCGTTTCAAGTGCGCGGATGACGCGATAACTTCGCGTAGAGAAAGATCAGAGTTCCTCTCTGACTTCTCCTTCTTCTTCAAGCCTTACGGCCGGAGAACGGCGATCTCACCGGTAAAGTAAACAATTGGCCGGATTAAACCGAGCCAAAACATCTCAAGATGGTTCTTAGAAGCCCAAGAGTTAAGGTTTTTACCTTCGGAAGACGCTGCATAGACTGGTTCGCCGTCGCATCTACTTCCACGGCCGCTGCCATTAACGCCGACCAACGTGCGTCTAGCCAAACTCCTCTGGAGTGACATCCTAATGATGAAAATCTATGGAGAATTGAACGAAGATCAGTTGGAGATCATTCGTCAACATAAGTCGCTCGATTGCCAGAGTTGCCTGAGCTCTGAGCTCTCGGAAATTCTTCGGGTGAAATGAAGAAGAAGATGAGCCGAGAAGCTCTATTTAAACAGGATTTCCATCGCTTGGTATTCGGCGCAGAAATTCGGAGTAAATAATGAAGCAATTACTCATTTCACTGAAAATGAAGTGAAGCTGATTAGCTCCGCGTAGGCGAGCATAACGCGAAGGAGACTTGGTATTCTAACTCCGCGTTTTCAGTTTGAAGATCCAAAGTATTTCAAAATTTGCTAAGTTCGAAACCATTTTGAAAACTTTGGAGGGGGTTCTGTTGGCAGTGAAAATTTCTAAATAAAAAGAGTTTTCCACAACAGAATGCGGAGCAAATCCATAGCCCCGCGTCTAGCTATTTTTAGCCTCGCGTTTGAGTAAAAGCGGAGATGTTCAATAGCTTCGCGTTAGCTCCGCGCACTGGTTATTTAGCGCCGCATTTTGATGCGATTAAAACTCTGCGTGAGCAGATAACCAGAATATCAAATTGATTGAGATATGATTTGGGCTTATCCAAATACCAAATCAAGTCCAATTAGAATTCTAAATCAAGAGATTTAAATCAATATTAAATATTTGATTGGAATCCTTGATGAGAGTAAATTCTATTTAGATAGAAACTCTCAAATCATCCTGGGGCTATAAATACCGTCCCAGTTAAACCCTAAGGGGGCTTTTTCCTAGTTTTTGGGCTCTCTTCAGCTGGCAAGAGTCTTATTTTTGACATCTGAAATCTTCTTTGTGATCCTTTGGCAATTCAAGTACGCGAGAGAGCTTTGAAGTCTTTTTGTGATCATCTTCCTCTTAGAGAATTCAAGTTACGCATACAGCCTTGGATTCGTGAAGAGAAAAAACCAAGAAAATCGTCGACAATCGGCCGATATTTTCAAAAGAGAAGATTTCAACGTACCGATCGTCCAAAGGAACTACGATAGATCCCATCGCCACTGATCCCACGTTTATATTGTAAAAGAGAGAGATTGAACTATAAAATCCTCTCGTTTGTTCTCTTTATATATATATATATATATATATATATATATATCTTGTTCACTTCTATTGTAATTTAAGTTAATTCGATGGAAGGAAGTAAAGAAACTTTTGCGGCGAACAACCGGTGATTCCCTCACCACTTTCGTCCAACTTTTTCTTCTGTGTTTCGGGTTCATGTCCCCATCGCTAATGTTTTCCTCCTTGTTTTTGCCTTTACCAAGCCAACTCCAAGCTCTATCCATTGGAGAGGTGAGTGGTCGTAGGTCGAAAATGGCCTCCCAACTTGCCGTTTATGAACTCCTGCCAATGATGATACTTTCAAAACAAGTGCTGCCGTAAAATACAGTCAACGTGAGCCAGTTCCAGCTACAAGATGGATGAATTCGACCAAGTGATGAAAAACCAGTTGTGGCACCTCATGATGCACTATAGATCATGAGACTCTTGAGAAGTGTTAAATCAACCGTGTTCAGATTATCAATATTTGCTCTATCTTATGACAAATCTCGATACATGAGTAGAAGAGAGGTCTTCGTGTCAATGTCAGCTTGCGTAACTAGTTGAACATGAATTTCATGTAGGCTTGGATTAGCGAGTGATTGAGTAGTTGTTTTCTTTCTCCTATTCGACATTGTCAGTCGAATGTGACATGATTACATCGGATCCATCTATAAATCATCAAAAGTTTTATTTATATAATGAAATTTAAAATAGTCCACCACCGTATGCTAATTAAATTTACCACCTAAATTCATCCATATTACTTACTTTCAAGAAACATCTAAAATTTTAGATGAAGTATACAAATAGGCCAAATTCTTTTATCAATGTTTTGAATCCCACAAGCCTACTTCAAACGGGGAACAAATTATAAACTTGTCCATAATTTCCTCCTCTCTTAAATTCTTATATTCATCATGATGGCATAGCAGATTCTTTAAATCAATATTTAACTAGCAAATTACTCAAATTATCAAAAAAAGAAGACAACTTTCAATCAAATTACTAAATGAGTGCTCATAATTTCAACAAATAAGACAACTTCAAATCAAAACTTATAGTTCTAAGCTCATCTCTAGAAGCTTCATGCTAGTCAATATTGTCTCTTTTGTGTACCTTTAGAACAACCAACGACTCATAAAAAATCAAAACTTTGCCATCAAAAATTTCAAATATCCCAAAATAAAAGATTGAATCTTTTGATTGGATCTAGAAACGAGAGAGAAGGAAATTTGGGGCGGTCGGCCGCAATCAAAGGATTCAATCGGGGCGGCATGCCTAGGACAATGGGCGACAGACGCGGCGAGGTGGGGGCAATGGGTGCGGCGCGATCGAGACAGAAGGGCAACAGGCATGGAAGGCGATGGGTGCAATGGACAGGGGCAGATTTTGGGGGATGAGGGCATGGTTAGGAAGGAAAAACGAATGTGGTCAGTGAGAAGAGAAATATGGAAGGACAGTGGAGGAAAATTTGGTGTGCTCACTAGGAAAAACCCTTTGGAAAAGTGGACTCACTAGGAAAATAGGTGTGTCCCTTTGGAAATTCCCCGATCGGACTGCAAAACTGATAGGTAGAGCTTTATCTTGTTCTTGTGGATGCGAGCGCCTCCACAAGCTGATTCTGTTATGTCATTTTAATTTTGATTAATATTATGGATTAAATGGAGAGCTTAACTTCATTTGTTACATGAAGAAAAATTTAATTTTACTACTAGCACATATGTATTGTAAAAGTTAACAGGTCGTCCAACAAGAATTTCAAGTGTTTTGCAATTTTCACTTTAATTATATTTAACAAACCAAGAAAAAAATTGATTTATAAAAATTTAATTAACTATGGAAAAAAAAAAAAAAAAAACCAAAACTCTAAATTATAAAAAAAATAAGCATTTACTAGTGTCATATCGTCACAAGCACACATATAATAAAAAGTTATGTTTGTTGATCATCGTATTCTTGAGTAATTATTTTCCACTAAAAAATTTTAGTTCAGAATATAATACAATCTAGATGAAAAATATTAGTCATCAATATTGTCTTAGGAATATAGTATTCTTGAGAGATTTTGAATAATCTTGACCGAAGAATAATCAATCTTGACCAAAATATTTGGATGGTCAAGATTGTTTTAAGTCAATCTAGATACCATCCTTAATAAAATTATATCTAATCTTGATTTAATTACTTGGACAGCTGAGATTTTATTAGATTAAAACTAATTTAGTTTAAAAAATTTAGATAATTTTTTTTAGAATCAGGAAAACTTTTATTTGTTATCGCTTTTTTTTCTGGTGCTAACTCCTAACTGATCTAATGATGGTTGTTTTTCTCTCAATCTCAACACTAAATTTTCTTTTATCTCATCATCATCTCAATCTCAACATCGGTTTTTTTCTCCTACTTGGAGACTCTTGATTGAATACACCTCTTCCATTGATGGCAACATTTAGGAGTTTATCTCCTCTGATCCAATTTACGGTCCTCAGATACTTCTTCGATTGTTTTTCCATCTCATCTCATATCCCTTTTTTATATTTGTTTGGAAATCAATTATTTTTTTTATTTTTTTGGCCGATGAATCTATTTAGAGTTTCTGATTTTATTTATTTATTTTTCCTTTTCTCTAGTAGTTAAAGGTGATTAGAACTTGAGGAAGTTATTTGTTGTTGAGGCACTTGGATGGATTTTTTTTTTATTTTTTTAGTATTCTAAGAATTTACTTGGTATCTTAGCTTGTTTAGATATTTAATTTTTTTTATCTGCAACATACGACTTAAATTTGTGAAATTTTGTGTTTCTAAATAAATGCATAGTTAATTGTTAATTTGCCAAAGGGAGGAGCAACGGATTTTATTAAAGGGCAAAAAAAAAAAAAAATAACAATAATCTTAGCAATTAGGGCTGATGAATTGTTGGTAAAAAAAATTATTATATAAAGGCTATGTATGAAACTTTTTTAAAACTTCAAGAATAGTGCTGAATGGATTGGGATATAAAGGAAATTAATATTATGGATCATCTTGTACAATCTCCAATCTCTTTATTCTTGTTTTCCTATTTCATTTGGGCAAGAAGATAAATACATGGTTAAGTTTTATTTGCGTTTGATCCTTTTATTTATAGGTATGATTTTGGCAATAAAATTATTAAATTAAATTATATAATAATGCATGTAAATTGATACGTTGCATGCGATACAAAATTTGAATAAGGATGTATGGCTTTTATATGTGCATTCGTTTAGTCTCAACCCAAGTGTTAAAATTTTGGCGCTAATTTGCACGTATTAGCAAAATGATTAGAGCAACATTATTAGTCCATCTTTAAATTACAAATTAACTCCAATTTAAGCAGGATCACATAGAGAAGCCTCTGCACTTTGTGCTGATTGATGGCACCTAGAGCAGTTCGGCTGTTGTGTACAGAGGTTTGAAAGTATTTACAAATCTTACTTTCTTGTTAGCAATTTTATGTTATATTATTTGTTTAATGAGGTTAAACAAATTAGCCTACTTATGTTGGACTCATGCTCAAAATTACAATTTTCTTATCCCAGCTTTCTATCTAGCCCGTTCATTTATGTAAGTTTTTTTTTTTTTTTCCTATGAAGCGTATATGGTAATGCGTTAATAGAATTTATAATGAATAATAATATATATTTCTAATTTTCTTTCCTCATCAGATTCAAATTCATAAGTAAACTATTGATGCCTCATTGAATGAAGAAGTATCTCATAGAGCTCCATTTCTTAAATGATGCTTCATGAAATATTTCTTTTGTTTGTTGGGCCACACACTACTTTAATGATGCATAACCTATAGTGAGAAAAGTGCTGCTTGGTATTAGTATTAGAGGAATTAATTTATTAATTAATTAATTGTGTATTACTGTAGGTATTGTAAATATTTTAAATTGACAGCGAATCTCATAGATTAGGTAATTAGTTAAATTTAGAATATTTGATTGGCTATTAATTAAGATTCTGGTCAACAACCCAATCTCATTTTATACGTGTATATATATATATATATATATATATATATATATATATATATATATATATATATATATATATATATATATATATATATATATATATATATATATATATATATACCTCACCTTTATTCAATGAAAAGTAAGCCATTATTTCCAGCATCTTTATGGTATCAGAGCCACTACATTTCTGACCTGTCTTTTCACCTTCTCTGTTTCTTTGTCTCACAATTTTCCACGTTCTTCTTCAATCATAATGGTTCCGAAGACACCTCTGCATCTTCCACTGCTCACACCACCATTCAAAGTACCCAAGACCCAAATAATCCTCTTGTTACCATCAATACTACAAACATCACAAAACTGACCACCACCAACTACATCACGTGGAGCCTCCAAATTAGAAGTCTATTAGAAGGATATGATCTCTATGGCTTTCTCGATGGTTCTCATCCCAGTCCCACACCAACTGTTACAGCTAATGGTAAGTCTGCTCCAAATCTAGCCTACACTATATGGAAGCGCCAGGATCGCCTTCTCTTCAGTGCACTCTTTGGTGCAGTCTCTCTACCCATCCAACCTCTTCTTGACCGCAACACCACCTCTCAAGAGGCATGGGCCACCTTGGCTAATACCTATGCCAAACAATCCCGTGGTCACATCAAACAGATCAAGGACCAATTGAAGAATTGTGTCAAGGGCTCCAAGACGATCTCCGATTATATGTACTTTATCAAGAATCAGACTGATGAACTTGATATTCTTGGAAAACCTATTGATGAAGAAAATCTCATTGATAAAATTCTTGATGGCCTTGGAGAGGAATACAAAAGAATTGTCGACGCGGTTAATGCTCGTGAAACGCCAATCTCCTTTGGTGAAATTCATGAAAAACTCATCAACAAGGAGGTGTCTCTCCAACAATCACACACACCACCATCATTCTTTCCGGCCACCAACAATCCTGTCAATCAACGCAACAAATCTTGGCATCCTTCCACAACCTCCTTTCCCAATCAAGGACAACAATCCAATGTTCCTCGTAATGATAGTCCTCCACCACGTCCATAGCTTGGGTATTGCCAAGGATGTGGTGTTTAAGGACACACTGTCAAACGATGCTCCCTTTATTGACTTGTCAACACCCAATTATTCTCATCGACTCCATTGGCAACACGTCCACAAGCTCCACATCCTGCTTCTCCATGGCAATCATGTGCACACTTTGCATCTCTTGACACCACCGACACTCCCACATGGCTACTTGATAGTGGGTCGTCGCACCATGTCACCACGGATTTGAATAATCTTTCACTTCACACTCTTTATGAAGGATCTGATGACGTTATGATCGGCGATGGCTCGGGTCTTCACATTACCCATACCGGTTCCGCCACCCTTCCCACTCCTACTCGCTCCTTTAATTTATATAATATCCTTTGTGTGCCTAACATGAAAAAGAACTTTATTTCTATCTATCAATTTTGCAATACTAATCATGTTGCTATTGAATTCTTACCCACTGTCTTTCATGTAAAGGATCTGAGAACAGGGATAATCCTTTTGGCAGGAAACACAAAAGATGGCATCTATGAGTGGGCAACCTCCTCTCCAACATTATCTTCTCTGCTTGTTGTCTTTTCCAGTGTCAAGACCACTTCCTCCGAGTGGCACTCTAAATTAGGTCATCCATTATTACCTATTCTTCAGTATATTATGTCAACATTTTCTTTACCTTATTTTATGTCACAAAACTCTCATTGTAATGCGTGTTTAAGCAATAAAAGTCACAAGCTTCCTTTTTCTACATCTACAATTGTTTCATCTCACCCCTTACAAATCATATTTTCAGATGTCTGGACCTCCCTCGTTTATTCTGTTGATGATTTTAACTATTATGTTATTTTCGTTGATCACTTACACGTTATGTATGGTATTACCCGTTAAAGAAGAAATCTCATGTCTGTGATGTCTTTATTCGTTTCAAAGCACTAGTAGAAAATCACTTCAAACATTCCATTGTCACTCTTTACTCCGATAACGGTGGGGAATATCAAGCTTTAGATTAATTTATATCCCTTCATGGAATTTCTTATCTCATATCTCCCCCACATACACCTGAACACAATGGTCTCTCCGAACGCCGACATGACATATTGTTGAAACAGGTCTTTCTCTACTCACTCACGCCTCACTTCCGCTCATATATTGGAACTATGCCTTTGCAACCGCTGTGCACCTCATTAATCGCATGCCCACACCCACACTTTCCCTCTCCTCTCCTTATGAGTCCCTTTTTTGCTTTCCACCAAACTACACAAAACTCCGTAACTTTGGTGTTTATGCTATCCATGACTTCGTCCCTATTCCAGTCATAAACTTGAGTCTTGATCTATCCCTTGTGTGTTTGTTGGGTACTCCCTCACCTAAAGTGCCTATCTTTGTCTTGATCCTTCTACTTCCAAAATCTACACATCTCGTCATGTCAAATTTGTGGAATCTGTCTTTCCATTCAAAGTCATCTTAGTCGTCCAAGTCTAGAAACACTCCCAAATTGGTTTCCATCCGCGTCATTTCTTCCCACTATGGTTGCGCCACTCAACACACCCTCTACAGCCTCGCCCCGAAGCTCGGATCCATCTCACAGCCAATCTCCGGTCGACCACTCCACATCCTCCATCCACCCCACCTCCTCCGAAACTCCATGTCTCATAACCGACACCCCACTTCCTCTAAGCCAAATTTCGGTAGACCGAGCCCCGCCATCCGATCGCCCAAACTCCCCTTCGCCAAACCCACCCACCAACACCCATACCATGACCACTCGTGCTAAGAACAACATCCATAGACCCATTCAAAAACTTAATCTTACCGCTACCATCACCTCGACCCATCAACTTGAGCAGCATACATTCATCCAAGCTCTCAAAGATCCTAAATGGCGTCAGGCTATGTCTAAAGAGTACGATGTTCTTGTGCGGAATGGAACATGGGAACTTGTCGCCCTCGATTCGACGCAAAATCTTGTTGGTTGTAAATAGATTTTTAGAGTTAAACGTTTACCTGATGGCTCAATTGATAGGTAAAGGGTTCCATCAGCGTCCCAGTGTTAATTATCATGACACGTTCAGTCCGGTTGTCAAACCTACCACTATTCACTTGGTTCTCAGTCTTGCTGTTAGTCTAGGGTGGTCTCTTCGTCAACTTGATGTCAACAATGCTTTTCTACAAGGTCATCTCTTTGAAGATGTTTTCATGGCACAACCTCCAGGTTTTCATGATCGTGATAATCCCACACATGTCTGCAAGTTACGCAAGGCTATATATGGTCTCAAACAAGCACCACAGACCTGGTACCATGAGCTAAGACAATTTCTTGTAGCCTCTGGGTTTATGAACTCTCATGCGGACACATCACTCTTTGTCTTCAACACCAGCGGTAATCTAGTCTATCTCCTTGTGTATGTTGATGACATAATTATTACTGGATGTAATGCCATAACTGTTCAACAGTTTATTGATCTCCTTGGCAAAAGATTTTCCATCAAAGATCTTGGTGATTTGACTTACTTTCTTGGTGTTGAAGTTGCCACTACTTCTACTGGTTTACTTCTCTCTCAGCGAAAATATATCACAGATCTTCTCGCTCGCACAAATATGACAGAGGCCAAATCTGTCACCACTCCACTTGCCACCGAGCTAACACTTACAGTTCTTTCCAGCACTGCTTTGACAGATCCTTCTGAATACAGATCAGTTGTTGGAAGTCTCCAATACTTATGCCTCACTCGCCTGGATATTGCATATGCCGTTAATAAGTTGTCTCACTTCATGCATCAACCTACCACTGATCATTGGAATGCTGTCAAGCGGTTGCTTCGCTATCTTTCTGGTACAGCTGATCACGGTCTTTCCTTGCACCATCAAACATCTCTATCTCTTCATACCTTCTTTGATGCTGACTGAGCAGGTAATAAGGATGACTACACTTCAACCAGTGCTTATATTATTTATCTTGGTCGCAATCCGATATCCTGGTCCTCCAAAAAACAACGCACGGTTGCGCACTCCTCCACTGAAGCTGAATATTGTGCTATCGCGTCTACAGTTGCTGAGTTACGTTGGATTTGTTCTCTTCTAACTGAACTTGGCATTTGGATTCCTGCTACTCCGGTTATCTATTGTGACAATGTTGGAGATGTTCCAATCCTGTCTTCCATTTACGAATGAAACATGTTGCAATTGATTATCATTTTATTCGTAATCAAGTACAAAGTGGAGCTTTACATGTCATACATGTGTCCTCCGAAGATCAACTAGCTGATGTCTTGACCAAGTCTCTTCCATGCACTTGCATTCACCTTTTGAAGATCAAGATTGGACTCTCCAACCGAGCTCCATCTTGAGGGGGCATATTAGAGGAATTAATTTATTAATTAATTAATTGTGTATTTCTGTAGGTATTGTAAATATTTTGAATTGACAGCAAATCCCATAGATTATGTAATTAGTTAAAGTTAGAATATTTGATTGGCTATTAATTGAGATTTTGGTCAACAACCCAATCTCATCTTGTATATATATATAGAGAGAGGAAACGGGAAATACACCGGCGGTGAAGGGAGTTCCTTCACCGCCGCTTAGGTGGCCCAATAAAATTATTACACGTGGCGCCACTTAAAGTAACAAATAAAAAAACTCTCTTAAATACCCCTTGAGTGGCGCCACATGTAATAATTTTATTGGGCCACCTAAGTGGCGGTGAAGGAACTCCCTTCACCACCTGTGTATTTCCCGTTTACTCATATATATATATATATATATATATATATATATATATATATATATATATATATATATATATATATATATATATATATATATATATATATATATATATATATATATATATATATATATATATATATATATATATATATATATATATATATATATATATATATATATATATATATATATATATATATATATATATATATACCTCACCTTTATTCAATGAAAAGTAAGCCATTATTTCCAACATCTTTACTTAGATCCTAAAGTATTCTACATACTTCTGTTTACATATCTGTGGAATCTATCTATTTAGAACATATAATTATTGTTATTTGTTTGTTAAGATTTTGTAATTAACAGTTTATTTAACTTAATTTCTTTCTATATATTTATAGTGTCAAACATCCGAAGGAAGTTGAAAATTTTGGAGTTAAAGTGCAACAGACAAGGGATGATGCTGATGCAGTTTCATCCATTTAGAACATAATTTTGTTTTAATGTATTAGCTACTAGCATGCTAAAAATTAAGATTTGGAGCTACGGATTTGTTTTCCAACAAATTATGTTGGATTTGATTGTTAAATTTGTGGAGGAAGATTTATAAATTGTTTTATGATGGGAATGCTAATATAAGAGAACTTTTATGTATTTAAATATTTTATTGATTTGGAAAAATTGTATAAACTTTTCTTAGAAATTTTTATTGTAATGATGTTCAGTGAGTTGTTTTTGGTATACAATTTCAGAATATCGAAATATACTATTGATATATGCGATTAAAATACTTTTTCACGATTAATAGTTACAATTGTGAAAGAAAGTTCTTTATGGATTATCAATACAATTTGAGCATTAAAAATTCATCAAAAATTATATTTCTTGATAAAAATATTTTGTAGCTATTAAAAATTTAAACAAAAATGATCTCTTGGCCATAAATGAGAATTCTTTCAGGAAATCTTTTTTCTCGACATATGATATTTAATAGGAATAGTTATTGCAGATGCCAAAATTTTGTTAGCAAAGATCTATCAGGAATAGAAAATTATCGACGGATAGTATTTTGACTAGAACACTTATTCTAGACCAATAAAATTGATGGGAAATTTTTTATCTGAAATACTACTTTCCTGACAAATTTCTTTTTCCCAACAAAATCTTAATTTAATTGCAAATTCGCACATTAGCAACAAGGTTTTTCTTGATGAATTTTTCTCAACAAATGTCTCTCGAGAATACATATTCTTGACTAATTTGCAAGTTTTCCTTACAATAAATACTGTCAGGATTAAGCTTATTATTATGAGCAAAAAGAATAATTTATTTTAATTAAATAGTAATCAAACAAATGGTACATGAGGATCCAAGGACATAATAACCTTTATTATAAATCTAGAACATAAAGCCTGAAAAGAAGCATAGAAATATATAATATTGTCATCTATATCATATTAATAGGAAAATAGATAAAGAAAATCCTCTCATAAAAACTCGAGCTGCAGACATACCTTTCTGTATCTCTGCAGTTTTCTCGAAATACGAATCCGACTATGGCAGATCTTCCTCGTATGTTACCTACAAATAACAATATCTGAGCATGTCGAACCAAGACCGTTAAAATAACCTAATAAGTGTATCAAGTAAAACGTGATAGCATATAAGTACACTATGTATATATGTAAATACATATCATAAAAAATATAAACAACAAAATTGAGCATGGTTAATGAGTCATGATTAATAATCTACATTATAGCTGAATAAATCATGGATATTTAATGAAACAATTGAATCATGGATAAAATTTACATTAAAAAACATGTTATTAATCATTAATGTCCAATGATTGAATTTTGAAACTATCAATAGAAAAGACCACATATTTTAGAAGTGTACTATATATGCCTGGGATCAGACAACGTGACTCTTGATATTGCTCCAGAATATATCGCTAAATACTCAATCGCAAATGATTAATGAGCATCATATTCGAAACTCTTATAGATTAGGTCTCTAAATTTTAGATGTGCAACCTAAAAGAATGACCTGTTAGAATATGTATACAAACCATCATTTAAGTTCCCTCTTTAACTCGTGATTTCATTTTATATTCTAAGAATAACAATTTTACAAGCAAGAATGCAAAAGACTGTATAAATAAATATGCATACATTGGCCTTAATTATGATGGGCAACATATAAAAGGAAAACTAGAATTTTCTAAAAAAAATGCACAAAACAAACTAACCCATGGATGTCATGCGTATCGCAAACTCTTTCAATACACATGGTGATCCTAAAGTGGCTTTCTTGCTTGTGCTGCTTCAATTTCGAGGGTCTAAAGAATAAGTAGTTCAGAATTCAAATTACTTCTCCTGGGAGAGATTGCTATCAGGTTAAAGAGCTATGGAGGAGGTCATTCTTCACTTGCTATCTGAGTTGGACTTAAACCTCCTAGGACCACTAGAACAAAAGGACTATGCAAATGGCCCATGCTCAACTAATATGCAGCACGTCAATTAAATATCACAAGCAAGCACCAATTTCAAATGTTTTTGAAAAACAAAAAAAAATCTATGTACACACTGGTTTTGAGAATTATCTTACATGAAAAGCACAAGCTCACTGTAGGTCAAGACCCAGAACAAGCCGAAGAACTCATATGTTGTCCAGGACACTCAAAGGAAGCAACTATCCCAACCAATCAACTTTAATTGCATAAACAGAAAATTTTTCAACCGAGATTTAAAAATAAACTCTTAAATTTATGAAGAACACATGTGTATGTATATTTATATATGTATCAGTTCCCCAATGGCTTATGACTAGCAATTAATTGTATCAAGGCATAATAGCAATCAAATAGCACAGACAATAGTTATATCATCTCTACTACAGAAATTAGCAAATTCACTAAGAGATTAAGAGAAGATTTGGGAAAGAGTACAAGGAAAAGGGAATTGCACTAACCATATAACTGATGCGAGATTTAGCGAACCAAATAAAAATAAAAAGAAAGGAATTCAGAGATATCCTTTAAAAAAAAATTCGAGTTTGAGCAAAGCATTTATTTGTTTTGAGCAATCCTCTAAAAACTAGAGGTGGCACAATCCTCCTACTTTGGAATGAGTCTAAGCTATTGGTAGGGATGGTAATAGATGTGTTCATTAGTTAATTTTTGACCCATTCTATAAAAAAAAATAAAATTTTTATTTTCTAATTCAAAATTTTGTACAAGGAGTGCCTAAATTTTGACCATGGATGTGTCCCTTACCATCTCTAGCTGTTAGGAAGGATGTTTGATATAATAGAATTTGTTAGAGTTAAGTTTCCAATTTCAAATTATAGGATTCTATTCCTCCAATCAAATCTAGTTAATCCATAATTATTTAGTTAACTTTTTGGTACATAACAAAAATTGCAATTAATAATATAAATGACTCATCAATAAATAACATGCATGAAATTAAATTTCTAATCTAAAACTATGAACATAAAACGGAAATAAGAGGGAATTTTGGACTACGACATTGCAACCTTCAACGAAAAAAAGATAGGAAATTATTCATTTACCTACGCTTATGCAATTTACTAAACCCATAAACATATACACTGATCATCTTACATGAACTGTTGGCGTATCAACCCCATTCTTCAAGAATAGTTGTAAGATAAGAAAGGGCTGAATGGTAGAAGGACAGACAAGGAGTTTTCTGATTCTTAGTCAAAACATGAGGGGATTAAGGAAGTTTAAGCTACAAAAATTAATGGGGAAACAAAAGCCAAGTCAACTTCTTATCTGATGGAAACTACCCAAGTTTCTTGAACTAAAGAATAAGCCACCCTACCAAAAAACCTTATAAACCTTCATTAACAGATTTATATTCATAACTTGCAAATAAAAATCAGTGAACAAAAAAAAATATGAAAATAAAAAACAGTGAAACCTTCAACTATGTAATTTCTTTTCCTCAGTGAGACAATTTATCAGTGTATCACAATCTACATGTCACGAAGGACTCAATTCAGCTCAAATCATAGCTATTAATCACAAAAAAAACTATACAATTCAGGGGTTTCTGTTTTCAAACAATCATACAATACACATAAATATGCATCGAATTACCTAGACAATTAATCCCAATGCTTATAACATGAATAAATTGATGAGAATAGATTAAACATTAGAAACTAAATAAGCAGTGTAACAGATTAACATGCAAACTTCACTGAAAGTTCAGTTTTCACTAGGTAGAACTTCTTGGAGTCTGGCACCAAAAGTGCAAGCTTTAGAAACAATGAGAAGCATATATGAATTATCTGCAATAACAGTGCATAACGCTAAGCATCGATGGCACATATATCAAAATCCAATTCGAACAAAAAAGAACTCGGATAAGAAAATAAAATCTATAGAATAATGAACATTAGTCTCAAACTTTCTCATAAGGACAGTATTTATCTATCTATCTATTGATAATTCAAATTACACAGTCGTAAAAAAAAAAAATGAAACATAAAAATATAGTCTAATATCCCCCCTTCAATCTTCTTCCATCACCTCAAACAGTTCTACATGGGCTCCTTCCCTCCAATCTCTCCATCTGCTTCTTACAATTCAAACTCATCATCAAGCTTCAATGCCTCAGCAGCTGCCTCCTCTTCCTCATCATCAATCACAAAGTAAGGATTATGCACCTCAGGCCTAAACTTGTGCCCCGTGAACGCATAGAATGCCAGCGTGGCAAGCTCCCCGGCCACAACACTCGTCCACAGATACCGGTAGGAAGTAATCGTAAGCAATGCGTAAACCACCACCCTCGTGAAGTAAATATAGCATATGACAACAATATAGTACTGCCGGAACAGCGTCAGCTTCATCAAATTGACCGCGGCCTTCCCATCAGTCCTAGCCGCCTCCCTCAGATTCTTAATCGACCAAACAATGGGGAACAACACCGCGCAACAACAAAGCACATCAACAAGCAAGAAAACCTGCTTCCAGGTGACCCAATCCCTGGCGTACGGCCCTGACTCGTCGATCGCCACCTGCGCAATATTCGCCACAATCTGCAGGGGGATCACTACCATCAGCACCTTCTTCTCTTTATCCTGCAAGTACGGCTTCAAGAAGGACCACCCCGTCCCGATCAAAACAATCAGAGTAAACAACGAGATCCCCTTCAAGAAGCTGAATATGTAAAACAACACATCCCATCCGTGCGCGCTCCCCGTCCTCTCGATGTAGGACTTGTCCTCGGCCTCGAAGAGCAGATTCATCGCCTTGAGGATGACGACCCCGAGCATGAAGTAATGGATCCGGAATGCGGTGGAGCGCTTCTTGATCAAGACGGAGACCCAGACGGCGGCGAGGACACAGTACACCAAGAAGAGCAAGAAGTAGACCATGGGCAACACGGCGGAGCCGGCGGAGAGGTAGATCCGCTTGTTGGATCGGGGCTCGAGGTTGTACATGGCGGATCGGACCGACATGGAGACCTTGACGTTGGGGAGGCAGTTGGCGAAGAGCAGGGTGTACTGGCCGGGGTCGGAGACGTGGAAGGGGGCGCCGAACTCGGAGGCCCGGACGGAGGGGGTGGCGGCGGACTGGGGGAGGCGGTCGAAGGAGAAGACGAGCTTGACGAGCTCCGACTGGAGGGCGCACGTGATGTCGAAGTCCTGGATTTGCTGGAGCACGTGCATCCAGGTGTCGCGGGTGCTGAGGAAGAAGCCCAGCTGGGAGAGATCGAGGTCGGGGTTGGAGTCGGACAGGGAGATGCCGGAGACGTTGAGCTCGAGGATGCCGGTGTGGGTGAAGCCAAACTCGTCGAAGGGTATGATGGTGCGGGAGTCGGAGCGGATGTCCATGACGCGGATCTCGGCGGATCCGGATCCGATAAGGAGGAGGACGGGGAGGAGGAAGAGGAGGAATTTTGCTGAGGTCGCCATCGAGATCGAGATATTTTGGATCTGGATCTCGATATATTGAGGCAGGTCGTCGGTGAGAATTGGGAATTGATAATTAGGAATGGGAAAAGAAGGGTTTTGTGAGTTCAGGAGAAATTAAGGGGCTTGGGGTTGGTTGGAATTACGAGAGAATGGCTGCTGCTGTGGGTGGTAATGATGTCATTATGGTGTAAGAGCAGGGGTGGTTGGGGAGGATAGGTTGGACTTGGACGCGATTAGTGTCGGTGGGTTTTTTTTTTTTTTTTTGTTTTTTTTGCGTGGGGGGGGGGGGGGGGGGGGCGGGGAATCCGCGTTGACTTGAACGGCGGGGGAGGGACGCCGGGCGATGAGGGACTTTATTTTTTTTAATGGTTTGTTGGGTGGGAGAATTTTCTAGAAACTTCGGATGAGAAACTTATGTATATAATCTGACAATTAAAAGCAAAAACAAGAATGATCATTTTTGCGACTTGAGAATAATGTTTGATCTTATGTATAAACACCAGTTTAAGATGAACTCTACTAAATCTTTTCAAGGGGTTTCTAGCGGAAAATTCCTTGGTTTTGTAGTTACTTCCCAATAAATTCATTTTATTCCAAATAAAATTAAGGCAATCCAAGACATGCCACTAAAGAACTAAGAGGACTATAAAGTAGATTGGCGTACATCTGCAGATTTATATCAAATTTATCTGACAAATGCCAACCTTCATAAGATTGATGAAGGAGTGTCATTTGTTTGAGATGACGCATGCCAAAAGGCCTTCGAAGAAATCAAGGAATATCTCACTAGACCACATGTACTCGTAGCTCCAGTCTCAGGAATACCTTTTCTGTTATATGTGAAGGCATGGATCATTCCTTGGGAGCTTTATTGGCGTAGAAGAATGAATTAGGACATGAACAAGCTATTTATTACCTTAGCAGAATGTTGGTTGGGGCTGATATCGATATAACCCAGTGGAAAATTAATGTTTAGTTTTAGTGTTTGCGATCCAGAAAATGCGACATTATCCATATTATATCGAGAGTTAATCCCTTCACAATACTAATGACTAAACTAGGGTTATTATATTCAAGACTATCCAATTGGGCAATTTTTCTATCACAATATGATATGCATTTTATCCCACAAAAATCAATCAAGTGACAGGCTATAACTGATTTTCTAGCTGAACACCCAATTTCAGCATCTTCAAAATTGTATGAAGAAATTCCTAACGAACTAGACGAAGGAAGTTCAATTCCGAAAGAAGACATTTCACGAGAAGATGCTGAAGTGAATGCTGTTACGGAGGATGTATGGTAGTATTTCTTCGATGGTGCTTCTAGGATGGGTCCCAAAGGAAAAATGATAGTAGGGGTGGGAGTTGTCTTTGTCTCACCTTACAACCACATCATTCATCGAGCATACTTATTGATAAGTTTATGTTCCAATAATGTTGCTGAATATAATACTTTAATGATTAGTTTAAAAATAGCCAAACAATTGGGGATAAAATATCTAGAAATATATGGAGATTTCTAACTTGTCATAAATCAAGTTAAGGGGGAATATGAAGTTAAAAATGAAGATCTTCTATCATATTATCAAGCAATAATCAAGATGGCTGATAGCTTCGATGGCTTATATATCAGTCATATAAAGTACCATCAGAATAGTTATGTAGATTCGCTGCTTTCTTAGCTGTCACCTTAGCGTTATCCAAAAATACTAAAAAATGAGTAACAGTGGGAAGTAATGAAGTGTTCTGTCCGAAGAATGAGCTTGAAGCAGAATTAAAAAGCAAAAGGCAAGTGAAGATATGCTCTTGAGTCAAATCTCGAACCAAGAGATTGACGATTTCCTTACATAGATTATGTTCTTTTTGGAATATTGCCAAAAGATTCTAAAGAAGGAAAAGCAACTCAAAGAAAAGCTATTCGATTCTATTATAATGCCGAACTTTAGACATTATATAGAAAATCCTATGATGGGATTTCACTTCGTTGTCTTTCTAATAAAGAAGCTCAGGAAGCACTGGAAGAAATTCATAATGACATCTGCGGAGCACATCAACTAGGACCAAAACTTTGGGACAGTCTCCGAAGAATGGATTATTATTGGCCCAAGATGATGACAGATGCGGTCATCTATGCTAAGAAATGTAGAGCCTGCCAAATATATACAGACTTCATACATTAAGCTCTGGAATATCTCCACCCGATGGCTACATCATGGCCATTCGAACAATGGGGAATGGACATTATTGGATTAATTTTTTCAGACATCAGTTCATACTAATTATAACATATTACTTCTCAAAGTGGACTGAACCTATTCCTCTAACCGAAGTGAAGTCATCAGATATAATCAAATTCATTAAACATCATGTGCTATATCACTTTAGAGTGCCTAGGAAAATTATTCATGACAACTGACCTCAGTTCATGAGTCAGTCATTCTCCAGATTTTGCAATAAATATAGAATTGAAAGTGTGGCTTCTTCTCCATATTATTCTGCAGCCAATAGTTTGGCAGAAGCTTTCAACAAAACTATTGTAAAGCTCCTCAAGAAATTTTTTTCATCCAACCAAAGAGACTGAAATGAAAAACTTGGAGAATGTCTTTGGGCATATCGCACTACTGTCAGAACTTATACTAATGCTACACCATTTTCTTTAGTGATGGGTCTGAAGCGGTCTTGCCATTGGAAATTCAAATTCTATCATTACGAGTTGCATTAATAACCAAAATGACACAAAAAGAATGATATCAACAGAGACTTCTAGAGTTAGAAGCTCTGGATGATAAGCGGCTAGAAGCTCAACAAAGTATCAAACTTTACCAGGCGTGAATTTTCAAAACCTTTAATAAAATAGTCAGTCAGAGAACTTTCAAAAAGGGTGATCTAGTCCTCTCAGTAAGTAGACCGATCATAACTAATCAAAAATCCAAAAGAAAGTTCCAACCAAAATGGGAAGGGCCCTTTATCATTGATGCAGTCTACTCTAATGGCGATATCGGTTGACAAAACCAAATGGTGACAAAATAATAATGTCAAATCAATGGAAAATTTTTAAAGAAATATTACTCTTAATAAAAGTTGTGGAGCACCAGCTGATTCATATGTCTCTGTAATTTAGAAGAATAACATGGGTAGCTCAATGCAAATAGCAAATCAAATCCGTATTTAACTGGGGGTTCGCTAAAGATCCTCTAAGACTTGTCATAGTAAAATCCTATCTTTGATAAAATGAAAATTCACGATTCTGGACCAAAGAGTTTGAATCGCGAACTTTCACAATATTGCAAATCAAATTTTCATTTCTCCAAATTTACTAAGTTAAAATTATCTCTGGTGAATAAAATTTCCCTTTCCTCCAAATTTGCTAAGTTAAAATTACCTCTGACGAATCAAATTTTCCTATTCCTCCAAATTTGCTAAGTTAAAATTACCTTTAGCGAATCAAATTTCTCTTTCCTCCAAATTTTCTAAGTTAAAATTACCTCTAGCGAATCGAATTTCCATTTCCTCCAAATTTGCTAAGTTAATATTACCTCTGGCGAATCAAAATTTTCTTTTCTCCAAATTTGCTAAGTTAAAATTACCTTTGGCGAGTCAAATTTTCTTTTCCTCCAAATTTGCTAAGTTAAATTTACCTCTAGCAATTCAAAAGCTGTTATACTACAAGTCACTGAATAGCGCGAACTTTAATTTGATCAGGAAAGTTAACAATTACTTCTATCCTGGCTCAAGAAATTTACTCATTCACAACAAAATTTATTTTTGGTCAATTGAATAATGACTTCATATTATCAAGTTAACAATTACCTCTGAACAATATCCTCAGAAGTCAATACTCATCAAGTTAACAGTTAACTATGATGATCAACATCAAAATAATTCATCAACTTAACAATTACCTTTGATTGAATGACAATAAAATTTAAAAAAAAAATCTAAATTCATTATCAAATTAAAATTACAAAGAGTTTCTTGACATCATACAGTCAATGAAAATGAGTACAAATCATTAAGTCAAGAGAACATTAAAATTTTTCGTCAACATCTATAGGATGGCTTCATTAGTAAAGGCAAAAAGCTTGCTTCTATCGCCTCCTGCTGCCAATGGTTAAGAACCTTCAAGTTGGTTCGCTCAGTCATGATCAACATCACCAGTGACTTGATTAGTTCAAAACTGGGTGTATCAAATGCATATCCCCAGGCGTACAACTTGAGGGATCGTTGAAATTGAGTGCCACCTACAACCACTTATCATCCTTACTTTAAAGATACTAGGCAAGAAATAAAAATGCCACAGATCCGAATTTTTTTAACTCATGTAAAACACTGAGATCTTCTGGTTCTCCAAGGATATTGGAAGAATTTAAGAACTAGTTGGGTCTGGCCCATTGTTAAGAAAAATGACTACGGTTATATCCTGTGATAGATCCAAAATCTTGTTAAGAAATATAAAAAAAAAACCTTATTTATGTTCATAACAAGAAAAATTTATCGTAGTTAAGAAAAATGATTACAGTCATAAGGATCTTTCCAATGGAATACTCCTTCTCTAACAGACCTAGTAGAAGACCAGGTACAAACAGGCTGACGCTATCTGGGGGCCTTATAATATGCCAACCCCGATCCATTATCCCAACCAGGGGAGAGGAAGATGAACATAAATATATGACAAGATCAACTCTGGAGAAGAACTTTAAAAGATAGAGAGATCAGAAGAATTCTCAAGTCAAAATGACTCTCTGTGAGAAAAGTTCAATATAGAGGATTTCATGATCAAAATCTTCAGTTAAGAGATCTTATAGGCAAAATCTTCCGTTGAGGTCTTTGACCCGGTTCTTGATAAGATGTATTATTATTGCATGGGGCGCTTAGATATCGGTGTCAAAGAAAATGAAATTTTTGGTTGAGATTGTTCGCCGTAAAATTGTAAATGATCCTCTATTGATATCTTCAATAAAGGATTACAATTCCAACGGTTTTCCGTTTACAGAAGATGAGAAAAATGGATTTCCTCTTTATTTAAAGCTGGGTTCTGAGGTAGCTGTGGAGGACGATCTTGCTATCCGTTGACACTCCGCACAAACTCTTTCAATTGGCAGGAAAAGAAGGCTCTGGACTTCTGATTATAAGGGGTAATTCAAGAAGAAGATGATCGATCCCCTCTCTTTTTGTTTTCCTGCTTTTTATAGGGGTTCTAGGACAACATCCCCGTCTCATTCGTTCGACCGTTAGCCCCCACTACTCGAGAAGTGCCATCATATTCATTAGGTAGTTACTCCTACGATCGAAATAATACCGCTATATTCGTTTAGCAGTTGGCTTCACGATCCGAGATGGCAACTCTCTTGTTCGGATATGGTGACTTTGTATTAAACCCCTCCCCGAAAGCTATGGGTGGTATCGCGAATCTTATCTTAGATTCGCGGACTTGTCCTATCATAGCTGGGTCACGAACCTCGAACTTTAGATTTGCGGATCTGCTGAGTTGCGGATCTCTAACCCTAAATTCACAGATCTGCTTGAATTTTTTGCCGACAAAAACCCCTTTAAAGTTTTCAAAACTCTCACGATTCTCTGAGGTGTTTTGGAATACTTTGGATATAACATCCTGTATTAGAATCTCCACTTTTCATATTTCTAAGAGTACAATTCTGTATTAGAACTTTCTTCAATTGAGGGCAGCATGATTCTGTCTTAATATCTTGAACTCCCATTTGGAAAGGAATATGACTCTGTGTTAGCGCCATGAATTTGCTGCTTTTGAAGGAAAATGTGACTCTATGTTAGTAACACAATTTTCAACTTTTGAAGAAAATACGACTCTGCATTAGGGTCGCGAATTTCCATTTTGCAAGGAGCACGAACTTTCATTTTGGATAAGAAGACGATTCTGTGTTAGGGTCATGAACTTTCATTTTGTAAGGAACACGACTCTGTATTAGGGTCGCGAACTTTCCTTTTGGTTGCGGAAAATTCAGAAGGCGGTTGCTTTATACGACGTAGGAATTGAGACTTTTCTCTGTGCCACATTAAATGAAAAGGTACTCACGAGATTTGGGCCAGAGATCACGTCCATCCGAAGATCTCGGCCATCAAATCATCTGCTATATAATCTCGATTTCATGAGAGAGGTCATTCCTATCTCAAGAAATTTGAACTCCAAGTTTTTCTTCAGGGTTTTTAAGACTCCTCATCTTCGGTCTCTCTTAGCTTCCGATTCTTCTTGTGACAGATTTCTTTAATCTGCAAAAGATGCCGAAGAAAGCTTCTTCCTCTGATGTTTCTGCCAGTGGCTATCGAGATCTTCAAGCAACCTCAGTTCGATAGTCGTTCGGCAGGAACCCTTAATTGGAGGTAATTTTCTCAACACACCTTCGAAAGGCAATCCCTTTCTTAATTTTTTTGTCTTGAATCTGAATGTTTCTTTTGTAGTTGATTACGCCTTGAATCCGTGGCCGAATGATCATTATTTTGGATATTCGGGTGGCTATGATGGGAAGAAGGAGTTCAGGTTTGGCCAAGTTTTCCCATATTGCACCATATCCGATAGCCAGGAAAGAGAAAACAAAATTCTCCATCCTACTCGCTCAATGTTGCGAGAGCTGATGACCAATGCTTTTTTTAAAGAAGACAATCGATCTTTGTTGAATAAACCTGCCTTTTTGTTCAGGGATCACGTTTTAGTGCCTGACAGTGGTTTGGATGATGGAGATTACAAGTGGTTTCGTTAGGTTAAAGGCCGCAACTTGTTTCTCCTCAACATGGAGAGGTCCTACCCATTCCTATTCCTCCAATCCCTTTCTGTACCTAGACGAACGGACTAGCATTTAAACAGGCCGTAAGACGGTGTCTTATTGGGAGGATTTAACTCACAAGGTGCCTTCCGTCATACCACTGGGAAACACTTTTGTGAGTTGTTTCCAGGACCTTTAAACAAGACTTTCCTATAGGTGAAACACCCATAATCACTCAGACTTTCTTGCATCGATTCATTAATGCGCAAGGGGAGTTTCCTGTTCAAGACTTTCGTCCTCCTGGATGGGTTCACTGCTCTTCGAAAGGAGAGTGAGCAATCCTGACTGACTTCTTTTTGAATGCTTTCAGAGATCAGCTTCATCATGCGAAGCTGTATTGCGTTATCAGGACGGTTCAGCACGGTATTCCTGCTAGCAGGTTATTCCTGCTAGCAGGTTTTATTTCTTTGCTTTACTGGAGTTGTACAATCTAATACTTGTACAATCTTTTTCTCTCGCGGTGAATTGAGTTTTTCCCTTCATGAAATGTATGAGATTTTGGGACTACCCATAGGAGACATCCCATATGAAGAGAACGTCCCTACTGAGGAAGAACTCCATCTGTTGAAGACCCAGGACCCTTTGGTCTATGATACTTATTGGAAATTGCTCTGCCGTTACCACATTTTCACCCACATATTTGGTAATCGCAATGTGAAGCCGAAGAAGTGGTTACAATACCTTTTGCCCAATTTTTCAAAGAATAATCCTGATTTCACTCGCCTTCTCCGATTTCTGAAAAGGAGGTTGAGAGGAGAATTGCAAGTTTCGGGACAGATGCTTACATCGCTGAATCTGATGAGAACGTTTTCAAGGCTGGAACGTCCTTTGAAAGTTTTCACTACCAGGCCCTCCAGCCTTTATCTGATCCGGCCTTCTTGGCGTGCTACTTGATGGCATGGTTAAAGAAATGTGTTATTCTTTCACAGGAAAGCATACCCGTTCGAGCCGTATACCCAGCCGTCTTGCTTGCATTCGGTAGGCAGCTCAGTCTGCTGCCCACGATGGTGTGCAGTATTCAGAGCGGGCTAAGGAGATTGGCTGACAAATTTTGTAACGTGAAGAAGGAGCAGAGAAAGAAAGGAGAACTAATCATTAAAGACTCCTAACCCGCATGTAGAACTTCCCTATACCTATTTGATGGCCTGGCTAGTTCTACACTGCCCCACTTTGATGAGTCCTGCTGATTCACAGATAGACTTAAATGCTCCCAAAGTGCAGCACTATGAGAGGTCGCAATGGAAAGGGGGCTACATGGCCACAATCTGCAAGATCCTCTGTCACTTCGCGAATTTTGAATTATTCAAATGTTTTCCGTACTTTCCAAATGCTGGGTACGGGGAGGAATTTGCGGATATTGCTAGTGCTGATAAGTTCACAGTTCTGTCTCCAGGGTGCTTCTGGTGGTTAATAAATATCCACCAGGACATTTGGTTCTTCATTTAGGGAACCACTGCAATATAGAGCCTTACTACCCGAGCCGTTTCGCTCGACTGTTCGGGTATGATCAACTCTATGTTGGTAATCCCAATAGGAAAATAAGTTTTGTTGGGAATGCTTTTGAAGGAGCTCGAGCTTGGTTCGACTTTATCGCAAGAGGTACCCAGGCTAAATTTGATCTCCCAATCAAGACCCCGAACTTGTATATGAGTTTCGATTTCTGCAAATGGTTCGCAGATGCTAATTCCGCTCTCCAGAACTTCAATGTAAACTTTACTTGTCTGAGAGAGATTAGAGCCTGCTATGCTCAAAAGAAGAAGGCAGACAGCACGAAGGTGGCAGGAATGGAAGATTTCGGAGCAAAAGGTGCTTCTGATGAGTTGGAACTAGTGATTCAACAGGGGGAGGAGGATAATAGCGCATTGGTCTTATCGACCTAGCCTGTCTCCCTTGATGTTTCTCCACTCCCAACTTTGAAGGAGACTTCTCCTCAACCACAATCTCCTCCCAAGAAATTTTTGCATAAGAGAAAGAGATTAAGATGTCTTAGTGATTTGTCTATCAATCTGTAGGACATCGATCCGCAGGACTCCTCATCTGGAGCCGGTACTGTAGCACCCAATTTAGTTTTTGAGACCCTCGTGGAGGAACCCGAGGAAGATGAGGACGACTCATCTTTAACTCCCCGTTCCCTTAAGAGGCACCAGAGTCAGGTACCCATTTTTCGCAGCGATCCTACTCCTGCTCCGACTATTCAAGAGGATTCTGTGACTCTCACTCACCAGGCCGCCGTTGAAGTAGCTACTCCTTCTACTGTACAAGAGGATTCTGCAGTCCTTGCTCATCAAGATGCTGCGGATGATGAAGTATAAATAATTGGGGAGGTTCGCGCATCAGGTTAGCACCTCCTTCAGGAGATCATGATGACTTGGGAGATGACGATGATGTCAGCAGTGAAGATCTTCGATCTTCCACCTCTCCATCGGACCACGACAAGTATGTCTATTTGAACGAAGACGTTCGAACCGAGATGTACGAACCCGAGGTGTTCGGACCTGAGGTGCACGGATCGGGAGAATCCAGTGTTCAACCTTCAGGTTCGCCTTTATATTTTTTCAATCTTTTTTTTAAATTATGCTATTATTTGATATTGTAACATTCAATCGTCAACTTCTTTCTTTTTACCAGCTCCTGCTTTGACTCCAGCTTCAGAATGCATGGTCGCGAAGACAACTCCGCCGGATGACACCATCGCAGAAGCTAATGCTGATAAAGTGACTGAAGTCACTACTTCTGCCGTTAATGCTGCAGGGGTAATGGCTCTCGAGGTTACTATATCAACGGTCTCGATCGTAGCTACTTTGGCTGACACCTTGGTTCGGGATGTTGCAGCCAGTAGCTCTACTGAGGCCGCCAGAGGTCCTGTTCCTCTTAACGTTAGTGCTGTTACTTCTGTGTAGCAGAGTACAGTTCAGACTGTCTCTGCCTCAGCCATTGTTGATCCCTCTCATGTAGAGGTTGATGCTTTTGAAGTTGATTTATTGAAGGAAACGGCAAAAACTTTCCTCCACTTCCTTGATCGTTGCATTGACAAGATATTGAAGGGGGCTTCTTTTGCTTCGCTCGCCAACGTCCTCAATATTTACTTGACTGGTATAGTCAGTATTGGCAGAGAAGATAAAGCTGCTCCTTACAGGCTTATGATAACTCAACTTCAATGCCATGCCTAGTCTTCATCAAGGTCTAGGAGTGTCGACAAATCTGAGGCAGTTGAAGCTATCTTTCAGAAGCTGAGGGAGGAACAACTTAGGTTCTAGAAAGAGACCAAGGAGAAAACCAATGCTTGCAGAGCTTCCTTAGAAAAGGGCCAGTCAGACAGTCAATCTTTAGCTCTTCAGGTGGAGACTGCTGCTTCAATTGTCAAGAACCACGACCAAGCTATCGCCAGGACCCAAGAGTCCATCGCCAGAGCTCAAGCTTTCTTGGCTAAGATCACCAAGGAACGTGATGAGTCAATGAAGAATCTCACTAACTTATCCCGACAACGAGATAATACAATCAGAGATCTTCAGGCAATATAAGCTGAATTTGAGATGTTAGAGGTTGCTACAGTGCAGAATATCGTCGCTAGTGAAGAGGAATTGCATCGCCAAGCTGTTGTCCAAGCTTATGAGACCATCCAGCAAGAATTTGGCGATGCTGAGGAGAAGATGAAAGCCCTCCTAAACCATTGAATTGTAAAGACTCTCTTCCTTAGGATTCGAGAAGTCCTTTGTAGCTCTTTTTCTTTTGCAATTGCTTTCTTGACTTCGATTTTGTATGGTTCATGTAGCGAACTTGATTTTGTATTTCTAAATCATGACTTTGTATTTGTCTTCAAAGGTTTGCAATAAATTCGCCATCTTAAGTTTTGAAATTCGCAAATCTTCATGCAATTCTGGTATCTGTGTATCAAGCGTGTGATTTTCATGAGTCCTTGTTAGATTCGCAACTCTACATCCGGAGGTTCGCGAATTAACAAGATCCACACTAAACTTGCAATCTTGAATCCTAAGGGTCGGGAGTTTAGGTTTGCGACTTTCTACCTGGAAGTTCGCGGGATAACCCAAAATTCTTCAAAATTTATGGAGACTTCTGTGAGCCTTGGGATGAGGCCGTCGAGCGTGGAATCCCATGCGTTATACGTCTTTATTAATGATGAGATCTCCGGGCCGCAAGATCTAAACGTCCCATGCAACAATAATAAATTCTGTTGAGATCTGAGCCAAGAATCTTAACCGAAGATTTCGGTTTTATCTTTTCCCAATTGAAGATCATAATCATAAGACCGTCTATATAAGGTGCATGACCTTTCCATGAAGGATCATTCTGACGTGGGAAAAGTTTCTTCTCCCTCGACTTCTCTTCCTTTCTTTTGTAGTTGATTCACTTGTGCAGCTGTATTTTCTTCTTCTTTGACTGAAGCGATGGATGGAAATTGGCATGTTACAAGGCCTCCAGACTGCGTCAATCTAGAGGGGCATCCCACCGAAAAGGTTTTTATGACCGTAGTCATTTTCCTTAACTACGGTAAACTTCTTCTTCTGATTAATATCATCCTCTCTCTTCTCTCTGTTTTTTTTAATAAGAATTTGAATTGGCTGTAGGAGATAACCATAGTTATTCTCCTTAACAATGACCTAGACCCGATGGGTTTGTAATTGCTTCCAATACCTCTAGGGTATTGGAAGGTCTCATGTATTTTTCATGAGAGAAAAGATTTCGAGTCTGTGGCATCATTTTATTTCTTGCCTAGCATCCTGCAAGGTTGGGGTGCTAATGGCTAGGGCGGCATTGAATTTGTGTAACCCCTCACATTATACGTTTGGGTGCATGCATTTGGTATGCCTAGTTTTGCATTGATCAAGTCATTGGTGACGTTGATCATGACTGAGCAAACCAACTCGGAGGCCCTAACCATTGGCAAGAAAAGACTGCAAGAGCAACCTTTTTACCTTTAAGCCGTCCTTGGAAGAGGAGGCTACATAAGCAAATTTGTCCTTTCTGAAGAAGAGGCTACAAGAGCAAACTTTTTGATTTAAGCCATGCTAAAAGAGGAGGCTACGGAAGCAAGTTCGCTATCCTAAAAGAAGAGTCTGCAAGAGCAGATTATTGCCTTTAAGCCGTCCTTGGAAGAGGAGGCTACAGAAGCAAACTTCTACTTTTGCTCATATCAGTGATTTGTATTCATTTTTGTTGATTGTATAGTACTAGGGAACTCTCTGTAATTTTTATCTGATAATGAATAAAGAGGTTCTTTCTTTTTGCATAACTAAAAGTGACTGATGAATAATTTTGATATTGATTATCAAAGATAACTGTTTACTTGATAATCTTTAAATCACCCAAAATTTTCCAACCACTCAAAGTTACTGTGAATGAGAGAACTGCTTGTTAACTTTGCTAATCAGATTGAAACTCGCACTGTCTAGTGATTTTCGGTATAACGATTTTGATTTGCAAGAGGTATTTTTTTTAACTTGACAAATTTGAAAGAAAGAAATTTTATTCGCCAGAGGTATTTTTTTTTAACTTGGCAAATTTGAAAGAAAGAAATTTGATTCACCAGAGGTATTTTTTAACTTGGCAAATTTGAAAGAAAGAAATTTGATTCGCCAGAGGTATTTTTTTTAACTTAGCAAATTTGAAAGAAAGGAATTTTAATTCGCCAGAGGTATTTTTTAACTTCGCAAATTTGGAGGAAAGGAATTTTGATTCGCGGCTTAAAAATCTTTAGTCTGGAACCATGAATATTTATTAATGAACTCCTGATTACTGACAAACTTTTATTTGTTATTTGCATTGAGCTACCAAGATCACATTACAACTGGTGTTCCGCAGTTTTTACTAAGAGTAATATTTCTTAAGAAATTTGCCATTGATTGGCATCATGATCTTATCAGCATTCGGTTTTGTCAACAGGTATGCGCCATTAGAGTAAACCGTATCAATGACAAAAGGTCCCTCCCACTTTGGCTGGAACTTTCTTCTAGGCTTTTGGTTAGTTATGATCGGTCTTCTTACTAAAAGGACCAAAAAAAAGTTCTTCGTTTGGCCTATTTGTTAAAAGTCCTGGAGATTCGCGCCTAGTATAGTTTAATACTTTGTTGAGCTTCCAGCCGCTTGTCATCCAAGGCTTCTAATTCTTGGAGCCTTTGCCGATGTCTTTCTTCTTGTGTCATTCTAGTCGTTAGTGCGACTCGCAACGATGGAATCTGAATATCCAAAGGTAAGACGGCTTCTGACCCATATACCAAAGAAAAGGGCGTGGCATTGGTGGGGGTTTGGATTGTGGTGCGATACACCCACAGACACTCTTCGAGTTTCTCATTCCAGTCCCTTTGATTGGATGACACAAACTTTTTGAGGAGTTTTACAATGGTCTTGTTGAAAACTTCTGCTAGACCATTGGCTGTAGGGTAATATGGCGAGGAAGCTATGTCTTCGATCCTATATTTGTTGCAGAATCTGGAAAATACTTGGCTCACAAACTGAGGCCCATTATCATGAATGATTCTCTTGGGCACTCTGAAGCGATAAAGCACATGGTGTTCGATGAATTTGATAACATCTGATGACTTTACCACGGTTAGGGAAATGGCTTCAGCCCACTTCGAAAAGTAATTCATTATAGCTAGGATGAATCGGTGTCCTCTAGTTGATGGTGGAGAAATCGGTCTGACAATGTCCATATCCCATTGCTCAAATGGCCATGATGTAGCCGTTGGGTGGAGATATTCTGGAGCTTTATGTATAAAGTCTATATATATTTGACTGGCTCTACACTTCTTGGCATAGTTAACTGCTTCTGTCATCATCTTAGGCCAGTAATAACCCATTCTTCGGATTCTATCCCAGAGTTTCGGCCCTGATTGATGTGCTCCGCAGATACCGGCATGAGCTTCTTCAAGTACTTTCGAGCTTCTTGGTTAGAAAGACAGTGAAGTAAGATTCCATCATAAGATTTCCTGTACAATGTCTAGAGCTCCACATTATAGTAGAACCGGATAGCCCTTCTTTGAATTGCCCTGACTTCTTTTTGGGTCTTCAGGTAATATGCCGTAAAGGACATAATCTAAAGAAGGGAATCGTCAGTCCCTTGGTTCTAGACTTGACTCGAAAACACCAACCTCGTCTTCCTGTGGCTTCCTCAATTCCTCTTTGAGTTCGTCTCTTGGTTAGAATAACTCTCTGCTCCCTAGCATAATCTGCTTTCTAGCATGCTTGGGTAAGGCCAATGTAGCAGCTAAGGAAGCTAGTGAATCTGCATAGCTATTTCGATGGCACTTCATGTGGCTGACATAGAAACCATCGGCTATCTTAATTACTGTGCGATAATACGGCAAAAGTTCTTCATGTTTGACCTTATATTCCCCTTTCACTTGATTTACAAAAAGTTGAGAATCTCCATATGCTTCCAATTATTTGACCCCCAGTTGTTTAGCTATCTTTAGGCCAATTAGGAGGACATTATACTCCGCAACATTGTTGGAGCATGGAGTTATTAATGAGTAGGCTTGAGGAATGATGTGGTTGTAAGGAAAGATGAAAACAACTCCTACCCCCGCTGTCATCCTTCCTTCGAATCCCATTCGGGAGGTGCTATCGAAGAAAAGTTGTCAATACACCTTTCGCAACTGTATTTGCCTCCAGAGACTCTTGCGAGTCGTCTTCTTTTAGAATCGGGCTCCATTCACCCAACTCTCTGGGAATTTGTTCGTATAACTTCGAGGATGCCGGGATTGGATGTTCAGCTAGGAAATTAGCTACGGCTTGTCCTTTAATAGATTTTTGCGGGATAAAATGCATATCATATTGTGATAACAAAATAGGCCAAGTGGATAGCTTCGAATTCAACGATCCGGGTTTAGTCATCATTATTCTCAAGGGGTTAACCCTCGATATAACGTGGATGGTTTATCCAACTAGATAGTGTCTCATTTTCTGCACTGCAAACACTAAAACTTAATATTCCTTCTCCACTAGGTTATACCGGTGTTCCGCCCCGATAATCATTCTGCTGAGGTAATTAATAGCTTGTTCATGACCCGACTCATTCTTCTGTGCTAACAAGGCTCCTAAGGAGTGGTCCATAGCCCTTATGTATAGCCGGAAAGGTACTCCTGAAACTGGGGCTACGAGTATTGATGGTTTCATGAGGTATTGTTTGACTTCTTCAAAAGCCTTTTGGCCTGTGTCATTCCAAACAAATGACACTCCTTTCCTCATTAACCTGGTAAAAGGCTGACATTTACCGGACAAATTTGATATGAACCTGTGGATGTACGTTAGCCTACCTTGCAGTCCCCTTAATTCTTTGAGGTTACGGAAAGGTGGCATATCTTGGATAGCCTTAATCTTATCCGGGTCGAGATAAATCCCTTTGGAAGTTACGACAAAGACGAGAAACTTTCCACTGGAGACCCCCAGAAAAGATTTAGTCGGGTTCATCTTGAGCTGGTGTTTCCTCATGAGGTCAAACACCGTTTTCAAATCTTTCAAGTTATCACCCTTATTCTTGCTTTTAATTGCTAGGTCATTTACGTAACATTCCACTGTCTTCTGGAGATGCTCTTGGAATATTACGTTCATGACACGTTGATACGTGGCACCTACATTCTTCAGACCAAAGGGCATGACTGTATAGCATATACTCCGAGTGGTGTTCTGAAAGACATATGCTTCTCATCATCAGGGTATATCTATATTTGATTATACCCTGAGAAACTATCCATGAATGTCATACGTTCATACCCGCAAGTATTATCTATCATAACATCTGTGATGAGTAACGAAATTCGTCCTTATGGCAGGCCTCATTCAAATCCCTGAAATCAATGCAAATCCAAATTTTTCCGTTCTTCTTGGTTACAAGAACTATATTCGCGACTCAATCAGGGTGTTGTTCCTCGCGAATAAAGCATGACTCGATCAACTTTTTGATTTCAATTTCAATAGCTTCCATGATCTCTGGGCGGAATATTTGTTGCTGTTGCTTTACTGGTGTAGACACTAAAAATAATTAAATAAAATAAAAAAAAAAATTATATGGAAACCAGGGAGAACCCGAAAGTGCAACCCGGGAAAGCTCCCGCGGGTTGCTACCCGCAGGAGGATCCCGCGAGTTGCAACCCGCGGGACATCCCGCGGGTTGCAACCCGCTGGAGGATCCCGCGGGATGCAACCCGCGGGACATCCCGCGGGTTGCCACCCGCGGGACATCCCGCGGGATGCAACCCGCGGGACATCCCGCGGGTTGCCACCCGCGGGACATCCCGCGGGTGGCAACCCGCGAGATCTCCAGCGGGTTGCCACCCGCGGGAGCTCCCGCAGGTGGCAACCCGCGGGAGACTCCTGCGGGTTGCATCCCGCGGGAACTCCCGCGGGATGCAACCGCGGGAGCCTCCCGCGGGTTGCAACCCGCGGGAGCTCCCGCGGGTTGGCACCCGCGGGAGCGATCCCCCAGGTGCCAACCCGCGGGTTATTTTCCGTATTTTTGTTTTGTTTCCTTTGCTGATATTCCGTGATCCAGTTTTTCAGGAGCGAATCAATCCGGATTTGAGGTTCTCTCAGTCTATAAAATACAGGATTGGACTTGAGAGAAAAAGGAACTTTTCTTTGGAGCCGGCAGAGCAATTCTTCACAGAGGGTTGAGAGATCAGAAGGAGCAGGTTTTCTTCACAGATCCCCTTTCAAGTTGGATAGTCAACGGAGGCAGCAACAAGACTCCACCGCCACCCGTACCCACTCAAAAAAAGGTAATCCACCAATATTCCCGTTCTTGTGATTCTTCGGAATTTTTGTAATCTAAATTCCTATTGTAATTCATCAATTTTGCAATGGAATCAAAGGTTCAATTTTCGGGCGTACAAGAACTGGCGACCACAGTGGGAGCCTCTCTGTTCACTACAGAGAACGTCGTGGCGCAGTCCGACTTGATACCCATCGGATCTGTTGTCGAAACGCTGATCGTAGAGGTTGATCAGCAAAAATACGAAGAGTTTATCTCTTCCTCTGACTCGGAGCCCAGGCGTCATCGCCGGGCTATGATGAGCAAAGGTGAGGCGTCATCGCCCACCGAAAAGAAGGAGTCATCGCCTATTAGAACTTATGAGGCGTCATCGCCCGCTAAAACTGACTCTGTCAGAAAACTTGAGGCGTCATCGCCCACTCCTAAGTTGAATCAAACTCTCACCCGCTCTCAGAAAAGAAACTTGAGGCGCAAAATCCAACGGGCCCGCCTGAACAGCGCCTCTGGAAAATTACAGTCGGAAAATCCAGCCCAAGAATCCAAAAATGGAAATTCACAGGAAGAACTGCGGGTTGCACCGCACGGAGGCAACCACGGAGTTGCAACCGCGGTTGCAACCGCGGGGTTGCACCCACGGGGTGCAACCCCGCGGTTGCACCCCGCGGGTGCAACCCCGCGGTTGCAACCGCGGGTGCAAACCCGCGGTTCCAACCGCGGGTTGCACCCTGCAGGTTGCAATCCGCGGGTTGCACTCCGCAAAAAGGATCTGGTTCTGGTGTCTGTTCGGGCACACGCGCAATGAACACACAGCGCACACCTAACTTTATGGTCACTCTCTCAGGTGTACCATCTCATTCCTCTTCAAACAAACATAAGGATGTGCTCATGCACTCACCTGGGAAGATGTCTACGGAGGAACAATCCAATGTGTGCGGGGCCCGCACAACTGCGCAAGCCAGCACACACTCTAGACGACTCCATAGAAGAGAATGTGTTGATACAGGGAAAGCCCTTAGCCCTGAAATATTACAAACCAACCAATATTATGAACAGAACTTGCGGCGCAAGAGGCGTCAGAATGTAAATGGAGATAAGCCCGAAGATTTGAGAGAGTATCTTACTCGAAAGAGGAGCACATCCCAACCCGATTCTCACTGCCATTGTGAACGACTGATCTCAGCCGTCTTGTCAAACTGCAAATGCAAGTCAGGACAATCCGTTTTTGAGCGGATTACAGAGCCAAAGAGAAGGCGGATAGTAAAAAAGATGTGCCCTGGGGATGATCTGCCTGCCGTTTCATCCTATATGGTTGGTAAAGGCAAGAAAATTGCCGAAAGTGACTCCTCAGACAAAGAGTTCACTTCAAAATTAAGGGGGTTGTCTGTTGAGCCAGAGGGTGTGTTCCGACACACTCGGGCTAGGAGAGGAGTCGCCATACCATTGAACTATAAAAAGTTAGCTGCAGGATCTGACGAAGAGGAAGACAGATATTCTGCTATTGTATCTTCACCCTATTCTGATTCAAATAGAGGGTTGGAGGCTACAGTAAATATGGCCGATCTTCCAGAAGAAGTCTCTAGAAGACTTGAAAGGCAAGAACAACGCCTCAAACAGCAGGAAGAGACTATGGAGGAGATGAAACAACTCTTGACTCAGTTGCTGGCCCAAACGAAGAAAGGCCAATCTTCGTCATCCGCTAAACAACATGAAGAGGAACATGTCCGCGTAGAGGAAGACAGTGGAGACGACTACGAAGAAGTACCTTCTCAGTTAGGAGAAAAAGAAAGAGTAAAAGTGTTCATTAATCCTCAGGTGGAAAAAATGAAAAAGATGGAAAACCAGCTACAGGCCCTTCTTCACCGAAAGAAGTTGCAGGAAGTGGGAATAGTGCGTCCCTATCCTATTGAATGGGAGACCACGCCCTACCCTGCAAATTACAAACCGTTAAACCTTCAATCGTTTGACGGGAAAGGCTCTCCACAGCAACACATCTTCTACTTCCTGTCACAGACAGGACATTTGATGGGGCATGATCCAACATTGACCAAGATATTTGCGAGTACCTTACAAGGACCCGCATTTACCTGGTTTATGCAACTACCCCAATGAACGATTAAATCGTGGGCCGATGTAGAACGTGAGTTTTTGGCCCGATTTTTCGAAGACGATACTGAGGTCTCGGTACCATCCCTGCTAGCAGCAAAGCAGGGAGAGAGTGAGACAGTAAAAGCTTTTGTCGAGCGGTTCCGAGAGCTTTCCGTGCGGTGCCCGCATGGCATGACACAGGAGACCCTCGTGGAGACTTGCAGGCATAACTTATTGACTGATGTCTTAGTCAAGATGGGTTCGGTTGAATCCAGATCTTGGAGAGAGTTGCTCAAGCAAGGTGAGCAGGCCGAAGACATACTCCGGCGCCTTGAAGAGCAACAACAATCTACAAGAAGAGGCACCTCGAACAAGCCAACATCTCATTTCCCCCGTTCCAGAGGGAAAGACATAATGGCGGTGGAGAATACATCCAAGCCGAAACAAAGGCCGGCTAAAAACAACACAGCGGGTTCACCCAGAATACAAAAACAGTATTCATTCAAGGATGAACATACTGTTACCATGTTTAATTTGCTCACTAAGCGCAACATGCTCAAGTTGCCAGAGAGCAAAAGACCTGAAGAGGTTGGAAAGACCAATGATCCGAATTACTGCTTATACCATCGGATCGTGGGTCACCCAACTAAAAACTGTTTCATCTTGAAAGATAAGATTCAGGCACTAATTGATGCCGGAGCAGTTCAGCTCAAAGCTGAACAAAAAAGGGTGACGACTAACTCGGCCACATTTACAGTGGGTGAGCTGGAGGTACCAGATGGGCTCACACCTATTCCAAAGGGTGAGCTCAGGGTGGTTAATTTGGACCCCCATAATCAACAGAAGAAAGGGTTAGTCCCCTTCACGACAGAGAAGCAGGAGGTCTTTTGGGTGCATCCAGACATTCTTGAAGATGAACAATGGATAACTGTCAGGACCAGAAAGAAAACTGAAACAAGAGGAAAGAAGCGCATGTGCAATGCCGTCTCAGCAACCATTGAGAAGGATGCAGATGACATTCCGCTGTTGACAGATTCTGAATCGGAGGCGACAGCTCTGGCGGTGGAGAATGAGCCTGCACCACCTTCCGGAACCAGATCTGGAAAACACTACTTGAAGGATCTCTCAAACACAGAAGCTGGCCCCTCTAAGCCAACCAAGGAGACTAATGAAGGAACTACCAAGCAAACTCCCGACAAGGAAAAACAAAAGGAGCTCAGATACAACCGAGCACTACGAAAAGATGTCTCTGAAGAGCAAGGTTCCTCTTTTCAGTTTGATGTCATGGCACAGTTGGCGAATATACCTGCAAGAATAACTCTGTACGAGTTATTACGCCTGTCCAAGTCTACAAGAGATGCGCTAAGAGAAGCCCTAGCGGAATCTGAAGCTTTCTTAGCCCATCTCCTGGAGGAGGTTGAGGAGGCATGCCCGCAATGCAACTCAGTGTCGAGGCACGCCCCTTATATCACTTTTACACCAGAGGACATGCAGCTGAAGAATATTAAGCACAACAGGCCCCTGTACTATACCGGGTATATTGGCTCAGCAAAAATCGGTCGAATTCAGATTGATCCGGGTTCTGCCTTGAGCATTGTGCCACGGAGGCTTATGCAGTTTCTTGGGATCCCTCACTACAAACTGACTCCAACTAATACTGCCATTTTTGGCTTCAATGCCAATGGCAGTCACCCTCTGGGAAAGATCAGGCTCAGATGTCAGATCGGAGATCTTAAAAGCGAGGTGACCTGTTACGTGATCGAAGCAGACACTTCTTATAACATTCTCTTAGGACGACCATGGATTCATGCTAATATGATCGTCCCATCCACCCTGCACCAATGCATGAAGTACGTGGATGAAGATGGAGAAGTGCATAATTTGATTGCTGACAAACAGCCATTCAAGGGTGTTGAAAACTACTTCGTAGACGCCCTTCTGTATGCTGAAAGTGCTGAGGTCGACCCCCCACTACACGATGAATGTGATAGTGGAAATGAAGCGGATACTGAGTCAGGAGTGTTTTTTGCCAATGAAGGCTTTGAACCTCTTGTAATTAATCTTGATGAGCTAGATCTAAATGACACCGCCAGTGATGAAGGCGAGTGGGAAATAAATGAGAATCTGAACTTTGCTTATTTGCCTGGTGTTCTTACTGATTCTTTAACTTCAGCTACTAGCACGGATGCAGATAGTCTCTCAGAATTTGAGACTTTAGCAACCATGCACATGCCTATTAGGTCATCGATGATGGTACAACCAAACATCGAAAACGCAGATGGGGCGGTGTTCGAAGTACCGGCCCATCGACCAGGTCAAAAACCTATTCTTTTTGGAAGAATTAAATCACATATAGTCTCATCCAGTGATAGTGAGAGTGAGGCTCAGGAAGCCCCTCAATTCTATCATTATGGACTAAAGTCATTCCGGATGATGGCAAAAATGGGATATGATTTCATCAATAAACCCGGAATAAACTTTGGTAAGGGACGTAGGGATCCGCTTCCCTCATTCGTACCCAAAGGAAAAGAACCGGACTATTATCACAAAACTGGCAGGGGGTTGGGATACGTCACAACACCCGATCCTTCGGATATCGAAGATATGATTTGCCAGAATGTGGAAGATTCCGATTGGGATTCGGATATCAACCTGGGTATATTATTCAGAGAGATGACGGTAAACATGACATCTATCAGTCCAACCCCAGATGAAAACGATGAACTGACCCTTATAGAAGATGAAGCATTGGTAAAGCATCTTGATGCCCAGTGGAACATGCGTTTTGAGCAACGTGAACCTCCTACGGAGGATAAGGTGGTCCAAATAAATATGGGAGATGAAACCAATCCTAAACCCATATTTATAAGCGAGAGTTTACCTCCTAATGAAAGAGACGACCTGGTGACTCTCGTTCGAGAATACATAGATGTCTTTGCTTGGAACTATGAAGACATGCCGGGTTTAGATCCTCAAGTTGCTGTGCATCGACTCAATATTAAGCCAGATGCGAAACCAGTAAAACAGCAACAGAGAAGATTCCGTCCAGAACTGATGGAATCAATCGAAGATGAGGTAAAGAAGCTTATACAATCTAGCTTCGTACGAGAAGAACAACATCCTGATTGGGTAGCGAACATCGTTCCGGTTCCCAAGAAGAATGGAAAAATCCGAATCTGCATCGATTTTCGAGATCTCAATGCAGCATGTCCTAAAGATGAATTTCCACTTCCAATAGCGGATGTCATGATTGACAACACCTGCGGATTTGAAAGAATGTCTTTCATGGACGGATTTTCCGGATATAATCAAATCAAAATGTGTCCGGAAGATGAGAAACATACTGCATTCAGAACACCGTTAGGCGTATACTGTTATACAGTCATGCCATTCGGTCTGAAGAATGCAGGTGCAACTTACCAGCGTGCTATGAGCACAATTTTCCGCGAGCATCTCCGTAAAACGGTAGAGTGTTATGTGGATGACTTGGCTGTCAAGAGTCGTAATAAAGACGATCATCTCCGGGATCTGAAAGCGGTGTTTGATATTATGAGAAAACACCAATTAAAAATGAATCCAACTAAGTCCTTTCTCGGTGTTTCTAGTGGCAAATTCCTTGGTTTCATTGTTACATCCAAGGGTATTTATTTAGACCCTGAAAAGGTAAAAGCAATTCAAGAGATGCAGCCACCAAGAAACCTTAAAGAACTTCGTGGATTACAAGGGAGACTAGCATATATCCGGAGATTTATCGCCAACCTTTCAGGGCGGTGCCAACCTTTTACCAGGCTAACGAAGAAAGGGGTGTCGTTCGTTTGGGATGAAGCTTATCAACAAGCCTTTGAAGATCTCAAGAAGTACCTCACAAAGCCTCCGGTATTGGTAGCCCCTATATCGGGAAAACCATTCTTAATATACGTTCGGGCAATGGACCATTCACTTGGTGCCTTGTTAGCACAAACCAATGACTCCGGCCATGAGCAAGCTGTTTACTATCTTAGTAGAACTATGGTAGGTGCCGAACATCGGTATACTCCAGTAGAGAAGGAATGTTTGGCCCTGGTATTCGCAATTCAGAAAATGCGGCATTACTTAGTAGGCCAAACAATCCATGTGATTTCTCGGGTAAATCCTCTGAGAGTGCTCATGACCAAGCCTGGGTCACTCAATTGCAGGTTAGCCAATTGGTCAATCCTCCTATCGCAATATGACATGCGATTTATACCACAAAAGGCGATTAAGGGACAAGCAATTGCTGACTTCTTAGCAGAGCATCCTGTCCCGCAATCCTCGAAACTTTATGAGGATATTCCAGATGAGATAGTGGAAGCCAATATGGTCTCTAAAGAACCGATTTGGCAGCTGTTCTTTGATGGAGCAGCGAGAAAGAACTCTGCTGGAGTGGGGGTGGTTCTAATATCCCCGCAAGACCATGTGATCCCCCGAGGATATTCATTAACTCAACCATGTTCTAATAATGTGTCCGAGTACAATGCATTATTAACGGGATTGCGAATTGCCCGACAGCTGGGGGTCCGACGTTTAGAGGCCTATGGGGATTCCAAGCTCATAGTAAATCAAGTAAGAGGAGAATACGAGGTTAAACATGAGCATCTCGTACCCTACCACAAGGCAACAATCAAACTTGCCGACTCTTTCGAAGAATTTTATATTGACTATGTGCCACGGCACGAGAATGCATATGCTGACGCCTTGGCGTCCCTCGCTGCTACATTAGCGCTCCCTGCTAAGTCAACCAAAAGTGTTGAGGTTGGAAGCCGGGAGCTCCTTTGCCCTGAGGAAATACTCGAGGCAAATGAGGTCCATGTGTCAGGGATGAACTTCGAACCCAGAGATTGGCGGTTCGTATTCGTCGATTTTGCGCTCTACGGGATGTTACTCGAAGATCCTAAAGAAGCCGCAAAAGTAAAAAAGGAAGCAAAAAAATTCTATTATAATCCTGAGCTTAGTTCCTTATATCGGAAAATGTCAGGTGGAGTTTTACTTCGGTGCTTATCACAACAAGAAGCACAAGAAGTACTCAAAGAAGCGCATGACGGGACCTGTGGTGCTCATCAGCCGGGACCTAAATTGGGAGACCGGATAAAGAGAATGGGTTACTACTGGCCGACAATGATGTCAGATGCCATGGCATATGCGAAGAAATGCCATGCATGTCAGGTACATGCGAACTACATATACCAGGCCGACCTACATCCAACCACAATTACATGGACATTCGAGACTTGGGGAATGGATATCATTGGTCCCATTGCTCCTCCATCTTCTCATGGACATCGGTTTATACTGGCTATAACCGATTACTTCTCAAAATGGGCAGAAGCTGTCCCTTTGCGAGAAGTAAAAACGAATGATGTGGTCAGTTTCATCAAACACCACGTTATTTATCGCTTTGGTGTTCCTAGACGGATCATCAGCGACAACGGCCCTCAATTCACTAGCAGAGCCTATACTAAATTCTGTGATAAGTTCAGAATACAGAACATATTTTCGTCTCCATATAATCTGGCCGCAAATGGTCAAGCTGAAGCATTCAACAAGACCATTGTGAAGCTTTTGCAGAAATTTGTCACTTCAAGTCAGCGTGATTGGGATGAAAAATTGGGGGCTTGTCTGTGGGCTTATCGCACGACGGTTAGGACACCCACAAAGAGTACACCATTTTCTTTAGTATATGGTTGCGAAGCTATACTACCTCTAGAAATTCAGATTCCTTCTCTTCGGGTGGCATTAGCTACAAGAATGACCACCGAGGAAAAACATGGCCAACGACTTCGGGAATTAGAAGCATTGGATGAGAAACGCTTAAAAGCTCAACAGCAAATCGAGCTTTATCAGGCGCGAATATCTCGGGCCTTCAACAAAAAGGTGAAGGAACGAACTTTTAAAGTGGGTGACTTGGTCCTAGCAGTCAGGCGTCCTATGATTCTCACGCATAAAACTAAAGGCAAGTTTCAGCCGAAATGGGAAGGCCCATTTGTAGTGGAGACAGTCTACTCAAATGGAGCATACCGGTTGATTAATCAGCATGGAGATCGAATGATGGCGCCCATTAATGGAAAATTTCTCAAAAAATATTATTCTTAAAATAAAGGAAAAAATTTTACCCAACGCCGACAAGGCTACGGGAAGAGAATAAATTTCTCGCCAACCCCATCATACTGGGGGTAATAAGTATGAACTGCCCAACGCCGACAAGGCTACGGGAAGAGAATAAATTTCTCGCCAACCCCATCATACTGGGGGTAATAAGTATGAACTGCCCAACGCCGACAAGGCTACGGGAAGAGAATAAATTTCTCGCCAACCCCATCATACTGGGGGTAATAAGTATGAACTGCCAAACGCCGACAAGGCTACGGGAAGAGAATAAATTTCTCGCCCAACCCCATCATATTGGGGGTAAAAAGTATGAACCGCCCAACGCCGATAAGGCTACGGGAAGAGAATAGATTTCTCGCCAACCCCACTATGCTGGGGGTAAAAAGCATGAATCACCCAACGCCGCTAAGGCAAAGGGAAGAGGAAAAGTTTGGCATTTAAGCCCAAATGAAATCCTCGACAACTCACTATGCTGAGGATAATAGCATGGCTAGCCCAACTCAAACGGTAGTTGGTAAAGGCAAAATCAAACCCGTTGATAGCTGGGGGTTTGCTAAAAACCCCACGACAAATCTGTCACAACAGTATTCTTATCCGAATATAAGAATACAACACTGTCCTAAGCTGCTAAGGCAAAGGGAAGAGGAAAAGTTTGGCATTTAAGCCCAAACGAAATCCTTGACAACTCACCATGCTGAGGGGAATAGCATGGCTAGCCCAACTCAAACGGTAGTTGGTAAAGGCTAATCAAATCCGTTCATAGCTGGGGGTTTTCTAAAAACCTTACATTAGATCAATTCTTTATTAAGATAAGATTTTACCTTTGTCAAAAAAAAAAATCATACTTCATCAAGTCTAAAGTTACAACGTCTGATGAACATAATCTTTTTAGGTCGTTAGGTTAAAAGTTTTCTCTGACGACAATCATCTTTCCTATCAAGTTAACAGTTACCTCTGATAGTCAGAATTTTGAGACCGAACACGTTAACAATTACCTCTGTTTGGTCAGCTCCTTCATTCCTATCACGACTAGATCCTCTGAATAGGTTGAGCCCCAAGATATGTGTAATAATACCTCTGTCTTTTTCTAACCCGTCATACTAGATGTCACTGAACGGTTAGGCTACTACAAGCACGTTAATACTATACCTCTGTTTGTTATTCTATAAGCACGTCAACATTATACCTCTGCTTGTCATCCTATAAGCACGTTAACATCCAACCTCTGCTTTACATTTTGTCTTTAGGCACGTTAATATTATACATCTGCCTATGTTCGTAAATCCTAATTGGTCGCACTATATGTCGCTGAACATTTAGGATTAAATTTATCTGAAAACTCTCACTATCAAGTCCTGAACCTCTGAATAGTCTGAGTTATTATACATGAAAGTGTATAAAAAGAAGAGATAAAAGAAAGGATAAAAGAAAAGATAAAGATAATAATAATGATGATACAGCAGCACATAGCGAAGTCTTTCTTTCTGTATTATTACAAATAAAAAAATAAATAAATATATATATATATATATAATAATAATAATAGTAACAATTACTTTTGAGATAAAGCCTTCAAAGCATCTTCCACTTCCTGCAGCCGTCGGTGGAGACTCTCTCTCGCTGCCTCTAAAGCTCTCCTCTGCAAGTCCATTTCATCCATGAGAGGTTGTTGTGCAGCCTGAGTTTGGAGATCTTCTAACTCCCTGATGCCAACAGCGATGTCATGTTCAGTTTGTTCCTTTTGCCGTGAGATCTCAGATGCTCTGCCAGAAATATTTTGAATTTCAAGTTCAAGATTAGTGATTGAGGCTTGAGCCTTGGCTATGATCTCCCGCTCGCGGTCTACGGAGTTACGGCGGTGTTCAATATCAGTCTCCATCTGGGTCAGGTCCCAAGTCAACTTCTCTGAAGAACCTCGGAGTCCCGCTACAAGTTGGGCCTGGCGTTCTATATTCTGCTGAAATTCGGCGTGAAGAGCCAAGTTTTGGGCTCGTAAGCGAGCCACTTCTTGGTTTGCTATCTCGGCAAGATCGGCCTGGCGCAAACTGTTGAGTAATGACAATTGGACCTCCAACTCGTCCCATCGAGCCCTATAAGGAGCTGCTCGCTGCGGTCCTCCAATCCTCATGATATGGTCTAGGTGACTCACCATGAGAGGATGAACCTTCTCCAGAGAATCCTCTCCGTTGAGAATCTCCTCAATGCATCCATGAAAAAGTTCAAGAATTCGACATTGCGACTGATGATTCTTTCACTAAAGCTGGAGGTCGAATTCTGCTTCAAATCTGTTGAGATTACAGGTAGAGGATGTATGGATGATGGAGCGACCGTAGGGAGTACTGATGATATGTGAGATTCTAACAATGGAGTTGCCGCCGCATCTAATAAATTGGTCGCAACTCGCGCTGGAGTGGTCATCACCTCTGCTGTCGAGGTCGCCAATGTTGGCGGCATGGCTAATGCGCTGCACGTTGATTCCATGGCGTCAGAATGTGATGAAACCATGCATGTAGGCAAAAGAAGGCTTTCTGTGTTCACAGATATTACTAGAGCCTCTGCAGAAGACATGGAAGGTGCGCTAGCATCACCTGCGTCTGGTAAAAATAGAGCGGTCGTGTATCATCATCAAAAAGATTTGTGCAAAATAAAAAAGAGAGAGTATGCAAATACCTGGTGGAAAGGTTGCATTGATGGCGGCTATGGAAATAGAACCAGATCTCTCAGGCCTATCCGCCTCTGAGACCTCCAAAGGGAAGTGAGAGGCTTTGTCCATGCTGGGTTGATAGAAGTAGTCACTATCGAACTCTCCATCAGAGCCTAGACCGTCAAGGTCACAAATGTCCCCACTTACACCAGAATAGTCCACAAGATCCAAAGAGTCTGATCTGGCAGTCGGGGAGGCGTGGGTCGTTGAACCTTCACCACCTGAGATACAAGCAAATATGTGTTAAATAAAAAAAAAAAAAAAAGATGTAATGAAGTCCAAACCTTAAAGAAAAACGCTCACCAGAAGAGACAAATCTTGGTGCTGAGCTAGGCAAAGCGACTTCACCGGGAGATGACAAGAAGACGTCTAGTGCACTATTGTCCAATGCAGTACCCGTCGGCTCCACAGCTCCTCTATCTGGGATAGTTGGATCACTCCTGCCAAGATTTGCAGCTTTAGGGACTGGATTTACGGTAGCAGGTGTCTCAAGAGTGGAGAAGGCGGCAAAACCATACATCCTGGCAGTCTCGCTAGAAGAAGTCGGTGTGGGTGTAACAGTGGAAAAGACCGGAAGAGTTGTAGTAGACAAGTGCCCTCCTGACGCAAACATCGAAGTGGTAATAGGAAAATCATTCCTAGATGAAACGATTGACGGAACTACAGATGTCGCGGTTGGTAGATCTGAATGACTCGTGGTCGATCGATCCGGATGAGTCGTGATCGGCAGACCGAAACGACTAACGGTTCGTCCTACAACCGAATTGTCAACCCGAGCCTGAAATTTCTTCTTCTTTTGAGGAACGTTGACTCCTCTGGGATTTGAGCGCTTCGACGCGGATCTACCTCCATGAGGAGAAGCTGGGGTAGAAGTATCATCTTGTCCATCGCCATCATTGCTATCAGGACTAAGAGAGGCGCCTATGGATTGGGATTCACACGCCAAGCCTTTTTTCGAGGATCTATGCGATGCCTCAATATGCCTTAAGAAGGAATGATTAACCTGATAGTCGCCAGGGATAATATCTGCAAGATGATACCAATTGCAGAATCCCATTGATGCAAAAAGGGAGGGTGACTGGCTTGGAAGGGTAAAAGATGCCTTTGTACCTCCGGCCGCAAAATGGTACCATCCTCGTGCACCCTCGAGAAGATTTCCCTCACGACGGAGATAAGAGTTCGGATTGCCAACATATAGCTGATCATATCCGAACTGACGTGCGAAGCGACTGGGTGTATAGGACTCCATGAGGCAAACTCGACCCTGTCGAAAAACCAGATGACTTGGCCGGATGCTAATAAGCCACCAGAAGCAACCCGATGGCAAGGATGTATAGCCATCATTTCCAGAACTATCTTCAAATTGGCTACTATAACTTCCTCCGAGAAATTTTGGGAAACAACGGTAAATATGGTAATTTTGATGTCGCCCAAGGATTTGCCGAATCTTAGCCATGTACCTCCCATTCCATGAGCAATTTTCGAAATGCTGTACATGAGGAATGGCATGATCAATAAGTCCTGAAGGAGAAGTCATCAATTCTGGACAGTGTAATACGAACCAAGCCATTAGATAAGTGAATGGCAGGTCGATGCGTGGATTAGGCGTTTTGAAGATAGTGTTACCACCCTTATCTTCCGCCTATTGGACTTTGCAAAATTGGGCAATTATGTCCCTCAAGCCACGTTGCAAACTGCAAACCATAGCTGGCAATAACCCCAGAGGCTGGCCAAACGCTAACAGGACTGCAGGGTAAATAACATCAACGGTAACGGTTTCGCGGCACGAGGTAGGCACTACACAGCGCTTCAACCACAATATTAGATATCCGGCGAGAACAGCATTGTCTGATATGGGGGAAGCTGCTTGGTAGTGATAACTTTCGAAAACAGTCTGAGCTTTGAACCCGTCTTCATCAGATTCTGCAGTGTAGGTAGTTGCAAAGCAGGTGCCAATCCTCTCATGGACAATATCCATATCGCAAGCAACCCGTACTTGGATGCTGCGCTCATATCTTTCCAGATTCTGAAATAGATACTCTGCCCATACCTTATGGCGCACCCCTTGATTTCGGGCCTGGCGCGCCCCTTGATTTCGTGGCCTGGAGATATCAGCACAAATGTTGTAATGACACATCAACTCCCAGTAAGTTGAGTATGCATTAGGAACAGCCTTGAGGCAAAGCAATTCCTTCGTATTCGGAACATACTCCTCATAAGGGGTTTCGCCTATGGATAATGCTGAAATCTCATGCATTTCGTGAAGCGCAAATCCCAATTCTCCAACAGGGGTGAAGAAGGTATTGGTCTCCGGATTATACATCTCCAGTATGCAGAAAAAGTGAGGAGAACTATGTGGAATTCCAAATTGCACGTTGCGCACCGCACGATAGAGGCCAAGCTTCTCTAAACGTGTCTTGAAATTTTCCAGAACGAAATGGGTCATCCGAGACCACCATGATCGCGAAGTGGAGTGAATCCATCCAGGAGTGCGGAAATCATGAGCTGGGAATTGACCATGGGCATCCGAAAATTGATTCATAAAGGTGTCTGCTCGTTTCGGGTGCTCTCCAACAGGTAAGTCTTTGCCGAATCTACTGGGCAACAGACCTGTAACATACTTTGCCGGGCCATCGACAAATGGACCGTTTCTGTTAAATCTCCCGGTCGCAACGCCATGACTGCTACGGGTAATTGGCCAAGACATCATGCGGGGATATGAAATCCGCTGCAGATAAGATAAAGAATAGCTGCGCTCCAGATCCGGGATAAACATATGGCGACCTCCAACATTGCTCAACCACTTGGCGCTGTCCCATAAATCTTCGTCTCGTTGGTTGACAGCATCCCCAAAAAGAAATTGCGGTTTCTTCAAAATCTGTCTATTGGCGCCTTCGAAGACGAAATCCGTGATTAATTCACGAGCTGTGAGTGGGTTGCAGCTAATAATTTTCTGTTGTCGATCTGCACTACTTCGCTCCTCAACCAAAGGGATGTGACCGTCGAATCCAAAGTGAGATTGATTATTCGGACTGCTCGAAAATCCAAAATAATTATTCTTGGACAAAGGATCCGTCGAGTACTGAACTGTAAAAAAAAAAAAAAAAAAAAAAAAAAACTTTAGTCCAAAAAAAAAAAAAAAAAAAAATGAACAGGGTAGATTTGTGAGATTTGTGATCAATCCTGTGGTCATCACTGTGTAGTCGTGCACCGCAAAAGCGATTTTAAAGTAAACGGATGACCGTTTGTTTACCTGATATCAGAGAAGAGAGATCAACAGCGGCGGTGACGCCTGCGTGTCGATCCTCATCGGCGATAACGCCCACTGATCGATCTTCAGCATTTAAATCATGTGGTTGCGAAGTGCCTGCGGAAGCCATGAGAAAGGAGAAAGTAATCGTACAAAATAAAAGAACGAGAGATTTTCTGATTATGAGAAAAAAGTTGGAGATCTATGGGTATTTATAGTGAATTAGCAGGAGTTCAAATAGGGAAAGAAATCAAAGTTCTGACCAAAATCAGAGTTTGATTAGAGTCCAAACAGGACTTGGATATTTATTTAAAATCCTTTTCCTATTCTAATGCTAATTCCTACTCAAACTAAGATCCAAATAACAAACAATCCCACTTAAAAAGAAAAAATCCAAAGTATTTTGAAATTCATTACAAATAAATTAAAGAATTCCAAAAACTTTGGAGGGGGTTATGTAGACACTAAAAATAATTAAATAAAATAAAAAAAAATTATATGGAAACCAGGGAGAACCCGAAAGTGCAACCCGGGAAAGCTCCCGCGGGTTGCTACCTGCAGGAGAATCCCGCGGGTTGCAACCCGCGGGAGGATCCCGCGGGATGCAACCCGCGGGACATCCCGCGGGTTGCCACCCGCGGGACATCCCGCGGGATGCAACCCGCGGGACATCCCGCGGGTTGCCACCCGCGGGACATCCCGCGGGTGGCAACCCGTGGGATCTCCCGCGGGTTGCCACCCGCAGGAGCTCCCGCGGGTGGCAACCCGCGGGAGCGATCCCGCAGGTGCCAACCCGCGGGTTATTTTCCGTATTTTTGTTTTGTTTCCTTTGCTGATATTCCGTGATCCAGTTTTTCAGGAGCGAATCAATCCGGATTTGAGGTTCTCTCAGTCTATAAAATACAGGATTGGACTTGAGAGAAAAAGGAACTTTTCTTTGGAGCCGACAGAGCAATTCTTCACAGAGGGTTGAGAGATCAGAAGGAGCAGGTTTTCTTCACAGATCCCCTTTCAAGTTGGATAGTCAACGGAGGCAGCAACAAGACTCCACCGCCACCCGTACCCACTCAAAAAAAGGGAATCCACCAATATTCCCGTTCTTGTGATTCTTCGAAATTTTTGTAATCTAAATTCCTATTGTAATTCATCAATTTTGCAATGGAATCAAAGGTTCAATTTTCGGGCGTACAACTGGCTTAGCATTTGGCCGGATGTTAAGTTTGTGAACCGCGACACTTGGATCTAATCCTGGCATATCCTCATAACTCCAGGCGAAAATGTCGATGTACTCACGAATGAGGGATATCAATTCCTCTCTCTCTTCTAAGGATAGGTTCTCACTTATAAATATGGGTTTAGGATTCTTTTCATCCCCAGTATTTATTTGGATTACTTTATCTTCGATTGGAAGCTCGCGCTGTTCAAACTGAATTTCCCACTTCGCGTTAAGATGCTTGGCCCAGGGATCATCTTTTATCGGCGAAGCTTCCTCTAGGTCTTGGTCTTCTTAGATCGCGGAGGCCATATTCGCGGACACTTCGCAAAAAAATCATGCCCATACTGACATCCGAATCCCAACAGGACGATTCTGACGAATGATCGAATTGCCTTTCTTTAGTTCTCTCACCTGAGGAACCTTCAGGAGTGGTGATATATCCTAACCCCTACCGGTTTTCTGATAATAATCTGGCATTTTCTCCTATGGGACAAAGGGTCGGAGGATTGTTCTTCTTCCCTTTCCAAAGTTCAACCCCCTGCCTTTGGCCAGATTATACCCTATTTTCTTTATCAGTCTATGAGAATTTTCATCGTAATGGAAGAACTCGGGATTTTCCTGTTCTTCCTCAGAATCTAAGCATTTATTTTTGTCATTGTGACTTGCCCTTCCAAATATTTTGGCTTTCTGAGTTCCGTCCTTGGGAGGAACCTCAAAAACAACCTTGTTGGCACTTTCATCATCATCACTTAGTTCGTGAAAGGATGATTGGATAGGTGCTTGGAAGGAAGTCAGAGAGCATATTTTATCTAAACAATCGCTAAACGCATCAGTGCTAGTGCTTGAGGGCTCAGAATCAATACTAGAAGAATCAGCAAATTCTAAATTTTCATTTATCACCCATTCACCATCAAAGTAAATAGTGTTATTTACATCAAGGCCTTCGAGGCTTATCATAATGGGCTCACCATCGCAAATTACATCCTCAGATTCTGAATCTTCGGATTCTGATTCTGTATCGGCTTCTTCACCGCTATCAGAGTCGTCTGGAATAAGTTGCTCTAAAATATCGAACGCATCTTGATATAGCAATGCATCAGTAAAGTAGTTTTCAACTCCTCTAAAGGGTTGCTTTTATGCGACCAGCATTCTTATGTTCCCGTCTTTATCTGCATATTTCATGCATTGATGTAACATGGACGACACAATAAGGTTGTTATGGATCCAGGGTCTCTCCAGTACTAGGTTGTAAGACGTGTCCGCATCTATCACATAGCACGTGACTTCCGTCTTCAGATCGCCGATTTGGCACTTAAGTCTTATCTTACCAATGGTCTACTACCATTAGCATTGAATCCAAAGATAGTAGTGTTGGTTGCTGCTAACCTATTCGTCGGGACTCCAAGGTACCGTAGCACCCTCCGTGGCATGATGCTTAAGGCTGAGCCTGGATCAACTTGAATGCGATCGATCTCCACTGACCCTATGTATCTTTTGTAATATAAAGGGCGGTGATGCTTATTGCTCCTAACTTGCATGCCTTCCGAAGAGAAAGTGATGCAAGGGATGTTTTTACCAGAGATCTGGTGTCATATCGTGTAAAGAGATTTTTCCTTCTCAATTATTTCTGGTATCTATGCCAAGAATACCTCTGAATCTTGCAGAGCTTCTCTTAAAACTTCTCTAGTAGATTTAGAAAGTTTCAGAAGCTCATATAAGGTTATTCTTGCGAGAATATTAGCTAACTGCGTTAAGATATCGAATTGAAACGACTTTTGTAAATCTTCCGCAGGCTCTTTCCCCTTTTTCTTCATAATTTTATCAAATTTAAGCTCTTTATGTTTGATCTTCTCTGGAGATGGCCGAGAATCTGCAGCCTGCCCATAAATCTTCAAGTAATCTTTCCCAAACCGGTCTCTGAGGGAGGTAGATCCGCGTTCGCCACCAGAGAATCTCCGATTTCTTCTTTCGAATCTGTTAGGGTAGGAACGCCTTCGTCATCTTCGGAAATTATGGAGATGATGTTAGAAGTAAGGATCTTCCCTTTTCGCCTTCTTCTAGATGAATTGGAAGTTCATTGTTCATCACTAAGGAGATCTGGATGTACCCATATTATCTCCCCTCTATCAGTTTCGAAGGGGATAACCCTTTCTCATGCTATTGATGCGGATCAAAATTCATGACCTGCATCGTGCCTCTAGGAATGAGTTGCACTCTATCTTGAACTGTTGATTCTATCCAGTCGGGTGCTTTACCGAACTTGACAGTCACCACGTTCGCAGTCACCTTTTTCAGGTGCTCTTGGAGCTTGATGACCTTGGCGCCCATTAAGACTTGAATCTTATCCTTAAGGATGTAACAATTCTGGGTAGGGTGGTTAATAATCCTATGGTAATTATGATCATTATCTCTCCTTGTTTCTTCCAGACATTTAGATTCTGATAGCTTCAGCATCTTCTTACTCATGAGGAGGTTGAAAATGTTTTTCGTATGCTCGTCCTCGAAAGAATATTGTTTTTGAGGCATACGTGCCTGAGGAGGGAGCTTCAGGGAAGACTTTGCGAGCTGCAGAGTATCAGCCACCATTGTCTCCTTCCCCTTATATCCTCGGGATCAGAGCCTATGGTTGTTGTCGTTATTTCGCCTCTGTTTCTCCTTGCCTCCTTCTTCTTCAAGCCTTTGCGTGATTTCCTCAGCCTCCTCAGCTTGTAGGGCGAGATGCTTCCAATTTGAGGATTTCACTACTCCCATCCTGACTAGAAGCTTAGTCGAGAGATTGTGTCGACATGTTTCTACCAAGGTCTTTTGTAGCATCCCGTGTAAGCATCTGAGAGAATCATTCCGAACTTTTTAATGAAGTCTCGGCCCGATTCCCCTTTCTTCTGATTAGTGGATAGAAGCGCCGGCATTGACACCTCCATAACGTCTTCATAGAACCTATTTAGGAAGGCTTTTTCCATGTCGTTTCATGAATTGATGGTTTCTGATTCTAGCCTTCGGAACCACTCAAATCCTAATCCTGTCAAGGCACTAACAAATACCCGTGTAATGATGGGGTTATTTCCAGTTAAATGCCCAACTTGCGACTTGAATAGTAAAGGTGTTGATTTGGCGACCCTCTACCATCAAAGATTTTGAGCTTCAATGGCTTGTAGATTTCCGAGAACGACATGCTTTTCCATTCCACCGGATATGGCCTTACAACACCCAACTCTTACAAATCACTCTTATGCATGAGGGTATTCAGTTGATTTTGGAAACTCTCTATCCAGACAACATTCACATTCCTTTCCTAATGCGTGGAGCAATTGTCATCATCCTCATGATGTTCTATTTCCTCTTTATTATTGTGAAGATTATGACTTTCTTCTTCCGCCCTCTTTCCCTTATCAGTTTTTGGGTCATGGGGTGGCATCTGCAAAGATGCATTCTTCAACCTAGTCTTTTCCAATTCCAGCAGAACATGCAGCATGTCTTTAAGTTTGCTGATAGCATTCTGCAGTTACTGGATACTTTTGTCTTGTTCATCCATCCTCCGCATGAATTCCTCTGGGGTACTGTTCTGGGCCATGTATGTGGAGGCGGAGTCTCTCAAGAACGAATCAGACGTTTGTGACTCGGCCATAACAGACTTTGTCATTCTTCCTCATCGGAGGAGACTCCTGCCATTTGTCTATAATTCATCGGGATTGCCATCCCACTTTTGAGTTGAGTGTTTTGAAAAACTCCTCGCTCTTCATTGAGTACGTCTTTCAAGCCCGAAGAGAGCTTTGAGTCGGAAGCACCTCCTTCAAAGACTTTCTTCGTCTTCTTTTTCTTCTTCTTTTCCTGACACTTATCATATTGGATGACACTTCTGGGTATTCAGGCTCATAAAACTCAAGCCTGTTTCGCTGCCTCCTCTTCGCCAGTTGGGATAAGGATGTTGATGATGTTGATAGTCGATGGAACACCGACTGTCTAGTATGGGCTGAACAATAACAGTGTGATAGCACTGCATTGATCAGTCGTTTGTAATGGTAGTGAGATGCGTGGGATTCTTCGCTCTTTCTGTTCAGAAGTTCACGAAAATCTCTTGCATTGGAACTGTTGGTAACGACGTCATCTGTGATGGATAGCCCTAGGACCGGAGTCCCTCTTTTGTCGAAGGCTTTCAGAGCAAGTCTCACCCTTGCTAGGATATTGAGTGAGATAGTCTTAGTCTTCGAAATAGGCTTCCTGCTAATCGCATGTTCCCTGCGAGCCTGAGGTTCGCGCGCTCCTTCAATTGTGCGACCATGCTTTCCCCTCGGAACATGAGGGACACGAATGTAGGTTCCGCGTTTGTAGTCATAGATAACTTTGGTGGATTTACTCCATTTTCTATAGGATACGCGAGTAAATCCTTCCGCGTCTTGATCCTTTGTAACCTTGCATTTTGGTCTCCATACTTGTACAGTAGGCCTTTGCGATGATGAGTTGGCAGTTTGCTTTTGCTGCGTGGTCCTGCAAAGAGCACAAGCTTTACTTCTTCTTAGGTTCCTTCTCATTGTACGAGTGAGAGGAACCTCCTTCCCCGCATCATAATCCTGCGGAGTAGGTAGTGGTCGTTTTCCCTTGTTAAAGTGGGGGCCTTGATCCACTTTGCTAGAGAGATCAGGAGTCTTAGCTACAATTGGCTCAGAGCCCAGTGTTGGTAAGGAAGATTTTAGACCAGTTTGGTCCACCGAATCCCTCGACTGGGTAGCTGCCCTTGAAGCCCCCTTGGAAATTGATCTTTTAGAGACTTTACGGCACTCCCGTAAAGAAGTAAGGCTCTTGGAGCAGGAAGAAATGAATTCTTCATATTTTCCTTGGTCAACCTGGATGGTGAGCAAGTTGACCAGGCGGCCAACTGGAATATTATCGGATTGAGCTACAACCAGATCACCAGAGGTGATGGCAGTCCCCAGCGGAGTCGCTAATGTTCTGTTTGCCATAAAATTGTAAATGATTCTCTATTGAGATACTTTGATAAAAGATTACAATTCCAACAGTTTTTCATTTACAGAAGATGACGAAAATGGATTCTCTCTTTGTTTAAAGTTGGGTTCTGAGGTAGCTGTGAAGGACGATCTCACTTTCCGTTGACACTCCGCACAAACTCTTTCAATTGGCAGGAAAAGAAGGCTCTATTTTCTGATCACAAGGGGTAATTCAAGAAGAAGATGATTGATCCCCTCTCTTTTCATTTTCTCGCTTTTTATAGGGGTTCGGGAAACGTCCCCGTCTCATTCGTTTGACCATTAGCCCCCACTACTCGAGAAGTGCTATCATATTCGTTAGGTAGTTACTCCCACGATCAAAATAATGCCGCTATATTCGTTTGGCAGTTGGCTTCACGATCCGAGGTGGCAGCCCTCTTGTTCGGGTCGGGTGACTTTGTATTAAACCTCTCTCCAGAAGTTATGGGTGGTATCGCGAATCTCATCTTTAGATTTGCGAACTTGTCCTATCATAGCTGGGTCGCGAACCTTGAACTTTAGATTTGCGGATCTGCTAAGTTGCGGATCTCCAACCCTAAATTCGCGGATCTGTTTTATTTTGATAGATGACTCCAGAATTTTTTGCCAATAGAGATCTTTGATTAGAAGCCTACCATTAATGAAGGCATGCAACGCTTAGATCCTTGCCCCAAAAAGGTTAGATTAAATGGATGAAAAGTCATTCTGTTAACTCACGGATTTTATGCGGAGTTGCATTTATAAATTTGCGGATTCCAAAGAAGGGTTATATCCAAACTCGCGGATTTCCAAGTGTAAAGCCGCGTGCCTAATACAAACTCATGAAGACAAATATAAAGTCGCATTTTTGAGGCACAAAGTCATGTCTGATACACAGAGACTAGGACATGCCAAGATCTACACAGAGTAAAACCGAAAATTTCCATAGAGCGACAAACAGGAATTGTTTCAAAATTTTCATTGACAAAATCAGAAAGTAATGTTGCCTTCATGAAAAAATTACATGAGTTTCTTGAATCATAAAAAAAAAAATCATTACAATTCAATGATTCAAGAGAGTGTTTATCTTGTCCTCCGCATCACTAATGTCCTGTTGAATATTCTTGTAAGCTTGGATAGCAGCTTGCCGGTGCAATACTTCTTCATTGGCGATTGTACTACTTGCTGAAGCAGCCTCCAGTATTTCCAATTCAACCTGTGCAGCCAGTAGATTCTTGGTTACATTGTCATGCTGCCTAGACAAACTAATGAGATTCTTCATTGTCTCTTTGCACTCTTTGGTGATGTTAGCAAGGAGAGTTTGGGCTCTAGCAATGGATTCCTGAGTTCTTATAATGGCCTGGTCATGGTCTTTGACAATTGAGGCAACATTCTCTACTTGAAGACATAAAGATTGACTATCCAATTGACTCTTTTCAATACAAGCCTTGCAAGCATCAACTTTTTCTTTAATCTCCTTCTAAAATTTGAGATGTTCTTCCATCAATTTTTGGAAGGTAGCCTCAACTATTTCGGATTTATCTGTGCTGCGAGATCTCGACAAAGATTCAGCATGACTTTGGAGTTGAGTTACCATGAGTCTATAAGGAGTGGCTTTCTCTTCTCCACCAATACTAGCTATACCAGCCAAATAAATGTTGAGAATATTGGCAACAGAAGAAAAGAGACCCCTTTAAAAATTTTATCGATACAATGGTCCAAAAAATTAAGGAAGGTTTCTATGGTATCTTGTAATAAGTCAACTTCAAGAGCATTAATCTCTGCATGACTTGATGAAGAAGAACAAGCAACAACAGAAGTGGATGTAACCTGTACAGTGCCTTGGGGCAAAGGAGTAACAGCACAAGTGTCAGAAGGAGCAACATTTCAAGCAATTTTAGCAGGAATGGTAGTAATTGTAGCCTCAGTAGCTTCAACAGAAGCAGTAGTTCCAGTAATCTCAACAGAGGCAGCAACCTCGGTAGAGATAGTAGTGTCAGTAGTTTCCACTGGAGGAACAATTGCTTTAGAAGTATCAACAATAGAAGCAACAACCTCAGTTGCCTCATGGGCTTCTTAAGAGGCAACGTTCACGGCTGTGTTAGCCAGTGGAATATTATCCGCTGATGCATACTCTGAAGTTGGGTGGAAAGAAAAGTTTCTAAAAAAAAGAAGAGAAAATAAAATGGTTAGATGATGATAAAAAAACAACGTAGGATGATTAAAGTTTAGAATAAAATCTTGGGGTTGAGCACTGGACTCCTCAGACCCATACACTTCAGCTCTTTTTTTTCTGTCAAAAAAGTATATTTTCCATGGCCTGACGGAGGAGTAGAAGAGCGAATATCATTACTGTCAGTGTCATCATCATCACCATCATCAGGATCTCCTGGGGGAGGTACTATCATCAAGGAAGAACCCGATGCACGGATCTCCCCAACTATTTAAACGTCATTGTTATCAGTAGTATGTAGTCTGAGTCATTGGACGAGCAAGGATCACATAATCCACTTGTGCAGGTGGAGTTGGTTCTTCTGAGGGAAGTTTAGCAGTAGAGGAAGGCTCAGCTGCTAAGGTAGAGTCACTAGGGAAATCAGGCCCTTGACTTTGGCGTTTCCTAGAAGAATGAGGAATCAGACTCGTGTCTTTTTCATCTTCTGGTTCATCTTCAATAGCTTCAAAAACCGAACTAAGTACCGCTGCACCATGATGTGATAATTTAACTGCAAGCGCACAGTGTCGGTGTAGTACTGTACAGGTCGTCCCACAGAGATCTCAGGTGTTTTGCGATTCTTACTATTTCTTTAATTCTACTGGATTAACTAAGAGTTTTTAGGTTGAAATTTGGTTGTTCTAATTACCCTAGAATTTAGAATCCACTAGTTTCCAACAATGTATTTACTTCTATTATCTTCTTCTTTCATAAAAATGTGATCTTTTAGTTTAATCGTTATTTAAAGTGCCCTAAGCATGAGCTATCAAGTGGTGTGCAAATATAACTCATCAAAGATACTATTTTTCATAAAAATAAACTAAATCATTAGATAAATCTATGATAAAGATGAAACCCAACAACTCCAAACCCTAACTAAGTATAGGCTATCAAGAAATTTAACTCATGTATAACATATCAAAGTATTAATCTACGAGTTCCTGTATTTTAATCTTTCATGGAAAAATCATATCTTTATTTATTTTAATTAGGAAGAAAAATACTAAAGAGCAATTACATTGTGGATTTTAGTTTCATCTGCATCCTAAAGCTGAACTAATTAACTACTCATAATTCTAATAAGCAAAATCCTATTTTTATTCATGAAAGCAAATAAATCTAATCTAGAAAGCAATAAAATCTAAATTAGAAAGTAATTAACTCAATCTGAAAAGCAAGTAAAGATTTAAAAACAATGGCTTACCTCTGGAGAACGGTATTGTGGCCGCCACCTCTTCAGCAAAACCCGAATTTCATTAATAAAAAGTACATCTAAAATTACATCTAAAAAGCTCTCTCTTATTTACAAGGATTCATGGGGTATTTATAATCCAAATATAATTCTACTTTTACTCAAACTCAATACAAAAGATATGATCCTAATACAATACAAACTAATCTCAAGATATATAATTTTAATTCAATCCATAGGTATTAGAAACCAATGGTTGAGATTATATGGCATAAAATACTAATTTTTGGGTCCAAAATCTGAAATTAAGTTCAACAAACCCGTAGCCCGCTGGATCGGATTTTTCACTCTGTTGCGCTTCAGTAAAATGATCATAAGTTTTGCATACGAGCTCGGATTAAGCTTTTCTTGGACTCGTTTCAAAGATAATTCTGAGCTCTATAAATGTTCCCTACATGAAAATTTCCAGTTCAAGCTTTATTATTACCGAAAATACTCTTGAACTTACTACTGCTGTACTTGAGTGTCGGTTTTCGCATTAGTTAACTTTCTTTGCTCATATTCTTGATAAATTTGCATCTTCTTCTTATTTTACTTGCAAAACCTTTGTTACCTATAATAACACACTAAATATATCCAAGTAGCAATTATTTATATACAAAAATAGATAAAATATGGGAGGAAAAATATAAAATATGATACTTATCACACCCCCACACCAATCTTTTGCTAGTTCTCGAGCAAAACCTAAACCTAAAAAGAAAAATAAAAATCCTAACTCACTTTCGTCGGAATCGCGATTGCACTTAGCACGTGCAACAAGCCTTTAAACCCCTAGGTTACCCTAGTGGACGAGTTGTGTCTCGTGAGGGTTTGCAGTGAATATACCCACAAAATTCATGAAGAAAATAGATTAAGGAATAAAGAAAAGAAAAATAAGGATAACAAAAAAATAAGAAAAGTAAAAATTTTATACAAAAGAAAGAAAAATCTTTTTTATAATATTTTCATCAATTAATCTCACTAATATACAAACTCAAGAGTGCATTTAGATTATCAATTTTCAAATCGAGCGTCATATTAAGTACACTTATCATTTTAATCAAAAATTTAAATCTTATCTTTCAATACCTACTAACAGATAATCCATTGGCTCCTATACATCTACGTACATGTGTGATAGTCTACTTCAGTCTTGGACTCCAACTCTAACTCATGATTCATCTCTTCTCTCATAACAAATTTTTTCTCTTTTTTTTTTCTTTTTTTTTCTTTTTTTTTAAGAATATTTCATTTTTCATGTGAATATTCACGGTTGCTTATGCGCAACATACCCGATTACTCAGTTCATACTCTTTTTTTAGAATATTTCACTTTTCATGCGAATATTTTGCTTACTTGGGCGCAAAGTACCCGATTACTCAGATCATACTCTCTTTTTTTCACTCTTGAGGGTATTGCCTTAATATCAGGCGCACCTCATTATTTTATCACTCTCGAGGCTATTGCCTTAATACCAGGCTTACCCCATTATTTTATTATCACTTTTTTATTTCTTTTTTTCTTTTTTTTAGAGAGAAAATACTTACTCAATCGTTATCATCTTTGTCCTTAACCTAATAAACTATTGTGAAGTGAAAAATAGATGTATACTTGCTTCAAAACTACTGTTGGCGGTATTTATTTTTGGGATATTAATTTTTTTCATAAAATTCAAAGTGTACCATCCAATTTACTCTCGTATCCAATTTCAAATCTAAATTTGTTCCTTTATTGTAATTAGTTTGATCTATTGATGAAAACATATAAAAAAAATTTCAAATTTTTTTTTTAGTTTTTTTTTAGTTAGTTACCTTAAAAACTACCCAAAGTGTAAAATAAAGAAACCCAAAAATCTAAAAATAAAATAAAGATACTAAAAAAACTAAAAATCCTAGAAAAATATGAAGAAAATATCCTAACCCATTCCCCCACACCTAGACTTGTATATGCCCTCATACACAAATCAAGGATGGTAAAATAAAAAAAAGAAAAAAAACTATTATACAAATATTATACACTTATTAAAAAATTCAAACGGTTATGACTTCTAGATCGCTTTCCACTCTCATAATGTGTCTTTTTACGTTTTGATATGGATGAACTTAGCCTTTTTGTCAGTTTTGCATTTAATCTCTCCATCTTATTTTTTATTTTTCTTAATTTATTCCTACCCTTCTTTCTTTTATTCAATAGTAAAATTTTGAGGTTGGAAAGCGTACCTTTACCATCGTTCGTATTCCATCCACGAGCATCTTTCATATTTGTAAGTATTTTGGTTTTATCAACTTATGAAATAACATACTCACTTTGGTGTTGTGGAATCATGAGCTCGATTTTGGAGGGCTCTTTTAAATCATCCAGTACCATGACCTCTTCTTTTTTATTCTTCTAATGTTCTGGGCTCGTCATGCAAATTTTCTTCAAACCTGTCATCAAAATTCTCAAAAGAAAATGTCATAGTAGTGGTCTTATCGTTAGTCAAATTATTATGAAGGGATAAAAAATTTTCTTCATAAATTGCTTCACAATTTTCTTCAAAAGAATCAAATGATAATTTGTCACTAGCAAACCCACCATGAGGTAAATCATCAAGCAAAATATTTTCTTTATCACTGGTTTCTTCATAATTATTGTCACAATGGTTTAAAATAGGTTGATCACAATATTGAATTATAGATACTTCAAAAGATAACTGAAGTGGTTGATCGTTAGAGTCAGATATATTCAAACTATTAGATGGTTGATCTACAAAAAGTTTAGTTTGAGAAATCGCTTTGAGAAGATCTTCCATACAAGCTGCAGTTTGAGAGGATGATTGTTGTAAAACTTCTATACCTTCCTCTATTCTACGTCTTCGTTCCTCAGACTTATGATTGTAATTTTCTTTATTTTCTTTAAATGATTGCATCTTGAGATCATGAGTGAAATTTGATGGTGGATATGATAGATCTGTGTACATATTTGATGATAGATATGAAGTGGTTGAAGGTATATTCTCATGACATACATAGCTTGCTTCTAATCTTTTTAATCTTTCACCTAACATGCTCAATTGAATATCTTGTTCATGATTGAATATAGAACATGAAGATGAATAGCCTATAAAAAAGGATCAGATGGACGACTCTCTTGGAATGACTCTTGATTATATGCAAAATTAGCATTATTCATCCATTCATAATTGTAATTTTGTGTACAAGAAACGCTCGTAAGTTCATTATATATGTTGTAAATTTGATTATGACCTAGTCCTAGCGAACTTCCTATCCATGGACACTGATAATAATTATGATATGGATCACGACAATGATAGCAACCAGTTTGATTTTGAAACATTTTTTAAATTTTTTTTTATTATTTGAAAAAGGTGGAGAGGAAGAGAGATGGAAAAGAAAAAAAATTGATTGTTTTTTTAATTTCTTTTTACAAAACTAGGGAACTAAATCACAGAACAAGAGGAAATTTGGGTTCAGAATTAACTTTACTTGCCACCAATTGGCGGTTTTGGCCTCTAAATAGCGGCTAAACTAAAGAGTTTGACTCTCTCGTTTCTATTACTTAGTCCAGAGGCTCTTCTGATCCTTTTTGTGTTCCTGTATCTGTAATTTCTATTCCTTGCACACTCAACACACACTGTTAACCCGTAAAACTTTAGAAAAAGCAAGAAAAACATTGTCGATTCCCGGCAACGGCGCTAAAAACTTGATGTGATAATTTAACTGCAAGCGCACAGTATCGATGTAGCACTGTACAGGTCGTCTCACAGAGATCTTAGGTGTTTTGCGATTCTTTCTATTTCTTTAATTCTGTAATGACCACTTTTCTATTATTGCATTTAATATAGTTCTAAAAAAATAATAATAATATTAATAAAATAAATTAAATTAAAATAAGTTAAAATCTGAAAAATAAATAAATAAATAAATAAACAAATAAATAAAGGGGAGATTTGTTTTCTATTAGGATGAGAATCTAGAAGTGGTTGAGATCAAAACAAATTCGTAAGATTACCCTTATCCAAAAGATTTGTTATATAAATCTTCAACCAACAAGATTGCATCTCAACCAACAAAATTATATCTCAACCTTCCAACCCTTTTAAATTTTAAATATGAATAAAATAAAGTCCCTCTCCTCTGGAACGCAGAAAAACTTCAGAACGTGCAGGAAGGAGAGAGAAAGGAAGCAAGGAAAGAAAAAAGAGGAAAGAAGAGATTCGACGAAGGTGAGTTCTTGTAACTCACATAAACATGCTACGTTTATTTTTATACTCCTTGTTTTTATTTAATTAGCGTTATGCATTTGAATAGAAACCCAAATAGAGTTGAATTTACCTAGCTATCAACTATTGTCTTTTGGTGAGAAATACAAGAAAAAAAAAATAATTGCCATGATGATTGCTATTAAGGATTTAATAGTAGACTATACACATGAAAATGCTAAGAAATTCATCAAGTATTCCCTTACTCTTTTTGTACCCTTCCTAATTTTAGATAATTTGCGCTGAACTTCCTTTTGATTAAATTCTTATATCTTGATGTTGTGAAATTATTTGTCGGGTGGAATCTATGAGATTTAGTTGAATCTTGTAATTAAATAAATTTCCTACTTCATTCTTTGACTTAACAACTAATTACTGATAGGTTATCTCAGGATTCCTTTATTTGTTCTTTGGTTTAGATTCGTGTAACATTGACATTTGTGTAGCTAATTTGGGTACTAGTATTCAGTTGTTGGAATCTTTTGAAAACCTTAGCCTAATTCAAAGAGAATCTAAACTAATCCTAGATGTAATTGTATTGGTAATCCTCTTAGGATTATGATGTTATTTTAGTTGGGGATATTGCATATTACGTGTTTGTTTAATTGTCAGAATGAAATTTCAGTTTTAATCATTCTAATAACTGACTACAGCCATTCATGGGTATTGGGTATATGAACAAATTCAGCTTTTGTCAATAATTCCGTTAGGTTTAAAAATTTTCTGTTTGGGAAAATTCTAAATGCTCACATGTTTTACTAGTGAACACCATTTCCCCCATGTTGTAAATCACTTTACTATGTAGTATGTGGTGTGCATTTAGAACTGCTTCTTCTTCTTCTTCTTCTTCTTCTTCTTCTTCTTCTTCTTCTTCTTCTTCTTTTGCTTCTGTTGCTGCTGCTGCTTCTCTTTCTCCCTGCTGCTTCTCTTTCTTCTTTATCTGTTTGGTTGCAATGACAATACAACTTTGGAGAAATTCTAAATGCGCAATCGAAGATTCATATAATTGTACAACCCATGCAATTGAAGCTAATAGAACTGTAAATCAAAAAAAAAAAAAAACCACAAATAAAACAACAGTAAATTACCAAAATAGAATCTCAAAATTTTCTTGATAAATAATCAAGAACTATGCAGCCAAACTATGCCAGCAAATGGAACCATGTATGGTACCCAACCCGAACCATCCGCAACCCTAACTTGAGTATGTTAGTAAAGGAAGAAGAAGGCTCAGATATGTGTGCAATTTAATACGGAAACTGATTGATTTCTTCTTTTTTCCTGCTTCGTTTTTCTTATCCTTTTCGGCTTCTGCTTTTGCTGCTGCTTCTGCTTCTCTTTCTCCTTTCTCTGTTTAGCTGCAGTGTGAAGATAACTTTGGGGAAAGTCTAAATGCGCACATATTTACCAGTGAGCACCCTTTCCCCTATGTTGTAAACCAATTTACTATCTAGTATGTGGTGCGCATTTAGACTACCTGCAACTTTGCAGGAAACTTTTAGGAAATTCTAAATGCGCACATATTTCACTAGTGAGCACCATTTCTCCTATGTTGTAAATCACTTTACTAAATAGTATGTGGTGCGCATGTAGAACTACCTGTAACTTTGGAGATAACTTTGGGAAAATTCTAAATGCACACATATTTTACTAGTGAGCACCATTTCCCATATGTTGTAAATCACTTTACTGTATAGTATGTGGTGCGCATTCAGAATTACCCGTAACTTGGAGGCCTATGATGCCTGGTTGGGGGAAATTCTACTTGCACATGCCAATGTACGCTTGAGGCGCACGTTTGAAACTTTGCTAAGTGAGCCCTTTTGAAATGGAATAATCTTTTTAAGCTACCTAAAACTTGGATCTTTTTGACTGAAACCTTATGCCCGAAGTAGGCCCTATTCTTAGTAAGCAGCCGTTGCACCCATTCACAAGCATTTGAACAAATTCTATATTTGAAAATAATTACGGATGGTTTTAATTTTTTTTTTATTTGTCATAGTAACAGTCACAAAAGAATCAGAATAGGCGACCACTTCCACCTCAGAATAGAGTTTATGAGCAGGCTAAGAAGAATAAGGCGGTAGACATGGGACGTGGACAGGCATATAACATAACCGCAGAGCAAGCAGAGAAGTCAGATGACGTGGTAGCAGGTATGATACTAGTCAATCATATACCCGCATCAGTTTTATTTGACTCAGGAGCATCACATTGCTTTATTTCTTCTAAATTTGTGACACTACATGCCATACCATATGAGAACCTGAACATTAGATGGAAGATAAGTACGGGTAACGGGGGTACTGTTTCTACTCAAATGTGTAGATTATGTCCTGTAGTGATTTGTAGAAGGGAATTTTTTGCTAATTTCCTAATTATTGATACTCATGGATTTGACGTGATATTGGGAATGGATTGGTTAAGTACCTTTCATGCAATTATTGACTGCTGGAGGAGAAGCATTATCTTCAGGATACCGAATCACTCAGAGTTCGAGTTCATTGGGGGCAGCAGCACCAAGGAACCTGCAGAATTTAGAGCTCAATCTACGGAGGGAATAATAGTCCAAATGGATGCCATACCAGCTGATATCCTAGTGGTGTCAGAGTTTTTGGACATCTTCGAGGATTTCTCAGAATTACCACCAGACAGGGCAGTGGAGTTTGCTATTGAGCTTTTTCCTGGCACTACACCAATCTCTCTAGCACCATATCGAATAGGTCCAGCAGAGCTAAAAGAAGTAAAAATACAATTAGACGAGTTGGAAGTTAAAGGTTTCATTAGACCAAGTACTTCCCCTTGGGGTGCACCAGTACTTTTGACTGGAAAGAAAGATGGAGGCAAAAGATTATGTATTGATTACAGGAGATTAAATAGGGCCACTATCAAAAATCGATACCCACTACCGAGAATTGATGACTTGTTTGATCAGTTTGGTGGTGCTAGGGTATTTTCTAACTTGGACCTTAAGTCTGGGTATCATCAAGTAAAAGTGAGGGAGTCGGATATTCCTAAAACAGTGTTCCGAACTCGATATAGGCACTTTGAATTCTTAGTGATGCCATTCGGAGTGACGAATGCACCTGCAATTTTTATGAACTAAATGAATCGAATTTTTCTTCTATATTTGGATAAATTCGTTGTGGTGTTCATAGATGACATATTGGTGTATTCAAGGACCAAAGAGGATCACACTAAGTATTTAAGGATAGTTTTGGATAAACTGTTTGGGAAGCTCAGCAAATGCGAATTTTGGCTGAAGAGTGTTTCATTCTTGGGACACATTGTTTCTCAAGATGGAATCTCAGTCGATCCTGGCAAGGTCTCAACAGTGAAAGATTGGCCGATCCCGAAAAATGTTTCAGAGGTGAGGAGCTTTCTGGGATTAACAAGTTATTATCGGAAGTTCGTCCAAGACTTTTCTAAGATTGCAGGACCTCTAACCAAGCTCCTGAGAAAAGGAGAGAGGTACGATTGGACAGTTGAATGTGATGCAGTTTTCAATGAGTTGAAAAAGAGGCTCACAACAGCACCAGTATTAGCCGTACCGGAAGGGACTGAAGGAATAGTGCTATATAGTGATGCGTCAGGCACGGGGCTAGGTTGTGTGTTGATGCAACGAGGATGAGTAATAGCTTATGCATCTAGACAATTGAGACTGCACGAGAAAAACTATCCCACACATGATTTGGAGCTTGCAGCTGTGATTTTTGCATTAACAATTTGGAGGCATTATTTGTTGGGTAGCAAAGTGGAGGTTTATATAGACCATAAGAGTCTTAAGTATATTTTCACACAGAAAGAAATTAATATGAGACAGAGAAGGTGGCTCGAATTAATGGCAGATTACGACATAAATTTGCAATACCATCATGCTAAGATCAATGTGGTACCTGATGCCTTGAGCAGAAAGCCTATGGTAATGGTTCTAACTCAGCAAAAGGAGCTACTTGAGGAAATCATACAGTTAGAATTAGAAATTACCTTACCCGGTGCTGAGACACAAATGCTGGCTTTACAACTCCAACATCCATTGGTAGAAAAGATTAAAGAAGCTTAGAAAGATGATCCCAAGTTGCAAAAAATTCGAAGACAAGTAGAAGAAGGATAGAGAACAGATTTATGTATCCATGAAGATGGGTCTCTTCGATTTGGCAATAGGTTGTGCGTGCCCAAAGGAGAAATTTGGCAGGAAGTATTGTCAGAGGCTCATAGTTCAGTTTATTCTATCCATCCCAGAGGAGCAAAGATGTATCAAGATTTGAAGCAACATTTTTGATGGTATAGAATGAAGCGTGAAATTGCCAAGTTTGTATCCAAGTGCTTAACTTGTCAGCAAGTTAAAACAGAACATCAAAGAATGCTGGGACTTCTTCAACCTTTACCCATACCCGAGTGGAAATGGGAAAGAGTTACTATGGATTTTGTTACCGCATTATCACACAGTCCCAAGGGTAATAATGCAATTTGGGTAATTGTGGACCACCTCACTAAAGTAGCGCATTTCATACCATTTCGTGTAGGACAGTCTACCGAAATTTTTGCAGAGAAGTATATGTATGAAGTGGTGAAATGACATGGTGTGCCGGTTAGTATTGTATCAGATCGAGATGCCCGTTTCACCTCTTAGTTTTGGAAGAAACTGCAAGATCGTCTGGTATCAAAACTAGAGTTCAGTACAGCATATCACCCAGAAACAGATGGCCAGTCAGAAAGAACTATCCAGATATTGGAGGATATGTTGAGGACTTGTATGCTTGACTTTGGAGGATCATGGGAGGATTTCCTACATTTGGTGGAATTTGCCTACAATAATAGCTACCAAGCAAGAATCAAGATGACACCATTCGAGGCTCTGTATGGAAGAAAATGTAGATCACCCTTATATTGGGATGACATTGGAGAAAGAAACTACTTGGGCTAGAAATGATTACCCATGCAGTGGACAAAATTAACTTAATACGGCAATATCTGAGAGCAGCGCAAGATCGACAGAAGAGCTGGGCAGACTACCGATGGCGGTTTCTGGAATTTCAAGTAGGAGACTCAGTCTCCTTGAAGATTTCGCCCACACGTGGAGTCATTCGTTTTGGCAACCGTGGGAAGTTAAGCCCGTGATTCATCGGCCCCTTCGAAATCTTGGATCGAATAGGCAAGGTCTCGTATCGCCTAGCATTACCGCCTACACTGGAACAAGTACATAACATTTTCCATGTCTTACAATTAAAACTATATGTACTTGATGAGAGGCATATCGTGGACTATTTAGGACTGGAGATCGGACCAGACCTCTCCTATCAAGAAGAACCGGTCGCCATACTTGACGTATAGAGAAGACTTTGAAGAACAAAGTAATTCCACTTGTGTTGGTTTCTTGGAATCGACATTCTAACTGGGAGGAAACCTGAGAGTGAGAGGAAGACATTCGAAAGCGTTTTCCCCACTTATTTCAGTAAAGGTATAACTCCTCTACATCATTTGAGTTTAAAGAAATTTTGAGGACGAAATTTTTCTTAAGGGGGGTAGAATGTAACGACCACTTTTCTATTATTGCATTTAATTCAGTTCTAAAAAAAATAATAATATTGATAAAATAAAATAAATTAAAATAAGTTAAAATCTGGAAAATAAATAAATAAATAAATAAAGGGGGATTTGTTTTCTATTAGGATGAGAATCTAGAAGTGGTTGAGATCAAAAGAAATTCGTAAGATTACCCTTATCCAAAAGATTTGTTATATAAATCTTCAACCAATAAGATTGCATCTCAACCAATAAGATTGCATCTCAACCAACAAGATTATATTTCAACCTTCCAACCCTTTTAAATTTTAAATAAGAATAAAATAAAGTCCCTCTCCTCTGGAACGCAGAAAAACTTCAGAACGTGCGGGAAGGAGAGAGAAAGGAAGCAAGGAAAGAAAAAGGAGGAAAGAAGAGATTCGGCTAAGGTGAGTTCTTGTAACTCACATAAACATGCGACGTTTATTTTTATACTCCTTGTTTTTATTTAATTTACGTTATGCATTTGAATAGAAACCCAAATAGAGTTGAATTTACCTAGCTATCAACTATTGTCTTTTGGTGAGAAATACAAGAAAAAAAAAATAATTGCCATGATGATTGCTATTAAGGATTTAACAGTAGACTAAACACATGAAAATGCTAAGAAATTCATCAAGTATTCCCTTACTTTTTTTGTACTCTTCCTAATTTTAGATAATTTGCGCTAAACTTTCTTTTGATTAAATTCTTATATCTTGATGTTATGAAATTATTTATCGGGTGGAATCTATGAGATTTAGTTGAATCTTGTAATTAAATAAATTTCCTACTTCATTCTTTGACTTAACAGCTAATTACTGATAGGTTATCTCAGGATTCCTTTGCTTGTTCTTTAGTTTAGATTCGTGTAACATTGACATTTGTATAGCTAATTTGGGTACTAGTATTCAGTTGTTGGAATCTTTTGAAAACCTTAGCCTAATTCAAAGAGAATCTAAACTAGTCCTAGATGTAATTGTATTGGTAATCCTCTTAGGATTATGATGTTATTTTAGTTGGGGATATTGCACATTACATGTTTGTTTAATTGTCCCAATGAAATTTCAGTTTTAATCATTCTAATAACTGACTGCAGCCATTCATGGTTATTGGGTATATGAACAAATTCAGCTTTTGTCAATGATTTTGTTAGGTTTAAAAATTTTCTATTTGGGAAAATTCTAAATGCTCACATGTTTTACTAGTGAGCACCATTTCCCCCATGCTGTAAATCACTTTACTATGTAGTATGTCATGTGCATTTAGAACTGCTTCTTCTTCTTCTTCTTCTTCTTCTTCTTCTTTTTATGCTTCTGGTGCTGCTGCTTCTCTTTCTCCCTGCTGCTTCTCTTTCTCCTTTATCTGTTTGGTTGCAATGACAATACAACTTTGGAGAAATTCTAAATGCGCAATCGAAGATTTATGTAATTGTACAACCCATGCAATTGAAGCTAACAGAATTGTAAACAAAAAAAAAAACCACAAATAAAACAACAGTAAATTACCAAAATAGAATCTCAAAATTTTCTTGATAAATAATCAAGAACTATGCAGCCAAACTATGCCAGCAAATGGAACCATGTATGGGACCCAACCCGAACCATCCGCAACCCTAACTTGAGTATGTTAGTAAAGGAAGAAGAAGGCTCAGATATGTGAGCAATTTAATACGGAAACTGGTTGATTTCTTCTTTTTCCTGCTTCGTTTTTCTTATCCTTTTTGGCTTTTGCTTTTGCTGCTGCTTCTGCTTCTCTTTCTCCTTTCTCTGTTTGGCTGTAGTGTGAAGATAACTTTGGGGAAAGTCTAAATGCGCACATATTTACCAGTGAGCACCCTTTCCCCTATGTTGTAAACCATTTTACTATCTAGTATGTGGTGCACATTTAGACTACCTGCAACTTTGCAGGAAACTTTTAGGAAATTCTAAATGTGCACATATTTCACTAGTGAGCACCATTTCTCCTATGTTGTAAATCACTTTACTAAATAGTATGTGGTGCGCATGTAGAACTACTTGTAACTTTGGAGATAACTTTGGAAAAATTCTAAATGTGCACATATTTTACTAGTGAGCACCATTTCCCATATGTTGTAAATCACTTTACTATATAGTATGTGGTGCACATTCAGAATTACCCGTAACTTGGAGGCCTATGATGTCTGGTTGGGGGAAATTCTATTTGCACATGCCAATGTACGCTTGAGGCGCACATTTAAAACTTTGCTAAGTGAGCCCTTTTGAAATGGAATAATCTTTTTAAGCTAGCTAAGACTTGGATCTCTTTGACTGAAACCTTATGCCCGAAGTAGGCCCTATTCTTAGTAAGCAGCCGTTGCACCCATTTACAAGCATTTGAACAAATTCTACATTTGAAAATAATTACGGATGGTTTTAAATTTTTTTTATTTGTCATAGTAACCTACTTCTAAATTTAATGTTTCATGCTCTAACAAAAGAAAGAGGAAAATGAATATTGAAAATAAGATCTGAAAGGACACCGAAGATTATGGGATTGGTGATAGATCATTAACTATTACATTGTATATTATTCTTTATTGTTATTATTGTTGCCACAGAATATTGAAATTTAATGATGATCACCAATCCATTAAACTAAACTGAATAAATTACACTGGAACCGTCATTCACTGGGATTGGGAAAAATTAAGTTTCATATGAATTAGATGGCTGGACGTAACTGTGCCACTGTTTCCCATTTTGGGAGGATCGGGATAGGTTCCGATCATTACTGCGTGACTGTTTCCCATTTTGGGAGGATCAGGATAGACTCCGATCATTACTGCGACACTGTTTCCAATTTTTGGAGGATCGGGATAGGCTCTGATCAAAATTACTGTTCCATTTTTCCGGGGGTAGACGGGGATGCGTTCAGACCAGCTATATTCATATTTTTCCTGAATTTTCAAATACCATAATTAAAAGACATCAACTAAAAATAATAATAATAACTTCTACCCTTATTTGTATGTCTGTCCATGATATTGAATTATTATTGTTATTTGTTATGTTAGATCGCTTTACTGACTATCCTGGTTATGCATGACCTGATGCAGATATTTATCAAGAAGTAGATCCTCCAGAAACAGAACAAGATATGACATACTTTAAGGAACAGGCAGACCTACAGGAGTGATGAAATTTTTAGTTAATTACTTCCATTTTAGAAAACTGTAATAAGTGCATATGACACTTCATTTAGTTTGTTGTGAGACAGCTCTTTTATTCAGAAATAATTTATTGTAGTGACATTTTGCTCATTTTATTTAGAGGAAGTTTGTTATCACTTTGATTTTAAAAAAATATAATTATTATTATTTATTTCTGTATGTTATTCATATTAAAATGTGTTGCAACTGTAATGTTTTGTTTTGAGGTTTGTCGAGTTGTCATTCGACGCCGAACGTTTCAGCTTCCACACTACGGAAAGTGGGGCATTACAAATTCTACTGGATTAATAAAGAGTTTCTAGGTTGAAATTTGGTTGTTCTAATTAGCTTAGAATCTAGAATCCACTAGTTTCCAACCATGTATTTGCTTCTATTATCTTCTTCTTTCATAAAAAGATGATCTTTTAGTTTAATTTTTATTTAAAGTGCTCTAAGCATGAGTTATCAAGTGGTGTGTAAGCATAACTCATCAAAGATACTACTTTTCATAAAAATAAACTAAATCATTAGATAAATCTATAATAAAGATGAAAACCAACAACTCCAAACCCTAACTAAGTATAGGCTATCAAGAAATTTCACTCATGTATAACATATCAAAGTATTAATCTACGAGTTCCTGTATTTAAATCTTTCATGGAAAAATCATATCTTTATTTATTTTAATTAGGAAGAAAAATACTAGAGAGCAATTACATGGTGGATTTTAGTTTCATCTGCATCCTAAAGCTAAACTAATTAGCTACTCATAATTCTAATAAGCAAAATCCTATTTTTATTAATGAAAGCAAATAAATCTAATCTAGAAAGCAATAAAACCTAAACTAGAAAGTAATTAACTCAATCTAAAACGCAAGTAAAGATCTAAAAACAATGGCTTACCTCTGGAGAACGGTATTGTGGCCGCCACCCCTTCAGCAAAACCCTAATTTTATTAATAAAAAGTACATCTAAAATTTCATCTAAAAAGCTTCCTCTTATTTACAAGGATTCATGGGGTATTTATAATCCAAATATAATCCTACTTCTACTCAAACTCAATACAAAAGATATGATCCTAATCCAATACAAACTAATCTCAAGATATATAATTTTAATTCAATCCATAGGTATTAGAAATCAATGGTTGAGATTAGATGGCATAAAATACTAATTTTCCGGTCCAAAATCTGAAATTAAATTCAACAAAGCCATAGCCCGCTGGATCGGATTTTTCACTCTGCAGTGCTTCAGTAAAATAGTCATAACTTTTGCATACAAACTCAGATTAAGCTGTTCTTAGACTCATTTCGAAGATAATTCCAAACTCTATAAATATCACCTACATGAAAATTTCCAGTTCAACCTTTATCATCTCCGAAAATACTATTGAACTTACTGCTGCTGCACTTGAGTGTCGGTTTTCGCCTTAGTTAACTTTCTTTGCTCATATTCATGATAAATTTGCATCTTCTTCTTCTTTTACTTGTGAAACCTTTGTTACCTATAAAAACACACTAAATATACTCGAGTAGCAATTATTTATATACAAAATAGATAAAATCAATGTTTAAAATAACGATAACGTTAACGTAACATTTTTTTTTGTTAGGTTATGTAGCAAATAAAGTAACGCATAACGTAGGTTACGCAATTTTCTAATTATTTAATTAAAATAAATATAAAACTGTATTTAATAATTTTCATAAATAAGTAAATAAATCTAAAAAACATATAAAATACTGTAAAATCAATATAAAGGCGTAGAAAAATTATAAAATGTCATAGCTAGCAAATATCATATATCACAATAAATTTTTTAGTCATACACAACAAAATATTGTTTTTCTTTAACATGAAGATAAACTCATGTGATCATCTAATCAATAATAACAAGATCATCTTCCTCCAAAATGTAATTTGCATCTTCTGAATCGATATCATCCCCCGTCTCATCAAAACTATCATCAATTGCTTTTTCTTTGCCCGAACAAGATGCTACACAAGAGATATACAAATTAAGAAGTTATTAGATACTCAAATCATGATAGTATTCATTTAAGAATATTAAAATGTAAAAATTGAATAACTTACAGGAATCGACCTTTCGTTTCTTTGCTGGGATTTCAGTTTCATCTTGCTTGTCTCCCTTATCCACAATGGATGGAATAATATTTTAATTGCTATTAATTGCAGTGACTTCTAAGAAATCATTAGTTCTTGGAGCTGAATCGTCATCAGTAGGCTCATCTAGCAATCCAAAATCTTCTTGGAGACAAGGCTCTTCACTCTCAACTAGTCATTCATCCTCTGGTGTCGCCTCATCAATCAAAATTGGATCCAAATTCATTCTCTTCCTTCGAATATTTCTCTCTCTAAGCTTAATATTGTACATGACGTACACTAGAGAATGTAGGCGTTCTTGCTCCAAGCGACATCTTTTTTTTGAATGCACCTTTAACAAAGTTGTGAATTGTTATATAAGCATGATGATAAATAAAGTACTTAAAAAATATTATATTAAGTTTTTAAAATTCATACTTGTTCAAAAGTGCTCCAATTGCGTTCACATCCAGAAGCACTAGTCGTAAGAGAGAGGATTCGAATTGCAAATTTTTGGAGTGTTGGAACATCCTCTCCAAATCTTTCCCATCAGGCAGCTAAAACAGATAATTAATTTTGGTGTTAAAAAATACAAAAAAAAACTTTATGATATTTCTACCAATAGAATCCTAAGAATGGAAACAATAAATTAAGATATATCAGGACTTCGGGCATTCATAGTCATTTGAGCTAGCGGGGATCCAAATTCTCCAAATTTCTGTTTATATTGATCCAGCTCCACATCAGCTTGTGCATACTCATTGAGGTCGGGGATCATTCGTTGCATGCATTCACAAAGGCATCTTCTAACCTCAGGAATATTGGAGAATGTATCACTGTAGAAGCATTTAGGATTTAGAAAGTAGGCCGTTGCATGGAAGGGCCTATGCAACATGCCTGTCCATCTCTTATCAATCAAATTCCAGTATGGCATATACTTCCTCTTACTGCCCCCACAGACTTCGGCAATTCTCTCTTTGCAACTGTCGAGATACTCATATAGAAAAGGCATGGAAGGCCTCACATCTGAATCACCTCTCGCAGCACATAGACCAGTGGAAGTGTGGTGCTAAAGCAAAAGAGAACTCGGCCCCAGAAGTTTCTGCTAGATAGCACTGCTCTTCTTGCCTTTACTGCATTTGGTTTCTTTGCCCAAGCACTCTTCGTGAAATCATCAGAAGCAAACATCTTTCTCAATGGCTGCCTTAATTTATAGAGTCTTTGCAGAGTTAAAAATGACGTAGCAAATCGGGGATGGCTGGCCTTAGCAGTTCCTTACCCTTTGTGTAGGTCCGCATCAAACTCAAAACCCAGCCATGATTATATATGAATTGTATGATCCCCTTTGCTGTTTCAAGAGTCTCCTTATGGATCTTCATCTTGCCAATATCCTCCAGACTCAAATCAATACAATGAGCCGCACAAGGAGTCCAGTAAAGCCATTTTCGTGAATCCATAAGTTTTGTGCCGGCATTGACATAAGAAGCGTGATTGTCCGTAATCACTTGTACAACATTATTCTCTCCTATCTCCTCAACTACCTTATCAAGACACTCGCATAAGTAATCTCCTTTCTTGAACTGAGCCGATGCATCAATGGACTTATAAAAGAAAGTCCCCTCTGGTGAATTCACAAGGAAATTTATTAAGCTTCTGCTCTTCCTGTTAGTCCACCCATCTGACATCAATGTGCAACCGTATTTCTCCCAAGCCGCCATGTGCCTCTCTTTAATCTTGTCAATATTCTCAACCTCGGCCTTAAGAACCCGCGTCCTTATCTCGTATAGAGATGGTTGCTTCAAACCAAATCCAAAATTCCCAACTGCTTCGATCATCTCCTTTCAATATGGACTATTTAAGATGTTGAATGATAGCCCATTTGCATAGATGCATCTGCCTATATTTCTGACACAGTCCTCTCTTACTTCCTTCTTTAAAGATGTCTCTAACGTGGATTGGCGAGCTTCAAGATTAATAAATTTATTCATTGCTCCAAGAGTTCGAGGTTGAGTGTAGCTACCAGCAGCGCTTTCAAGCTTTTCACTCACCATTTCAGTGTCTGGTTCTCCCATTCTCCCAATTTCCCGGCTTAGTAATGCTTTCTTCTACCTCAGTAGACTTCAAAGCATCTTTACATGTTTTCTTTACATCTGGCAGGACTCGTTCACACATTTTCACTCCATGTCTCGTCCCAGCCAAATGAAGCTTAAGCCGAGTGATTCCTGCAGTTATGTGGTGATTACAGAATTTACAATAAAAATAATTGGGGGGCTCCCCTTCCTTGTGAATCCCCCATTCTCTGGCCGGATCCATATTCTTTACCATGATTCTTCGTACGGATTGTCAAATTTTAATCTACAAAAATAATATACTTTTTTTAAATTCAGTTTTTTAATTCAGTGCGGATTATCAAAAGATTCAACAATTGCATCTAATTACTTCCACACATTACTTCTACAAAAGTAATTAAATGTATTCAAATCCCTACACAAGTTAATCATTTTTTTCCATTAAGTATTTCTGTTTTAATTCAGTTTTTATTCTTAAATGAACTAAAAATAAAATTTCACACTTTTTTTTTAATTCAGTTTTTTATTTTCTTCTACAAAGATTCATACTTAATTCAGTTTTTCTTAACTGAATTAAAAATCAAAATTCACATGATCACATCACATCCTTTCCCATCCTTTCTTAACTGAATCAAAATAAAAAATCAAAAATCAAAATTCACTCCCCAGTTCAACAGTGTTCAACAGTGAAGAGAAATTGGGGAAAAAAAAAATTTCACCCATGTTCAAGGATAACACAGTGCAATATCAAACTCATCCATTCTTACTAATGTCAATAGTTCAAATTTAACAATTAACACACTCCAATATATATTTCCCGAAAATAAATTCATGGGACAGTTAAAAAAAATAGGGAAAAAATGAGGAGAAAAAAAATTGGCCGCACTAATTTACTCATGAATTTTGTAAAACAATAATTAAATCATGAATTTCTTCTAACATCCATGGAATCAATTAAACAATTGAAAAAAAATGGGAGATTGAACTAGGGTTTAGGAAATCTAACCTCACTGGAGCTCGGGACTCACGGAGAGCCGCAGGGGACCTCGGAGAAGAAAAAAATTAATAGGCTTTGCCGGAAAGATTGCCGGAGATGGAGGCGGAGGTCGTTAGGGCTATGGGTTGCTTCGACGAGAGCCGCTGGGAGATGATGCGGATGATTGGAGCCTCGGAGATGCTGCGGATGATCGGGAGGATGATCGGTGTTGGAGAGGATTTGGTCGAGAACGTCGCCGGAGGAGAGTTGCGGAATCGGAATAGGGAGGAGAATCACGAGGGAACGAAATTAGGGTTTTTTTTTCCCTTCGCGATTTTCCTGCGCTGAGTCTTTATATATAGGTTTTTAAGTATGTAAATAACGTACGTTATGTTACGTTATGAAATAACGTAACGTAACGTACTTTATTTTCACGGAAAACGTACACTCCGAGGGAACACGTTATTTTCCCCTGTTAAGGAGCGCAACTGCTCCCGTTATGCTCCGTAACGAGGTAACGCGTTAAAACGCGTTACGGAGCGCGTTTTTTTCTACATTGGACAAAATATGGGAGGAAAAATGTAAAATATGATACTTATCACACCAGATTCAGCCAATATTATTTGCGGAATGACAGGCAAATCACTAAGGTGCCTCAATCTTTTTTGCTTATACAGAAACTTCTTAGGAGGAGACTTTGGTTGAGGAAAAACTTCTTTTGTCTTAGGAAATGGGGAAGTTGGAATATTAAGAGAGGTAGGCTGATTTGATGGGACTATAGCAGTGCTCTCTTCTTCTCTCTGCTTTATTCTTGATTCCAACTCCTTAGAAAAATATTCTACTCCAAAGTCCTCCATCTTAGCTACCTTCTTGCTGTCGGCCTCCTTCTTCTGAGCATACCATGCTCTAATATCTCTTAAACAAGTAAGGCTTGCATTAAAATTATGGGGCATGGAGTTTGCAGCAGTGTACCACTTACAGAAGTTGAAACTCATATATGAGTTTTGAGTTTCGAGCGGGAGATTGAACTTGGCTTGTGTACCACCCGAGATGAAATGGAACCAAGCTCTGGCCCGTTCGAACAAGTTTCCGGTAAAGCTCATCTCCCTATTTGGGTTTCTGATGTACAAATGATCATATCCGAATTGTCAAGCCAAACGATTTGGATAGTAAGGCTTTATGCAACAATGGTTCCCTAAGCGGAGAACCAGATGCCCTGGGTGAATATTTATTAGTCACTAGAAGCACCCAAGGGACAAAGTTGTGAACTTGTCAGCGCCAGTGACATCCGCGAATTCATCCCCGTATCCAACATGCAAAAAATATGGGAAACACTTGAATAATTCATAACGAAGTGTTTTGAGGATCGCGGCCATATAACCTCCCTTCCATTGTGATCTTTCATAATATTGTACTTTGGGGAGCTTAAATCTATATGGAAATCAATCGGGCTCATTAAAGAAGGACAATGTAGAACCAACCAAGCCATTAAATAGGTGTAGGGAAGCTCTACACGTGGATTAGGAGTTTTGACAACCAACTCTCCTTTATCATTCCGCTCCTTCTTGATATTGTAGAATTTATCAACTAATTTTCTCAGCCCACTCTGAATCCCACACACCATCGCAGGCAGCAGACTGAGTGGTTGGCCGAATGCTAGCAAAATGGCCAGATATACTACCCTAATAGGTAGAGTCTCCTGCGATGGGATCACACATTTCTTCAACCAGAGCATCAAGAAAGCTGCCAGTAAAGTGGGATCTGACAAGGGTTAAAGAGCCTGATAATGGAAACTTTCAAAGGATGTCCCGGCCTTGAAGACATCCTTATCAGATTCGGCAACATACACATCTGTCCCGAAATCGATAATTTTTTTTTGAACTCCTGTTCAAAAACTGGAGGGAGATGGGTGAAATCAAAACAATTTTTTGAGAATTTAGGAAGTAGGTATTGCAACCACTTCTTTTGCTTCACATTGCGGGTGCCGGACATATGAACGTAGATGTAATAGTGGCAAATCAACTCTCAATAAGTATCATAGATCATATGATGCTGAGTCTTTAGTGGATGAAGTTCCTCTTGTGTGTGGACGTACTCTTCATAAGGAATGTCCCCCATAGGCAATCCTGAGACCTCATGCATCTCATGAAGAGCAAACATCAGCTCACCACGGAGAGTAAAAATTGTACAAGTATCAGGATTGCACAGTTCCAATAGAGAAAAGAAGTGGAATCGGCTATGAGGAATACCGTACTGAACTGCCCTAATAGTACGGTAGAGATTCACATACTGTAATTGATTCCTGAAGGTCGTCAAGAAAAAATTGGTTAAAATTACCTATTCTCCTTTAGAAGAGCAGTGAACCCATCCAGCAGGATAAAAATCTTGTATTGGAAATTCTCCTTGCACGTCAACGAACCGGTGCAAGAAAGTCTGGGCAACTACTGGAGTTTCACCCAAGGGGAGGTCTTGTTTAAATGATCCTGGGAACAATCCACAAAAATATTTTCCAGTAGAATGAGAGAAAGCACCTTGTGCATTGAATTCGCTCAGCAAAACATCATCTTGTGGCTTGTTTAAATACCAATCCATTGTTCTAGGAATAGAAAAGGATAGGAGATACAAAAATAGATAAGATCTTTCTATATCAGGCAAAAATAAATTGCGACTGTTAACTTGATGGAACCATTTATAAACTCAACCATCTAGGCAATTATCAGGGATTGAGAGATGATTGCCAAACATGAAAGTAGGTTTGCTTAATAAGGTCCTATCTTTTCCTTCAAAAGGCACAAGGGTCATAAGTTCTCACAATGCAGGGTGAGTAGGGTTCAAAATTCTATTTTTTTCTCTCTCGGCCACAACATGCTGCACAAGCCGGAAAAACTTAACCGAGCCTGAACTCTTTCTTCCTGTCATACCTGCCTGAATAGCCAAAATAGTGGTCTTTCAGCCAAGGGTTTAAGGCGTAATCAACTGCAAGAAAAGAGGAATTAATCAAAATGAGGTTATCAAGAAAAAGATGTTTTCCAATATGACGCGAGAAAATTACCTCCAATCAAGGGTTCTCGCCGAACCACAATGGAACTGGAAGTAGCTTGAGGGTTTTGAGAACCGCTCGCAGAGGCACCAGAAGACAAAGCTTTTCTCGTCATCTTCTTCAGATTAATTTCAAGAAATTTTTTATTTGAAGAAAATTGAAGACCAAAGAAGTTTGAAAATGAAGGGTCTTCAAAATCTCGGAGAGAAGCTTAAAGTTTAAATCTCTCAGAAAACGTAAAAATACTTTACCTAATGAGGTCAGGATTTTATAGCAGATGATTTGATAGACGAGATTTCCGGATAGACGTGAACTCTGTCCCAAATCTTGTGAGTATCTTCTCATTTAATGAGACTCAGAGAATGTCTCAATCTCTACGCCTAAGAAAGTGATAACTTTTCGGATTTACCGCATAAAAAGGGAAACTCGCAATTCTAATACAGAGTCATGATCCCTTTAAAAAAGTGAAATCCATGATTCTAATACAGAGTCGTGCTCTCTTTAAAAAAGAAAACCTGTGCTTCTAATACAGATTCGTGCTCTTTTCAAAAGAGTGAGATTTGCGATTCTAATAGAGAGTCGTACTCTCCTCAAAAACGCGAAATCCGCAGCTCTAATACAGAGTCTTATCCTTTTTCAAAAGTATAGAAGTCAGAGATTCTAATAAAGAGTCCTGCTTCTTCTCAAAATGTAACGACCACTTTTCTATTATTGCATTTAATTCACTTCTAAAAAAATAAATAAAATAAAAATAAAATAAAATAATAATAAAATAAAATAAATTAAATTAAATTAAAATTTGGAAAAAATAAATAAATAAATAGGGGGGTTTGTTTTTCTACTAGGATGAGGATCTAGAAGTGGCTGAGATCAAAACAAATTCATAAGATTACCCTTATCCAAAAATTTATTATATAAATCTTCAACCATTAAGATTGCATCTCAACCAACAAAATTATATCTCAATCTTCCAACCTTCTAAAATTTAAATAAGAATAAAATAAAGTCCCTCTTCTCTCGAACGCAGAAAACTTCAGAACGTGCGGGAAGGAGAGAGAAACGAAGCAAGGAAAGAAAAAGGAGGAAAGAAGAGATTCGGCTAAGATGAGTTCTTTTAACTCACATAAACATGCTATTATATCTATGCTTTATATTTGAATTAATTAGAATACAGATTAATGGGTAGATATATCTATTAATTAACTTTTCTATTATATCTGTCCAGTTTACTTTTACTGATAATTGAAATGTGCAAATACCTCAGAGCATACTGGTCCAATTTATATTTTCTTCAAAAAAATAGAAATTATTATGGAAAATCTCTTTTTATAGTTTTGCTTTCACATTACAAAGAACTGTTTTACATTTAAGAACTGTTCTACATTTATTTAGTATTATCTTAGCAAACTCATTGGTTGAGTGAACTAAAGAATGATAGTGGGTATCGAGAACATCTTCTTTGGTAGTGAAGAATTTTGAAGTAGCTGTCTTTTCTAATAGCACACATAGAATATTTCTTTGCAAAGTACCTGATGGCACCTCCTGATTATCTTACAATAAGGGAAACCAACCTACCATGCAGCAATTCTAGTTTGATGCAGAAATTTGGACTTGTTTGTTGGTTTATTTTTTTTTTTTTTCCTACATCCAAAGGTTCTCTTTCACTGTTGTCACTCATTATTCAAAAGAAAAAAAAAACCAATTTAAGAATGAATAAAATAAATCCTGTCAGAGTCTTGGAGGAAATTCCACCTTCATGGGCTGCTTATGCAACCATCAGCTCCTTAATTCTCTCCTTTTTTTTAGCCACTTTAATTTCTCTCCAAAGCGTAAACCTTGCAATACCCATGGTCTTTCGCTTCTTCTTCTTTTTCTGCTTCTGCTGCTGCTGCTGCTTCTCTTTCTCCTTTCTCTGTTTGGTTACAATGACAAGACAACTTTGGAAAAATTTTAAATGCACACATATTTTACTAGTGAGCACCATTTTCCCTATGCTGTAAATCACTCTACTGTATTGTATGCGGTGTGCATTTAGAAATTCTGCTTCTTCTTCCTTTCCTGCTTCTGCTGCTTCTCTTTCTCCTTTCTCTGTTTGGTTGTAATGACAAGACAACTTTCGAAAAATTTTAAATGCGCACATATTTTGCTAGTGAGCACCATTTCCCCTATGCTGTAAATCACTCTACTATATAGTATGTGGTATGTCTTTAGAATTTATGCTTCTTCTTCTTCTTTTTCTGTTGGGGGAAAATTCTATTTGCGCATGCCAATGTACTCTTGAGGCGCACATTTGAAACTTAACTAAGTGAACCCCTTTTGAAATGGAATAATCTTTTCCAATTATTTAAGACTCGGGTCTCTCTGACTGAAACCGTATGCCCGAACTAGGCCCTATTCTTAGTAAGCAGCCTTTGCACTCATTCACAAGCATTTGAACAAATTCTATATTTAAAAATAATTACGGATAGTTTTAAAAATTTTATTATTCATAGTAACCTACTTGTAAATTGATTGTTTCATGCTCTAACAAAAGAAAGAGGAAAATGAATATTGAAAATAAAATCTGAAAAGACACCGAAAATTATGGGATTGGTGATAGATCATTAACTATTGCATTGTATATTATTCTTTATCGTTACTATTGTTGCCATGGAATACTGAAATTTAATAATGATCACCAATCCATTAAACTAGACTGAATAACTTAAACTGGAATTGTCACACACTGGGATTTGGAAAAAATTAAGATTCATATGAATTAGATGGTTGGACATAACTATGCTACTGTTTTCCATTTTGGGAGGATCGGGATAGGCTCCGATCATTACTGTGCCACTGTTTCCCATTTTTGGAAGGTCATGATAGGCTTCGATCAAAATTACTGTTCCGTTTTCCCGGGGGTAGATGGGGATGCGTTCAGACCAGCTATATTCATATTTTTCCTGAATTTTCAAAAACCATAATTAAGAGACATCAACTAAAAATAATAATAATAATAATAACTTCTACCTCTTATTTGTATGACTGTCCATGATATTGAGTTGTTACTATTATTTTTTTTGTGTTTTACTATTTAATATTAGATTGCTTTACTGACGATTCTGCTTATGCATGACCAGATGCAGACATTTATCAAGAAGTAGATCCACCAGAAACAGAACAAGATGTACCATACTTTAAGGAACAGGCAGATCTACAGGAGTGATAAAATTTTTAGTTAATTACTTTCATTTTAGAAAACTGTAATAAGTGCATATGACACTTCATTTAGTTTTATGTGAGACAGTTCTTTTATTAAGAAATAATTTATTTGTAGTGACATTTTGTTGTTGATTTTATTTAGAGGAAGTTGTTAGCACTTTGATTTAGAAAAAATTATCATTTATTTCTGTATGTTTTCATATTAAATTGCCTTGTAACTATAATATTATGTTTTGAGACTTGTCAAGTTGTCATTCAACGCCGAGCGTTTTATCTTTCCACACTACGGAAAGTGGGGCGTTACAGGTGGTATCATATCCCGGGCTTCTTTAAGTCTATTCAAGTGATTTGAACAAACTTGAATATCATTACAGTCAGCAAGAATAAATAAATAAATGAATAAATAAATAAATATAATAATTTAATTTTACTAAACTATTTAAGGTTAAATACGACTATATATATATATACATAAATATGATTTTTCTTGATATATCTATTTGCTTTTATTATGTTTATTTAAGTAATACTTATATTATCCCGTTTCCTCAGAAGGATGGCTCGTCAGACTAGTAGGAATGAAGAAAATTTCGGCTCGACCTCGAACACCACTGAAGCCAATGAAATGTTAGGACTCTTAGTAAGATGGTCGACGCACAACAACAACAGGCCGAAGCCTTTCGAGCAGGAGTGATGGCGGTCTTAGATCGTGTGGCAGAACTGAGGGACCAGCATCCTAGAGCGATATCTGATTTCAGACGCCTTCATCCATCTACCTTCTCGGGGACAGTAGGAGCCTTGGAAGCTGAACAGTGGCTCATGCAGATGGAAGACTTATTAAGAGCTGCTAGGATTTCAGATGCTGACAAAGTAAATGTCATCAAAATTCAATTGACGAATATAGCAAGGACTTGGTGGTAATCAGAGGAGAACAAACTACCCCAACCAATCTCGTGGGATGCTTTCACAACGAGTTTCCTTACAAGGTTCTTTCCTAGAGTAGCCAGGAGGGAAATGGAGCACCAATTCATTAACTTGAAGCAGGCCAGAATGACAGTAGAAGACTATGCATCAGAGTTTGTTCGTCTGAGTCATTTTGCGCCATACATGATATCAGAAGAGGCAGATCGTGCTCATTGCTTCCAACAGGGATTGAGAATTAATATCCAGAAGTATTTAGTAACCTCTAGAATGGAGACCTATGCTGAAATTATTGATGCAGCTCAAGATATAGAGCAAGAGATAAATAAGGAAAGGAAGGTTCAGTCTTCTGCACCCAAGAGGTCGGCCAGTCAAATATTGGGAGGAACTTCATCCAGGAATACTAATAAGTGTCTGGTCATTTCTTCGTAACAGAAGATTACTTGCACACATTGTCAGAAGGCAGGACACACTATCAAGGAGTGTCGATATGCTAACAACTTATGCCTAGCATGTGGATCAAGTGAACATAGGATCGGGGATTGTCCACGAAGAAGAAACATGGGGCCAACGCCTCGCCTTCCAATATCTCAACAACAACAGCAGTCACAAAAGAATCAGAATGACAATAAGAATGGGTGACCACTTCCACCTCAGAATAGACCTTATGAGCAGGCTAAGAGGAATAAGGCAGTGGACATGGGACGTGGACAGGCATATAACCTAACCGCAGAGCAAGCAGAGAAGTCAGATGACGTGGTAGCATGTATAATACTAGTCAATCATATACCCGCATCAGTTTTATTTGACTCAGGAGCATCACATTACTTTATTTCTTCTAAATTTGTGACGCCACATGCCATACCTTATGAGAACCTGAACATTAGATGGAAGATAAGTACGGGTAACGGGGGTATTGTTTCTACTCAAATGTGTAGTTTGTGTCCTGTAGTAATTTGTAAAAGGAAATTTTATGCTAATTTCCTAATTATCGATACTCACGGATTTGACGTGATATTGGGAATGGACTGGTTAAGTACCTTTCATGCAATTATTGACTGCCGGAGGAGAAGCGTTGTCTTCAGGATACCAAATCACCCAGAGTTCGAGTTCATTGAGGGCAGCAAAATCAAGGAACCTGCAGAATTTAGAGCTCGACCTACGGAGGGAGTAGTAGTCCAAATGGATGCCATACCAGCTGATATCCCAGGGGTGTCGGAGTTTTTGGACATCTTCGAGGATTTCTCAGGATTACCACCAGACAGGGCAGTGGAGTTCGCTATTGAGCTTCTTCCTGGCACTACACCAATCTCTCTAGCACCATATCGAATGGGTCCAGCAGAACTAAAAGAAGTGAAGATACAATTAGACGAGTTGGAAGCTAAATGTTTCATTAGACCAAGTACTTCCCCTTGGGGTGCACCAGTACTTTTGACTGAGAAGAAAGATGGAGGTAAAAGATTATGTATTGATTACAGGGGATTAAATAGGGTCACTATCAAAAATTGATACCCACTATGGAGAATTGATGACTTGTTCGATCAGTTTGGTGGTGCTAGGGTATTTTCCAAGTTGGATCTTAAGTATGGGTATCACCAAGTAAAAGTGGAGTCAAATGTTCCTAAAACAGCATTTCGAACTCGATATGGGCATTTTGAATTCTTAGTGATGCCATTCGGAGTGACGAATGCACCTGCAATTTTTTTGAACTTAATGAATCGAATTTTTCTTCCATATTTGGATAAATTCGTTGTGGTGTTCAGAGATGACATGTTGGTGTATTCAAGGACCGAAGAGGATCACACTAAGCATTTAAGGATAATTTTGGAGACACTAAGGAAGGAGAAACTATATGGGAAGCTCAGCAAATGTGAATTTTGGCTGAAGAGTGTTTCATTCTTGAAACACATCGTTTCTCAAGATGGAATCTCAGTCGATCCTGGCAAGGTCTCAACAGTGAAGGATTGGCCGATCCTGAAAAATATTTAAGAGGTGAGGAGCTTTCTGGGATTAGCAGGTTATTATTGGAAGTTCGTCCAAGACTTTTCTAAGATTGCAGGACCTCTGACCAAGCTCTTGAAGAAAGGAGAGAGGTACGACTGGACAGTTGAATGTGATGCAGCTTTCAATGAGTTGAAAATGAGACTCACAACAGCACCAGTATTAGCCGTACCGGAAGGGACCGAAGGAATGGTTGTATACAGTGATGCGTCCAGCAGGGGGCTAGGTTTTGTGTTGATGCAACGAGGACGAGTGATAGCTTATGCTTCTAGACAATTGAGACCGCATGAAAAAACCATCCCACACATGATTTGGAGCTTGTAGCTGTGATTTTTGCATTAAAAATTTGGAGGCATTATTTGTTGGGTAGTAAAGTGGAGGTTTATACAGACCATAAGAGTCTAAAGTATATCTTCACACAGAAAGAACTTAATATGAGACAGAGAAGGTGGCTCGAATTGATGGCAGATTATGATATCAATTTGCAATACCATCCTGGTAAGATCAATGTGGTACCTGATGCCTTGAGCAGAATGCCTATGGTAATGGTTCTAACTCAGCAGAAGAAGCTACTTGAAGAAATCATACAGTTAGAATTAGAAATTATCTTACCCGGTGCCGAGGCACGAATGTTGGCATTACAACTCCAACCGCCATTGGTAGAAAAGATTAAAGAAGCTCAGAAAGATAATCCTTAGTTGCAAAGATTCCGAAGACAAGTAGAAGAAGGACATAGTACAGATTTATGTATCCACGCAGATGGGTCTCTTCGATTGGGCAATAGGTTGTAGTGCCCAAAGCAAAAATTTGGCAGGAAGTATTATCAGAGGCTCATAGTTCAGTTTATTCTATCCATCCCGGAGGAACAAGGATGTATCAAGACTTGAAGCAACATTTTTAGTGGTATGGAATGAAGCGTGAAATTGCCAAGTTTGTATCCAAGTGCTTAACTTGTCAGCAAGTTAAAGCAGAGCATCAAAAAATGCCGGGACTTCTTCAACCTTTACCCGTACCCGAGTGGAAATGGAAACGTTACTATGGATTTTGTTTTTGCATTACCATGCAGTCCCAAGGGTAATAATGCATTTGGGTAATTGTGAACCGCCTCACTAAAGTAGCGCATTTCATACCATTTCGTGTAGGACAGTCTACCGAAAATTTGGCAGAGAAGTATATGCGTGAAGTGGTAAAATTACATGGTGTGCCGGTTAGTATTATATCAGATCGAGATGCCCGTTTCACCTCTCAGTTTTGAAAGAAACTGCAAGATAGTCTGGGATCAAAACTAGAGTTCAGTACAGCATATCACCCATAAACAGATAGCCAGTCAGAAAGAACTATCCAGACATTGGAGGATATGTTGAGGGTTTGTATGCTTGACTTCGGAGGATCATGGGAGGATTTCCTACATTTGGTGGAATTCGCCTACAATAATAGCTACCAAGTAAGCATCAAGATGGCACCATTCGAGGCTCTGTATGGAAGAAAATGTAGATCACCGTTATATTGGGATGACATTAAAGAAAGAAAACTACTAGGGCCAGAAATTATTACCCAGGCAGTGGACAAAATTAACTTAATACGGTAATATCTGAGAGTAGCCCAAGATCAACAGAAGAGCTAGACAGACCACCGACGGCGGTTTCTGGAATTTCAAGTAGGAGACTCAGTTTTCTTGAAGGTTTCGCCCACACGTGGAGTCATTCGTTTTGGCAACCGTGGGAAGTTAGGCCTGAGATTCATCGGCCCCTTCGAAATCTTGGAACGAATAGGTAAGGTCTCAAATTGCCTAGCATTACCGCCTATACTGGAACAAGTAAATAACGTTTTCCATGTCTCATAATTAAAACGATATGTACATGATGAGAGGCATATCGTGGACTATTCAGGACTGGAGATCGGATCAGATCTCTCCTATCTAGAAGAACCGGTCACCATATTTGACCGTATAGAGAAGACTTTGAAGAACAAAGTAATTCCACTTGTGTTGGTTTCTTGGAATCGACATTCTAATCGCGAGGCAACCTGGGAGCGAGAGGAAGACATTCGAGAGATTTTTCCACACTTATTTAAGTAAAGGTATAACTCCTCTACATCATTTGAGTTTAAAGGAATTTTGAGTACGAAATTTTTCTTAAGGGGGTAGAATGTAACGACCAATTTTCTATTATTGCATTTAATTTACTTCTAAAAAAATAAGTAAAATAAAATAAAAATAAAAATAAAATAATAATAAAATAAATTAAATTAAAATAAATTAAAATCTGGAAAAATAAATAAATAAATGGGGGGTTTGTTTTTCTATTAGGATGAGGATCTAAAAGTGGTTGAGATCAAAACAAATTCGTAAGATTACCCTTATCCAAAAATTTGTTATATAAATCTTCAACCATCAAGATTACATCTCAACCAACAAGATTATATCTCAACCTTCCAACCTTCTAAAATTTAAATAAGAATAAAATAAAGTCCCTCTCCTCTGGAATGTAGAAAACTTCAGAACGTGCGGGAAGGAGAGAGAAACGAAGCAAGGAAAGAAAAAGGAGGAAAGAAGATATTCGGCTAAGTTGAGTTCTTTTAACTCACATAAACATGCTATTATATCCATGCTTTATATTTGAATTAATCAGAATATAGATTAATGGGTAGATATATCTATTAATTAACTTTTCTATTATATCTGTCCAGTTTACTTTTACTGATAATTGTTACTGATAATTGAAATGTGCAAATACCTCAGAGCATACTGGTCCAATTTATATTTTTTTCCAAAAAAAATGGAAATTATTATGGAAAATCTCTTTTTATAGTTTTGCTTTCACATTATAAAGAACTTTTTTACATTTAAGAACTGTTATGCATTTATTCAGTATTATCTTAGCAAACTCATTGGTTGAGTGAACTAAAGATTGATAGTAGGTATCGAGAACATTTTCTTTGGTAGTGAAGAATTTTGAAGTAGCTGTCTTTTCTAATAGCCACTTAGAATATTTCTTTGCAAGTACCTGATGACACCTCCTGATTATCTTGCAATAAGGGAAACCAACCTACCATGCAGCAATTCTAGTTTGATGCAGAAATTTGGACTTGTTTGTTGGTTTATTTTATTTTATTTTTCCTACATCAAAAGGCTCTCTTTCATTGTTGTCACTCATTAATCAAAAAAAAAAAAAACCAATTTAAGAATGAATAAAATAAATCCTGTCAGAATCTTGGAGGAAATTCCACCTTCATGGGCTGCTTATGCAACCATCAACTCCTTAATTCTCTCCTCTTTTTTTTTTTAACCACTTTAATTTCTCTCCAAAGCGTAAACCTTGCAATACCCATGGTCTTTCGCTTCTTCTTTTTCTGCTTCTGCTGCTACTGCTGTTTCTCTTTCTCCTTTCTCTGTTTGGTTGCAATGACAAGACAACTTTGGAAAAATTTTAAATGCGCACATATTTTACTAGTGAGCACCATTTCCCCTATGCTGTAAATCACTCTACTATATAGTATGTGGTGTGCATTTAGAAATTATGCTTCTTCTTCTTCATCTCCTTCGTCTGCTTCTGCTGCTTCTCTCTCTCCTTTCTCTATTTGGTTGCAATGACAAGACAACTTCGGAAAAACTTTAAATGCGCACATATTTTACTAGTGAGCACCATTTCCCCTATGTTGTAAATCGCTCTACTATATAGTATGTGGTAAGCATTTAGAAATTTTGCTTCTTCTTCTTCCTTTTCTGCTTCTGCTGCTGTTGCTTCTCTTTCTCCTTTCTCTGTTTGGTTGCAATGACAAGACAACTTTGGAAAAATTTTAAATGCGCACATATTTTACTGGTGAGCACCATTTCCCCGATGCTGTAAATCACTCTACTATATAGTATGTGGTGTGCAATTAGAAATTATGCTTCTTCTTCTTCTTTTTCTGCTTCTGCTGCTGTTGCTTCTCTTTCTCCTTTCTTTGTTTGGTTGCAATGACAAGACAACTTTGGAAAAATTTTAAATGCGCACATATTTTACTTGTGAGCACCATTTCCCTATTCTGTAAATCACTCTACTATATAGTATGTGGTGTGCATTTAAAAATTCTGCTTCTTCTTCTTCTTTTGCTTCTGCTGCTGCTTCACTTTCCCCTTTCTCTGTTTGGTTGCAATGACAAGACAACTTTGGAAAAAATTTAAATGCGCACATATTTTAGTAGTGAGCACCATTTTCCCTATGCTGTAAATCACTCTACTATATAGCATGTAGTGTGCATTTAGAATTTCTGCTTCTTCTTCTTCTTCTTTTTCTGTTTGGGGAAAATTCTCTTTGCGCATGCCAATGTACTCTTGAGGCGCACATTTGAAACTTTGTTAGGTGAACCCCTTTTGAAATGGAATAATCTTTTCCAGTTATCTAAGACTCGGGTCTCTCTGACTGATACCTTATGCCCGAACTAGGCCCTATTCTTAGTAAGCAGCCTTTGCACTCATTCATAAGCATTTGAACAAATTCTACATTTAAAAATAATTACGGATGGTTTTAAAAATTTTATTATTCATAGTAACCTACTTTTAAATTGAATGTTTCATGCTCTAACAAAAAAAAGAGGAAAATGAATATTGAAAATAAAATCTAAAAAGACACCGAAAATTATGGGATTGGTGATAGATCATTAATTATTGCATTGTATATTATTCTTTATCGTTACTATTGTTGCCACGGAATATTAAAATTTAATAATGATCACCAATCCATTAAACTAAACTGAATAACTTAAACTGGAATCGTCATACACTAGGATTTGGGAAAAATTAAGATTCATATGAATTAGATGGCTGGACGTAACTGTGCTACTGTTTCCCATTTTGGGAGGATCGGGATAGGCTCCGAGCATTACTGCGCTACTGTTTCCCGTTTTGGGAGGATCGGCATAGGCTCCGATCAAAATTACTGTTCCGTTTTTCCGGGGGTAGACGGGGATGCGTTCAGACCAACTATATTCATATTTTTCATGAATTTTCAAATATCTTAATTAAAAGACATCAACTAAAAATAATAATAATAATAACTTCTACCTCTTATTTTTCTAACTGTCCATGATATTGAATTGTTATTATTATTTTTTTGTATTTTACTATTTAATATTAGATCGCTTTACTGAAGATCATGTTTATACATGACCAGATGCAGACATTTATCAAGAAGTAGATCCACCAGAAACAGAATAAGATGTGGCATATTTTAAGGAACAGACAGATCTACAGGACTGATGAAATTTTTAGTTAATTACTTTCATTTTAGAAAGTTGTAATAAGTGTATATAACACTTCATTTAGTTTTATGTGAGACAATTCTTTTATTCAGAAATAATTTATTTGTAGTGACATTTTGTTGTTGATTTTATTTAGAGGAAATTGTTATCACTTTGATTTAAAAAAAAAAAATTATCATTCATTTCTGTATGTTTTTCATATTAAATTGCTTTGCAACTGTAATGTTATGTTTTGAGGCTTGTCGAGTTGTCATTCGACGCCGAACGTTTCAGCTTTCTACACTACGAAAAGTAGGGCGTACACAAAATATGAAATTCACGAAGATGATGTTTTTGCCAAATTATCCAAAATATTTCAAAACACCTCCAAAAGCAGAGTTTTGAAAATTTTGTAGGGGATTTTGTTGGCAAAATTTCTTGCTAACAAGATCATCTGTCATGAATAGAGAGATTCTTAAATGAAAGAAAGATTACTTTCGTGAGTCATGTTCTATTTTCTATAAAAACTAAAAGCACGATTCATGAACAAAGTTGAAACGCGAATCACTTTTCCCAGGTTTGCAAATCTAATAACATGGATGGACCTCATAAAGCCTCGTTATCTTGTCCAAGAGCAGCGAACAAAGTCATTACATTCCAGTTGAACTGCGAATCTAAAATTTGAGATTCGCTTTCCAGCTACAATCAAACAGATCCGCGAATCTAAAGTTTAAAATTCGCGTTCTAGCCACAATCAAACAGATCTGCAAATCTAAAATTCAAGATCCACGTTCCAATCATAATCAAACAGATCCGTGAATCTAAAATTTGAGATCTGCATTCCAGCCACAATTAAACGGAGCCGCGAATCTAAAGTTCGAGATCCACGTCCCGGTCATAATCAAAGGAGCCGCGAATCTAAAATTTGAGATTCGCGTTCCGCATTTAAGTTACGATCTAGAGGATTGAAGATGCCGGTTACAAATTCTGGAGATTTAATACAAATTTACCATATCAAAAGGCGGGAAATTAATACTCAAATCATAGAGGCCGACAGTTGGACGGTTACATCAGCTCAAGAGTCTCCAAATCTCTATAAAAAGCTCGAACCAAGGCAGAAAAAAGGGACCGGAGACCAGGAGATCAATACGATATCGAGAGTCATCTTTCATCTAAGTGTTGTTACTGTCGAGAGTTCAAAACCCTTGCCAACTAGAAAAAATTTCATACGGAGTACCAACGGAGAGAATAATTGTCCTCCACAGGTACCTACAGAATCTAACTTTAAACAAAGAGAGAATTCAACTTTCCTCATTTTCTGCAAACGAAAAACCATTTGAAATTGTAATATTTTATTGAGAAAATTTAATAAAGAATCATTTACAATTTTTATGGTAAGCATATGGCTAAAGTAATATTTGAATATTTCTTATGTAAATAGAATTTTTGTTGGGTTTTTGAGAGGCTATATATATTCGATGTAATTCATAGTTTGAGAGATATATGATATGTATATAAGAAGTATTTGTTTTAGTTTTTACTTTGAAAGAGAGATTTTTGAGAATAGTTTGTACTCTTCATCGTTATTAATAAAAGAATCTATTTTATTCAATTATTGATAGCTATAATGAGTATGAGCTGTTAATTCTCTGTGCTAGTTCAGATGAGATAGCAAACCCTAAATAATTTATTGCTATGTGTTTATTTGCTCATTATGTTTAATTGTTTTACGTAAAGATATTTTTGGTTCCCTAATATCTTGTTATGAGTTAAATATGTTTTTCAGCCTGATGAATAGTTTGATGATACATGTATTACTTAGTTTTAGATATGCTGTAGACTTTTTAGGCATGATATATACTTAGACTTTTAATAGTTATTTTTATTATTCATATATCATACTTAGATCAACTCAAATTACATATAGGATTAACGGAGGGGAAAAAAACCAAAATATCAGGTTAGCAACTTTATTTATTTTTGTATTTCAATAATATATTTTCAGATTGTAGGAAGACCACGTGATCTATGCAACTGAGATGTTTAAGTATAATATATCCAGTAAATTATTCTATACAAGAGTTAACTTATTTGAATGACAATTTTCTCTAGATAATTAATTAATAATCAATTAATCTTAATTTAATAAATTCTAAATTTTAAATCCAATTTTTTTCTTCTGTAATCTATATTAATAAGTATCTAATACGATAAAATGATGATGCTTGAGAAAACTAGTTTAGGTTTACTAATTTTATACTACTTGTTGATTTTTTGCACTTGGAAGTGTATTATTTAGATCGCAGTCAGAATTTCTCGGTGACTTCAATCTTATGAAATGCAATACGATGTCATTCATATATATACATATATATATGAAACGAGAAAATCAATGGCAAGTGAAGGACTCCTTTGACGCTTACATGGCCCAATATGAAATTTGCACATGGATTTGATTACACAAGTGTAGTGCTTCTTTTCATAAAAAACTTCTCTAGCTGTCCCTCACCCTCTCTCCCTCTCTGGATCTCCTCTCTCTCAGAAAACAAAAACCCCAAAATTTCTTGTTTTCTCGCCTCAATCCTTTTCTATTGCAAAGTCTAATCCTTTCCCTCTTTCACCGCCACCTGTGCACTCTGTCGCCGCTCTCACTCATCACCGTCATCTTCCCATTATTCCCTTACTCGGCCTTTGCCTCCCTCGGCCCATCTCCTCGCGACTCCTTTCCTCGCCATCAACTGCCTCTCCTCCTCTCCCCTGTTCCTAACAGCATCGAAGCCATCCCTCTCACCCACCACAAATACATACCCCCTTCACCTCCGCCCTCGGCCCTTGCTACCCTCAGCCTGTCCCTTCTCCTTTTTCCCTGCCCCTCCTTCGCTATTTGCCTCTCCCTTCTCACCTCTATTCTAACTGTCCAACCTCCTACTCCATAGTAGGGACAAGTGAGGAGGGACAAGAATAACAGCAGCATTAATGCAGCGATGGAACAACAGTGCAACAGCAACAATCAGGAAATTCTGAACGTAGTTGTCATTTTGCTTGATTAGTTTGAAATTTCGATGTAGTATGGAGAATTGGGATTGCACTTCTATTTCATCAAAGTTTGGCTTTTCTTGATTTGTTAAGTAGCATCCTAAAGGATTGAATTTCCTATTATTTTGTATTGCATCTCAAGTATTAATGTTGAACGATTTCATGATCACTATTAATTTGAGATAGTCTTGGTTATTATTTGTTGATTCCCCTTCCTTGGCGAAGACTTAAGGTTTGTCATGTCAAAAAACTTCATGATGATCGATTACTGAACCTTCTCCTGATTTTGGTTTCGATTTCGACTCTTCCAACAAAATATTACTTCTCCCTGTTATTCTGTTGCAGAACAATGTCCAACTTTAGCTTCGCACTGAATCTTCATGTTGATGCCACAAGTTAAATATACTATAAGTTGAATATAGCATCAAAGAACCCATCCAAACAAAATGGTCATCACACTTCCAACAAGTCACAATAAAGAAACTTCAAATATTCATGCCCACAGGTAACTGAATTTTGCAAATTGATATCTAACTATTTAGATAGAAGCAGCAACATTCTGTACAGAAATGAACATGCCAGAACCATTCAAAATAGTTTGTGCTGACTAATGATGCATAGCAAAAGAACATGCCCCAGGTAACTGCAGAGAAGAATTGACCTGCTAACTACCAAGTACAAACAAACGTAAGTCCTACAAAGAGAGCTTCACTCTATCAAATAAAACTTCAAAATGAAAATCAATAAAACAAGTTCAAAACAAATATATCAAGTTTAATGATCAGGAATTATCAAAAGAAAATGCATTAGTAGCTAAAATAAAATATTGATACACATAAAAGCAAAACTTCTATATGGTAATTTTGTGCAACAACTTCGGGATGCAAAACAAGCATCATGTGCACCTTGTGCAGCACTCTCTATTGAATATGTAGATGCTTGTGAACAAGTACCACCATAATTTTGACCATGTGCTGGCATATATTACCATAATCTGATGGCTGCCCATAACTTGGCTGAAATCCTAAATCCGTAACCTGAAAGCGGTGGCTTTTGAGAATATCCAGATTTTGCTGGCGGTGGTTGTCGTATCCTAATTGAACATATCATGTTTGACTGGTTGGAGAAAGTTAAGCAAGCGGTGGCTTCTGGCACTGAGGCTCCTCTGACCATAAATAGGTGGAGTCAATGAAGTTGATGCATGTAACCACTAGCAGAGACATGGCTTCCATATCCAGGTTGAGACCGATAGCTGGCTGCATTTAAAATTTGTATTGGTATTCCTTTGATATGAAAACATTCAGTTGTATTTTTAACAAATTCCATCGGTTCTTCTTCTTATGGTAAGCAAACACTATTTTCCTGTTGAGTTTGGATAATTCATCATATCCAACTTGTATCTAATAGTTCTTACTAATAGTTTCCACAAGAAGGGATAACGTTTTCTTCGAAATAGTGAAAATTGTTTGCATCCCTCACCACAATCTTCCTCTTCTCAACTTTTGCAATGAACGTGATCATTGAATGGTAGTTCATGCACACTCTTAGATTTCAGCAACATATATGGCAACCTCCGATCCAGTGTTCGAAAAAACGTCCTATGCGGACGCATATGCGGGCGCATATGCATTTTCGCCCCCAGAACGCACAGAATAGTGAGAAAACGCCCAATTATGCGGACAAACGATTATGCGGACGCATAATCGATTATGCGGATTATGCGCCCGCATAATCCGCATACGATTATGAGTTGTGATGGGTTAATGGGTTTCGAATATTAAAATTAACGCGAAACCCGACCCGAACCCGCAACCCACAGAATAAAAATTCCCCTCTTCAGCTTTCGATCCCAAATCGATCCCGATCTGAGTCCCCAAACCCGCGAGAAAACCCTAACCTCCGTTCCTTTCCCCTCTCCGATCACCGGCGATCGTCACTCCAAACCATTGTCGAGTCTCTGATCTCCCAATTTCCGTGTTGTCGAGTCTCCAAACCAGCCCGCGAAAAAACCCTAACTCTCCTTTCGCCCTTTCCTCTCTCCGATCACCGGCGAGATTTCCTCCGGCAATCGTCACTCCAAACCAGCTATCGACTCTCTGTTCTCCCGATTCCCGAGCTGTCGAGTCTCCAAACCAGCGAACGAAGAACCCCTAGCTCTCAGTTCGGCCTTTCCCCTCTCAGGTCTCACCGGCGACATCTCCTCCGGCAGCTTCAGTCCTCAAGGCGAGCTCTCCGGCGACGCTGAGCAGGTAAAATAATTTTTACAGTTAGGATTTTGGATTTTTTTTTAGGGTAATTTTTTACAGGGTAAAATAATTTTTGGAATTTTTACAGTTAGGATTTGCTGGATTAATTTGCTGGATTAATTTTCTAGGGTTAATTTGCTGGATTTGGCTGGATTAATTTGGTAGATTAATTTACTAGGGTTAATTTGGTGGATTTGGCTGGATCAATTTGCTGGATTAATATGTTGGATTTGGCAATTGGCAGCAAGCATGACCTATTGATCTGATGACTATCTTCTATATTAATTCAATAATTTGTACGCTTTTAAAAGGAGTTGCTATAGGATTAGAAATTAATATTTCTCTCAGCCATTTGGCATTAATTCAATAGTCTGATCTGAAATTAATGGATACCTCCATTGCTGATCAGTTATCAATGGCTATGGATACTGCAGCCATCAGTTACTTTAGAGGTCATGGATTTGTAAATTGTATGAATTATTTTTTTGCATGAGAAATAATTGAAGTTCTTATTGATTATGTAGGAAGTTCTTTAAGGCATATAATTTTTTCTGTATGTCATCATCAATGGCCTCTAATTCAAGTAGTTGTGGACGGCCAAATCCATCGAGTGAGGAAGATAGCCATATTCCACTGAAACCAGCAGGATCAAATGATATTGGGTGGAATTATGGTAGGCTAATAAAGAGAGGTTCTTATAATGATGTGAAATGCATCAAATGTAATAAGATTGTGAAAGGAGGAATAAATAGATTGAAGCAACATATTGCAGGAGTTGGAGGAGAAGTATCAGCATGTGTGCTTGCCACAGATGAAGAGAGGCGTATATGTAGGGAGAACTTGGAGGGAATCAAGAAGAAGAAAGTTGACAAACGGAAAGCTGATTATGAGCTTCGGGAAGAGGTGCAGATATCAGTAGAAAGAGAGAGAGAAGAACCCGAACTCACTGGAGATCATAGGCCCCGTGTTAGTGGTCCACTGAACAGACTGGTGGATGAAGGTAAATGGAAGCAAACAGTTATCAATGAAGGTGAGAGAAGGAAGTGGAAGGAGCTGGCACATGATTATGCGGCCATGTGGGCGTATGCCAAAGGAATTTCTTTTAACACTTTCGACTGTGAGGAGTTCGATCAGTTTTGCGAGGCTGTTGGCAAGCACGGTCCAGGGTATAAGGGGCCCAGCCAATATCAATTGAGAGTGCCTCTCTTAGATAAGGCATACAAAAAAATTGAAGACAGTTTAGAGAAGTCAAAGGAAGCGTGGGATGAATATGGCTGCAGTATTTTGACTTATGGATGGACTGACAGAAAGCATAGAAGTATTATGAATTTATGTGTCCATTGCAAGAGCGGCACATGCTTCATTAAATCAATTGAGGACTCAGCCAATGCACATACTGGCGAATACATATTGAATTGGGTGGAAAACTGCATCAAGGAAGTGGGTGAGAAGCGCGTGCTGCAAGTAGTTACTGATAACCACCCATCCAATATGGCAGCAAAAAATATGTTGAAGGAAAGAAGGCCTAATATATTTTGGACCAGTTGTGCAGCCCACACTATAGATCTCATGTTGGAGGGTATTGGTAAGATACCAAAATACAAAGCGGTGATTGAGAAGGCAAGATCAATGACAGTTTTTCTTTATGCACATCACAGTACTCTGGCTTTGATGCGCTCATTTACAAACAGGAGAGAGCTTGTTCGTCCAGGAATCACCAGATTTGCCACCACCTTCCTAAGCTTGAGCTGTCTGGTAGACAAAAAATCACAGTTGGCTGCTATGGTTTCTTCAGATAAATGGGATAACAACAGATGGTCCAAGACAGAGAAGGGCAAGTCAACTAAAGCCACAATATATTCTGACTCCTTTTGGAAAGATATTAAAGAGCTTCTGAAGGTATATACTCCTTTATTTAAATTGTTGAGAATTGTTGATGCTGATCGTAGACCTTCAATGGGTTTTGTATATGGAATGCTGGAAGATGCAAAGGATGAGATCAAAACTGCTTGCAATCGAAACGAGTCTGCATTTAGACCAATTATTGATATAATTGAGAAAGAATCCAGGGGCAGACTTGATAGCATATTGCATTTGACGGCATATTATCTTAATCCCTATTATTATTATAGGGATAAGACAGTCCAAGATAATACACTAGTAATAAATGCCGTCATGCATTGCATATGCATATTTTATCCTGAGCATGACATCCAAGATCAGATTGGCTCGCATGAATTAATTGTCTACAAAAATAAGGGGGGACTTATGGGGAGTGGCATGGCGGAAAGGTACCGAATGAGCTTTAATGGCACGGATAATTTTGATCCAGGTAAACTTTATATATGAAATTTAAAATAATTTAATATTTAATTATATTCTTTTTAATTGTTAACAAATTGTTATATGTTGCTTTAATAGCTCATTGGTGGGATTTTTATGGAGGAGAGGCACCAAAGCTTCGACAAATAGCAATTAAGATCCTAAGTTTGACAAGTAGCTCTTCAGGATGCGAGAGAAATTTCAGTGTATTTGAAGGGGTAAATACAAATTACTATATTAATACTACAATGATTATATATTTTATAATTTTCAATTACATTAATTTCAGAGTTAACACTCTAACTTTTTCTTTTATCTTGTGTAAAATCATATATAAATTTATAGATACATACAAAGAAGAGAAACAGGCTGGATGCTAAGAGGTTAAATGATCTCGTCTTCGTTCAGTTTAACAAAAAAATGGCACAGAAAAGGAATGCAAAGAAGAAAGATGGAGATAGTAAGGATGTGCTGATTGCTCCAGATGATTCCAGAGCTTTGCACTGGAAAGATGAATTTGTTAGAGAAATAGAGAACGATGACGAAGAGGAGATCTTCCCTGGTTCCGGCTTGACCTGGGATCTTGTTGCTGCGGCGAGTGGAGCTAATGAAGATAGACTCAGGAGGAGCAAAAGGACACTTAGAAGGAGAGCTGCAGCAGGAAGCAGAGCTCAAGAGAGTTCATCCAGTGCAGTTGTTGAAGATCTTCCTGAACATGATCAAGCTATAGCTGTTTTAGAAGAAGAGGGTGATGATGCGAATGACGATGATGATAGTTCTGAGGAGGAGTTGGGAAATAATGTTCAATATGAAGATGACAATGAGGAATAATAGAGAATTTGTTGAGTGGGATGAACTGTTTTTGAAAAAAACTTGTATTATTTTTTGAATATGTAAAACTAATTACTTATGTAGTTGACACAAACATGTATTAGCAATGTGTGGTTGTCATATGTTCATTTGTACATGCATTTTTCATTTTTATGTGTTAAAACTTTCTTATATATCATATAAATTGATTCTCATTTAATTTTTCTTTTCGATTTGCAGGTGAGTGACGTTTTTGATCCATACATACATGCGTCGTTCTTTTTTTTACATTGGGAGTTAAGAGATAAGTCTTTTTATCTTTTTATTTTCTTATGTAGAGCTAGTTTATATTCATTTTATTTGCTTATGGTTATTATTTATAATTTTTTAGAGTTTTATAGCATTAATATATCCATTTTTTAATAATTATTATATTAATATATATTAAAATATTAATATTCCGCATAATTCCGCGTAATCCGCATAATCGGCGCGTAATCCGATTATGCGTTATGCGGTCCGGGACCGCACGCATACTGAAAACGAATTTTTGAACATTGCTCCGATCTACTTTCAAGAATCTTGGCATTCAGATCAAATTACTTGCCATAAAGAAAGGATAAAGAACTATTCAATTTATTTGTTTGGGTTCACCTGTGCCCAAAAGGCTGACACCAGAGCGAGATGTAATGGAAAATCTGATTTAGAGTGGAGTACATCGCTGCTCTTATTTCTAAAACATATGTCAAACCTATGAGATTCACCTTTGTTCCTATGATACTACATAACAAATCGAGAGAAGCTTAACTTTGATGAAATAAAATTGTAACCCCAATTCTCCTGACAATACCAAAATTTCAAATTAATCAAGCAAAATGATAACTAAAATAAGAATTTCCTGACGCAGCTTCGTTGGAGGTGTTGTTGCACTGCTGTTGTTTTCTTTTCCCTCCTCTCTTCTCTTTACTACGGAGTTGGAGGGGGGCTAGAGGTTAAAATAGGAATGGGGAAGAGAGGGGTCTACAATGAGGAAGGAAGGAAGGGAACTAGGGGAAGGGACGGGTCGAGGGCGGAGATTAACAGGGGGAGGTGGCAGTGGCGGGTGAGAGGAAGGGCGCCTAAGGGGAAGGATTGAGGCCAGGGAAATTAAAAAATTTTGGGGCTTTTGTTTGAGAATTTCTAGATGCGCCCTCTAGTTTTCCTAGTGAGTCCCAAGAGGAAAAATAACTCCTCTCCTTTTGAGACTCACTAAGAAAAACACACTGTGCATCTAATAATTCTCTTTTTGTCTTCTGAGAGAGAGAGAGAGAGAGAGAGGAGATATGTAGAGAGAGAAAGAGAGAGAGGAGGGACAGCTCAGCTAGAGGGGCTTTTTGAAAAAAAAAAAGAAAGCCACTCCACCTTACTCGGGGAGTTTCCAGAGGAGCATATCTTTTTTCTTGGTGAGTCCAGTTAAAAACTTCTTTAATATTATAAGATCGCCATCGACTTTTCGGACTTAAATGAACATATCATCAACATCTCTTCTCCCTCTTTCTCACCCTACATCGCTCCAAGGTAAACCAAAAAAAGAAAAAAAATTGAAACGTAAAACCTACCATCATTCCTTCTAATCTTTTTCTCTACTAAATTATCTCACAGATTAAATTTGAAAATTGATCTTATTAGCTTTTTACTTGTTCAAAAATCTTAGAACAGTGAGAATTGATAAAAATTATGAATTCAAAAAAATCTCCTTTCCGGACTGTCAATCCGGACAGTTTCTTCACTATCCAGACTGTCACTCCAGATAGTTGCTTGCTTATCCGGACTGTAAGACCGGACATGGGAAATTTTGTTCGGGCTGACAGTCCGGACAGATTATACTATGTTCGAATTGCAAGTTCGGACAGTGTATTTTGGCTTTGTGAACCTGCTGGATCCTCAGCTTGTGTGCATACCAGATAAGGTGTAAACTATCCTAGGTATACACCTCGGACATTATATTTTTGGTTTGGACTTTTAGTCCGGACAGTGAAAAAATATGTCACCCATGTTTGAATTTAACAATGCAAGTAATTATGACATTACTCAAGTATTACTAGCAAAAAATACCATTCATGAATGCACTGCAAGTTTGAGCATAAAAATATATAATAATGATTAACATAGTCGACAATAATGTAAAAATAAAATTCATTTGATAACTGAACAATATAAAATTTAAATATACAACGTGGAGTTGCCAAAAGTTAATTTAATTATATTGAACACTGGAACAGATCCTAACCCTTAATACACATAATCTACTGCCTACGGGTTGTTTTTCATGTTGTTCCTCAGGTTGCGTACAGCCTATCAGTACCAATTTAATCATTGCTAGCACAGAGAATAGCACCCCATGTCACTTCTTCAAGGCCCTTTCTCCTTACTCTAGAAGTCTATCGCTAAACAAAAATAAAAAACAGAATAGTGAAAAGGTAATTACAAAACTAAACTTTAAATTCATATAGAAGAATCATTTTTCACACATATAATTGACAATAAGAGGTTAGTTTCTTATTGTCAAATTAAAACTTTTTCACATAGATCAAATATAGTCCAACTTTTTGATCTTATTCTGAGCAATTAATTTTAAACTCTTAGTCCATTCAATTTGAACAATATTTACAATTCATATAAAAACTTAATCTTTTCAAACAATTCATATAAAAACTTAATCTTTTCAAACAAAATAGCATCAATATGTTCTAATTAACTAATTCACATCTCGTAACCTATTAAATATTAATCTCTTTGATAGAACTAAATAATAATATGCGGTATCCAATGGTTAACCAACAAAAGAATGTGGAAATGACAATCAAACTTATGAGAAGACAACTATTTTCACATCAAGAAGCAATTTTTTTAAAAGCAAATTAGCCTGCCAGAAACACTCCTTACTCTCAAGAGGAATATTCCATAATCGGTCCCACAAATCTATATTGGGGGTTAATTATTAGACATACAATCAGCTCATTTCTAATTTTACTCTTGTAGAGAATCATGGTCGCGGGGTGTCTTAGATCTACAAATTTCAAAAACTCAATTTGATCAAATGGACTGCGCACGCATATGAAAAACCATTTTCCAGACGTCAATGAAAAACCATTTTTCCATCTTTTTTTCTTTCTTCTATTTTCTGTCAAACCAAACACAACCTAAAAGAAAAAAAAAATAAAACTCTAATCTTTTATCCAAATCACCCAATTAAAAACAACAATTCATTTATCCTACCATACAAATAAAAATTATCATTTCAATTTCTCTGTTTCAATTGTGTGCAGCACAACAATTTATAAACTGCTCAAGAAATGCGATCAGTGCACGTCCAGAAATAGAAACAAATCCCAAAATGAAACTACAAGTGCATCAAATTGAATAAATCACAACCTAATTTAAGAAAATTCAAATAATTGCAAAATTAAAAAAATGCCTTAAAAAGAGATTGCAGGGATCAGACCTATAGAGAAGAGTGAGAATGAGGAAAGGTTTGACAGAGAAGGCAAAGGGGCAGCGACAACACCGGGGCGAGGGGACGACGGGTGCGGAGCAGAGGCAGCGGGGTGCGAGAGGCGGCAGCGGGCAAGCGACGCTCGGAAGTCTGCAGCGGAGGATGCGATTGGAAGGAGGATGGGTTTTAGAACGTGGGTGAGAAGAGTGAAGATTTTTTTGGGACTATTAGTGTGCTCACTCCGAAAAACCCTCTCTTTTGAAAAGAGAGGGTGTGTTGGCTAACAAAAGTGGGCTCACTTGGAAGAAAGGTATGCTTCTCAAGAAATTTTCCTTCCTCAAGAAGTTTCCAGAGGAGCACACCATTTTTTCTAGTGAGCCCACTTAAGAATTGTCCAGACTGAAGGCTTGAACCACAAATTAATTTTCTAGTGGGCTCACTAGGAAAAGTGGTGTGCTCCTTTAGAAACTCCCCTTACTCATGCATCTAGTCATTGAGTAAATTTCCTATTGGGCCATTCAAGCACCAAAGAACGGAGTCCCTCCTTCGCCATAGGTTTTCTCGTTTCCTCATATATATATAGTTTTTTTTAGAATAATTATCAGTACAAAATATCTTTTAATGTCCAAAATACTAATTACTTTTATAATGACAATTGAAATGATATTAACTCCTATTTATTATTATATATGTTACGTCAGATGTTTTATGGATACAAACTATTTAATGTTCCAAACTCCAATTATGTGGATTTTAGACCACGAGAAATATTTATTTTAATTTGTATCTTTTTAGCCGTAATAGCGATTAGTATTTATCCTGATTTTGTTCTTTCGCTATTAGTTGACAAGGTGCAAGTTATCCAATCTAATTATTTTCATAGATAGTTTTCATTAATCAGATAGAAAACAAAGTCTTGAAATTTTGATTTTGAAATTTTTTGAATTATACTACACAATAAAATAAAGTTAATTAGAATTCTAATAAAATATGTTCTAAGTTTTTGAGAACCATGTGAAACAAGGAATCATTCAAATAGTTCTAAAAAACCTGCACAAACTTTTCGTATGTACAATGATCTTATATATTCCTCACGGAATTTATTTAATTAGATATTAATGTGAATCAACCATAACTATGTAGGTCTATTCCTAAATAGATTGATCCAAAAATAACATATCCAAATTATAAGAATTCCTATAGATGCTATAAGTGAAGAATTCGTATCTTACAAACCTTGATTTTTTTCTGGTATGTGAATAAATCGCGAATATGGTCCAAGTAATAAATGCCCAAGTTTCTTTGGGGTTCCAATTCCAATAAGATCCCCATGCCTCGTTAGCCCATATTGCTCTAGAAAGAATACTTACAGTTAAAAAGGTAAACCATATTACATAACATGATTTAATGTTTTACCTATATCACGTTACGTGTTACTTGATACTATATGATATACCTATTACCTGATTACATATTTTTTATGATACTTGTTACTTGTACATTATTTGGAGTTAATTGGAAAACTGAATAGTACAAGTAGGAATACATTCTTGGAGATTAATATGTATATACATACTATTATTGATATGTGTTTTCAGTAAAAACTAGGGATCTTTCCATTGCCACTGAATTGAGAAAAATTACAGATTATCAAAAATTTTCTTTTTTTATTAAAATGAAAAAAAAGAATAAAAAAAATAAATAGAGAGGACTTATAGATCGTTACTCTCTATTTACAGAAGATCATGGGATTCAATGCAGTTATGAGGATCGGTCCTTTTCTCGTTGATGATCTAACATCGATGACTTGGAGGTTAGCTTGTTCTTCTTCTCTTCTATTCTTGGAGGAAGTTCAAGCTCTTCCGCGCGAGAGAGATATGACCGAAGGTCCTTTTTGAGATCTCTTGAGTGATATTTATAGGCCCCAAGTTGTTGAGAGTGTTTTCTTGTAGATAGAAATAAAATTTTATTGTAATCTTGATAAGCTATTTGAGTTTCCTTTTAATTAGATTTGCTCCAAGATTAGTTGTATATGGTCCTAATCCTGCACCCAAAAATCAATTATACTCATATTATAATTTGCAGAATTATCAAACTGAAATAGAATTAATTAGAATCATGCACCCAAAAATTAATTAGACTAAATTAGAATTTGGATTTGATTAAAAATTGAAGAAATTACAAAATAGTCTGAGGCAGGACCAAAATATATTGTGCAACAAATGCGAGGATTACTGCATGAGAGGGGCGATCGGGTGGTGCTACGAGAGGCGAGCAGCCAGCCCGCCCGCAAGGCTGGTCTGGCCAGCCTGCAAGGTTGCTTTCAATTTTATTTTCTTCGTTTTGGCCTTTTGAGCCTCACACTCGCGAGATTGGATTTCTAGCCTTGCGTGAGCATGAGGCCAACCCTCTTTTTTTTTTTTCTTTTTTCTTTTTTCTTTTATTTTTTGGTTTTTTCTTTGTTTTGGCCTCCTGAGCCTCGCGCCCACGAGGCTGGATTCCCAGCCTCGCGCGAGCGCAGGGCTAGCCCTCTTTCTTTTTTTTTTTCTTTTTATGCTTTTTTCTTTGTTTGTTTCTTGGCCTCGCCCCCGAGGCTTCCTTTTATTTTATTTATTTATTTATTTTTATCCTTCTACAAAATCCCATCCAAAGTTTTTAAAATTTTATCTCTTCTGAAAATTTTAAAATACTTTGGACTTCTGTTTAAGATTGGTGTCCCAAATCTATACTGTTTAAGGTGCTCAATAAAACTTGCAAAGGTTATAACAAGCTGAGTTTTATTGATCATTATGAGCCTGACTCGCCTGGATAATAGACAAAGTCTTGGTGATCGGGTTAGAATCACAAAATCATAAACAGAGGTATGGGTAACGTGCATATGGGATGATTGTTTTGAAATTGATGGATGGATTTAATGGAGTTGGTAGATGATTTTATGGAAGATGGAACTTGCTAAGGGTGTGGAGATACCTTAACAAGCTGAGCATTTTGAGTATGGTGTGACTCGTTTGGATTGACAAATAGAGCTGATGACTCGTCTGAATGACAGACAGAGCTGATGATTATTTTCGAATTGAGAGGTGACTTGCCTAGCTAATAGACAGAGCCATAATGATAGATTTGAGATCAAAGAACTATGGACAGAGGTGTACTGTTAAACGTACCCATGAAATTTTGGTAGTGGTGTACTGTTAAACATATCACGATGACCGGGTTAGGATCGAAAAACCATGTGAAGAGGTATACTGTTAAACATACCCATTGGGTTTCGGCAGAGGTGTACTGTTAAACATATTGAGATGACTGAGTAAGGGTCGAAAAACCATGGGAAGATGTGTATTGTTACACATACCCATGGGGTTTTGACAGAGATGCTTAATTGCACATGCCTGGATTTTAACGGAGGCACTTAATTGTACACACCAAGATGATTAGGTCAGGATTATCAGTTTTGACAGAGGTGCCTAATTGCGCATGCCTAGATGACTCGTCTAAGTAACAGACAGAGCCGGTGATCGGATTAAGATCACGAAAGAAACTATTTGTTGTAGTGTGTGATAATTCAAATTTAGCTATCAGAGATAAGAGCTTAACTTGACAGATTTGTTGATTTTGAGATGAGATGGCTCGAATCTCGCTATCAGAGGTAAGAGTTTAATATGATAGATTTGGCTGCTTTGATATAAGATGTTTTGAGTCTTGCTGTCAAAAATATAAGCTTAACATAATAGATTTACGGGATTTTTTACCAAAGCCTCACTATCAATTGATTTGATATGCTTTTACCAATCGCCGTTTGCATTGGACTAGTCATGCTATTCTCCTCAATATGATGAGTTGCTAAAAATTTTATTTGGGCTTAGATACCAATCGTTCCTTCTTCCCTTTGCCTTAGTGGCATTGGGTTATTTATAATCCCAGTATAATAAGACTGGTCGAGAATTTTAGCTTCTTCTTACCCATTGCCTCAAGGATGTTGGGCTGTTCGCATATGATTCCTTATCATAATAGGTTGGCGAGGATTTTGACTTGCTCTCCCATTTGCTTTTAAAGCATTGGGTTGCTCATACTTTTGGTGATAAACTTATTCTCTTCTCTTTGCTTTTGAAGCATTGAGCGGTTAATTCACTAGCCATCCCTTCATTTTTTTAAGGTGGCTAGATATAATATTTCTTCAAAAATTTGCTATTGATAGGCTTCATCATCCCGTCGCTGTCTTGATTGATTAGGCGATAGCTCCATTTGAGTAGATAGTTTCTACTACAAAAGGTCCTTTCCACTTGGGTTTGGATTTCTTCTTAGTCTTATGGGTCATGATTATTGGTCTTTTGACAGCTAAGACCAGGTCTCCTTTGAAAATTCTTGATTAGTATCATATTTTGCATTTTTTCTTCCATATTTTATCTATTTTTATATATAAATAATTGCTACTCAGGTATATTTAGTGTGTTTTTATAGGTAACAAATGATTCACAAGGAAGAGAAGAAGAAGATGCAAATTTGTTAAGAATATGAGCATAAAAATTCAATTTTGGTGAAGTAAGAAACTCAAGTGCAGTAGAAGAAATTTCAAGATCATTTTTGGCCTAGATAAATCTTGAACTAGAAAAATTTATGTCGTATAAATTTATAGAGTTCAGAATTATCTTTGAAACGAGTCCAAGAAGAAATCAATCAGAGATCGTATGCAAAAATTATTGTTGTTTTAGTAAAACACTGCAGAATGGAAAATCCAATCCAGCGGTGTACGGGTCTGCTGAATTTAATTTCAGATTTTGAACCCAAAAATTAGTATTTTATACCATCTAATCAAACCATTGGTTTCTAATACCTATAGATTGGATTAAAATTGTATATCTTCAGATTAGTTTGTGTTGAATTAGAATCATATCTTTTGTATTGAGTTTGAGTGGGAGCAGGATTATGTTTGGGTTATAAATATCCCATAAATTCTTGTAATTAGAAAGAGAGTTTTAGATGTAATTTTAGATGTATTTTTGATTAATAAAATTTAGGATTTTGCTGAAGGGGTGACGGTCGCCATACTGAGCTCCAGAAGTAACTCTATTGCTCTTCATTACTTTTTAGATAGATTTAATTGCTTTAGTGTAAATGTTTAATTGCTTTCTAGGAAAAATAGGATTTTTAATCGCCTTCATAAATAAAAATAGGATTTTGTTAATTAGAACTATGAGTAGCTAAATTAGTTTAGTTCTAAGATGTAAAAGAAAATAGAAATCAACCATGTAATTGCTCTCTAGTATTTTCTTTCTAAAATAAAATAATAAAAACATGATTTTTCCATGTAAAGATTAAAATACAACAATTCGTAGATTAAAATAATTGCTTTCTTTCTAAAATAAAATAATAAAGATATGATTTTTCAACGAAAAGATTATAATATAACAACTTGTAGATTAATTCTTTGATAGGTTATACTTGAGTTAAGTTTCTTGATAGTCTATACTTAGTTAGGATTTGGAGTTGTTGATTTTCATCTTCTTCTTAAAATTATCTAACGATTTAGTTTACTTTTATAAAAGTAGTTTATTTGATAAGTTATGCTTACACATCACTTGATATCTCATACTTAGAATACTTTAAATAAAGATTAAAACTAAAAAATCAATTTTTATGATAGGAAGTAGATAAACAAGTAATACATGGTTATAAACTAGTGGAATCTACATCCTAGGTTAATTAGAATAACTTGACTTCAATCTAGAGCCTTGAATTAACTCGTTATAATAGTAGGATAAGCAATAATGCAAAAACACCTTAGATTCTCGTGAGAATGACCTATCAGTGCTACAACTGACACTGTGTACTTGCAGGTGATTTATTACATCAGTTCTTCATTTAACTTTCTTGTTAAACGCTTTCAAGATACAAGCTTGATACAACATGATTTGTTGTTGCGCGTTTAGGATACAAGCTTAACCCTTTATCTGCGGACTTAGCCTCGCATTTTAAGCTAGCATAGCCTCGCGACTGGGCTAGTATAACTTCGCATTGTACGCGGGGTTGGACTTATGTGCTGGTTTTAGCTTCGCACACTGAGTTAGATTCATGTGCTGACTTAGATTTGCATACTGACTACGATTCACATTTAGTTGCAAGCATAACTTCGCACTTCACACAGGCACAATAATTGCGCTTGAGTTACTTTACACGAGCTTAGCCTCGCATCTTGATCTCTTTACGCGGGCTTAATCGCAAGGTTTACTGGATGTGGGTCCCACCCCCTGTGTGGGCCTCATTTGATTGGTTATGGCCCAATGTAAACTAATGGACCGGCTTCTTCTTCATCGAATATTATGCAAGGCTGCTAATTGCTTGGCGCCTTAAGTCTCTGATGCAGACCTTGACCTTCTGCTTCTTGAAGTTTATGCGGGATTGAGAGTTAGTTTTGCATATTGGCCGTGACGTCTCGCATTTAGATGATTTTACACTGGCTTGACATAGTATTGTATGTGGAGTTTGCTTTGCATTGCATACAGGGTTTATTGGTGTGGGTCCCACCCCTTGTGTGGGCCACATTTGAATGGTCATTGTAATTCAATTGATCACCTTCTTTTTTTTTTGAAGTTTACGCGAGGCTGACAGTTAGCTTCGCATTTTGGACTTCTTCATGCTTTGGATTTGCCTCGTGCACTGTGTCTGTCGCATGCTAGCTTATCTTTGTATTTTGAGAGTTTTATGCCTAGCCACAACTTTGCCTTGTATCCTGCAACTCTTCCAGTAATGAAAATCACGCAGTTTGCCAGATGGTCTTGCTTATGTGATATCCTCGCGTTTCAAATGTTTTATGCGGGATTGCAAATTAGCCTCGCGTTTTGGAGATTTTGCATTTTTCTTGGCTTTGCTTTAATAATCTTGCATTGTTCACAAGTATTAGTCTCGTGTTCTTTACACTTCTTTCATACATATCCTTGTTTGGCTGGATATGGGTCCCACCCCCTGAACGAGAGTTGTTTGGCTGTCCATGAAGTTCGTTTTGTGGTAATAAATTACTTTATTTTTTGTAAAAGACTATGCGAGGCTGAACCTTAGCCTCGCATTTTTGTTCACTTTTGTACTTTGGATGTGTTTTGTGAGCTGGTTTAGCCTCACCACTAGTATAACCATGTATGTTGATTTAATCTCGAGTTAGCCTCGCGTCTAGATGACTTTACACTAGTTTAGTCTTGAGTTCTCTTCGAACCTTAGATGATTTTACGCTAGCTTAGCCTCACGTTGTAGCGGGCATAGTCTCGCATTCTTACTTTGGATTGTTTGATTTTATACTCTTACCTCCTAGTATGATAGGGTTAGCGAGAGTTTTACTCTCTTCTTGTTGCCTTGGTGGCATTGGGCAACAAAAACTCTTACGTTTTTTTTTCTTCTGAATTTTCGCTTTTTTATTCTTTTTTTGGAAATTTTTTTATTTATAGCAGTCATTTTGCTGTCATTGCATTCGTGGAAGCCTTCTTCTGTTCAGGTCTCAACTGGATCACATTTTTATTGATGAGTGTTTGCATTTTATCTTTCAGATCATAGTAATCCTTGCTTGGGTATCCAATATTTTGATGGTAGAAACAATCTTGGGATCATCTACTTTTTCAACTTCCTCTGGCTTTTAATTTTCAGGTAGCCTGAGATCCCTTTTTTATTCAGTAGGGGAAAGAATGTGACTGTTTGTTCATCTTTAAAATTATATGTCCGTTGTGAACTAGAAGAATCTCGATTATTCTGTAATTTTTTGTTTGCAGCAGGCTTGGTGGTCATTGCTTCTTTCTCTTAGGATGGGATAATTGTGGCTGTAGCTGATTCATGGTCATTCTCCTCTGGGCATGGTATTCAGTGATACGTCAGATTATTTCCTCTACTTGCTGCCTTTGTTTAACTAGATCGTTCTAGGTTTTGGACTCTACTATTCCCATTTTGACCAATATCCTAGTTTGAAAATTGTGTTTGCAAGTCTCCACCAGTGTTCGCTGCGAAATGCCATGCGGGCATCGGACTGACATTTTACGGAAACGCTCAACGAAGCTTTTAATCGTCTGGTCTTCGTTTTATTTGTTTGCCAGAAGAGAGTGAATGGACACTTTGGTGTCATTTTTGAAGAAACGAGCTAGAAACTCCCTTTCCACGTCAGACCAGGCATTGATAATTCTCCGGGGTAACTACATAAACCAAGTGAATGCAGGCTCTCGCAGGGTACTTCAAAAATCTTGGTCATCACCGGATAATTGCCCATGAGATGGCCGATCTGTGAAAAGAAATAGTACATATATTGGTTCGGAGATCCCTGCCCATCATATGACTCTAGCTTGAGAGGCCTATATTTTGCTAGAAACGGTGAAGAATCCCACTCTATCGGGTAGGGTCTCGTACTCTCTGTTTCTTGAAACCCTTTCCTATGCATCAATACTTCTATTTGACTTTGAAGATTTTCCAATTTTTCAGCATGAGGATCAACGAAATATTCCTCCTCACTGTCTTTTCCCCCAGTATCTCGGTTGGATTTGGTCTCATCCTTCTTGGGCTTATCAAAAGAGGAAGAACCCTCTGCTCTTCCTTTTGTGTTCTTTTGAGTGTTCTCCAAGACTTTCGCAATCATTGTTTTAAGGTCTTCGATGCTCCTTTGCTGCTCTTGGATGAGGTGTTCTTGCACCTCAATCTTTTGACTCATCTCGGCCGACTGTTCAACCATGTGGACCATCCTCCTGCCGGACCTAGAGGAAGCATGCAATCGCAGTATCATTATGATCGAATGATTGCTGAACACTTCATATTTATTATCAGAATCTCCTGCCAGTCTTATGTAATTGCAGGAGAGACATCATGCCTGACCTGAGGCGTATGTGATGATAGATTTTCTCTCCATTTGTATTAGAGGCATACCCTTCAACGACTGGTTTCTTACCCTTCAACGTGAAAGTGAGCAAGTATTGATCTGAGTTAGAGTCTTGTCTTTGCAACTATCTTCTTTCTGGAATATTGGATTCAAGTGCTGATAACTGGTTACATGCAGATGGTCATGGTGCTTGACAGCGACGGTGAGTCAAAACTGCTGTGATCAACTCTTTACAATAGCAGAACTGATGGGGTCTTGTCACCCTTTTTTTATTTGAGATATCTCCGCAAATCCGGAGTTTCTTCATGTGGTGCTGATATAACTATCTTTTGTGGGCTGGACCCACTTCTTGTGCTAGGTCTGTTTGTCCAGATAGGTGGTTCAGTAATGTCATGAAAGTTATATTTGTCAACTCCCAGATTGGTTCGATGTCCAGCATTAATTTGAGATGTCTTGCATGAAACTGCCGGGTAGTCTTGCATTCTTTTGTTCTTATGCGAGGCCGAGGCTTAACTCTAGCCTCGCACAATAGAAGATCCTCGTATGCTAGATGAGCCTAGCATATTGGTCTAGCCTTGCACACTAGTTTAGTTGAACTAGCCCTGCGTACTGGCTTAGATTTAGTTTGGTTTTCTAGTTTACTCATGCTAGGCTAGTGTCTAGTTTTGTTTATGCTAGACTTAGTAATGCTAGGCTAGCCAGACTGAGGAGTACTCGGCAAGCCAAATTGAGGAGTGTTGAGTTGGCCAAGCGAGATATACTAGGTTGGCCAGGCTAAGGAGTGCTAGGCTGGCCAGACTGAGAAGTGCTAAAGTGTGCTGGAGTGGCCAGGCTGAGGAGTGCTAGGCCGGCTAGGCTGAGGAGTGCTAAACTGGTTAATCTGAGGAGCACTTGATTGGCCAGGCTGAGAAGTGCTAGACTGGCCATGCTGAGATGTGCTGGGCTGGACAGGCTGAGATGTGTTATGCTATCCTTTTCCAAGCTGAGAAGTGCTAGACTGTCATTTGCCATGCTAAGAAGTGCTAGGATGGCGAGACTGATTTTTGCCAAGCTGGACAGGTTGAGAAATGCTAGGCTAGCGAGGCTGATTTTTTCCAGGCTGAGAAGTGTTAGCTTGGTGAGGCTATTTTTTATCAAGCTGGCCAGGCTGAGGAGTATTAGGCAGGCTGATTTTGAGCCTAGTATCTTTCTTGCTTCATTCTAAGCTAATTTTGAGCTTGGTATCATTCTTGCTTCATGATAGGCTGATTTTGAGCCTGGCATCCTCCTCGCTTTATACTAGGCTGATTTTAAGCTTGGCATCCTCCTCGCTTCATGCTAGGCTGATTTTGAGCTTGACAATCTTCTTAACTTGTTCTAGGCTGATTTTGTGCCTGTCATGCGAAACGGGCTTTGAGTGCCCTACGGCATGCTCTCAGATTCTGGTTGCGAATTCGAGTCTGTCTTTGTGCAACAATGTGTTGGCCTTTGGCATCGAACGCAGCAAATTCCCTGAATAATGGAAGGAACACAATTTGTTCTGATGGACTAGAGTTTGGAAATCCAAGTGGTTGCTGATGGATCAATGCCTCTTTGTCATCCAAAACTATCAGGTCATCTTTTTGTTCAAGTGATGTTGAACATTTTGCGTCGACCTCGACCTTGATCACCAACTTCTCTAATATTTCTCCAATTTCGTTGATGTCAGATTGGACCACCATCTCTTCTTTAGTATAGGAGATTTCTCGCATTGTGGTCGCCAGTCTGTTTTCAAAAAAATCTAGGAATCTTTTCATTGCCATTGAATCGAGAAAAATTATAAATTATCAAAATTTATGTTTTTTTTATTACGATGGAAAGAAAAGAATAAAAAAACAGACAGAGAGGACTTATAGATCATCATCGCTCTCTTTTTATAGAAGATCGTGGGATTTGAGGCAGCTATGAGGATTGGTCTTTTCTTCATTGATGATCTGACGTTGATAATTTGGAGCCGAGCTCGTTCTTCTTCTCTTCTATTCTTGGAGGAATCTCAAGCTCTTGCGCTCGTGAGAGATCTGACCAATGGTCCTTTTTTAGTTCTCTTGAGGGGTATTTATAGGCCCCAAGTTATTAAGGGTATTTTCTTGTAGATAAAAACAAAATCTTGTTGTAATCTTGATAAGATATTTGAGTTTTTTTTATTAGATTTGCATCAATATTAGTCGTATTTCGTATTTGGTCCTAATCCTGCACCTAAAATTCAATTAAACTCATATTATAATTTGCAGAATTATCAAACTCAAATAGAATTAATTAGAATCCTGCATCCAAAAATTAATTAGACTCAAATTAGAATTTGGGTTTGATTAAAAATTATAGAATAGCAAAATAGCCTGAGGCGGGGCCAAAATATATTGCACAATGGAGACAGGGATTACTATGCGCGAGGGGCGACCGGGTGACACTGCACGAGGCAGGCGGCTAGCCCACCCGCAAGGCTGGTCTGGCCCGCTCGTGAGGCTGCTTTCAATTTTTTTTTGTTTTTCTTCGTTTTGGCCTACTGAGTCTCGCACCCACAAGGCTGGATTCCCCGCCTCGTGCAAGTGCGAGGCCAGCCCTATTTTTTTTTCTTTTTTTTCTTTTTTTTGGATTTTTCTTCATTTTGGCCTCCTGAGCCTCGTGCCCATGAGGCTGGATTCCCAGCCTCACGCGAGCGAGAGGCCAGTCCTCTTTTTTTTCTATTTTTTTCTTTTGTTTTTGGTTTTTTTTGTTTGTTTCTTGGCCTCGCCCGCTTGGCCCTCACAGACACGAGGCATCCTTTTACTTTATTATTTATTTATTTATTTATTTATTTATTTTTATCCTCCTACAATATGTTATGGTATATGCCTACTAGTGTAGAGCCCACAAAATTCTGTGGTATACATACCTATAGGTATTGAGTGTACAAACTCTTGTTGCATATGCCTATTGGCATAAAGCACATAATTCCAGTGGTATAGAGCCCACTAGTTCTATAATATATATACCTATTGGTATTGAACCCTTAATTCCTCTGGTATATAAACCTATTGGTATTGAGCCCATGAATTTCTTCGGTATATGCTATTAGCACAGACCCCATAATATATTGTTGATATTAAAGATATTGACCATGTATCCAATAACTACGAGACCCCTTAGAATACATATTCTTCTACTATCGTTTTAGTTCTAAATAGCATAATTAATAATCAAGTAACTTAGAGTTAAAATAGGATTTTATACCGAGCAAGGATTAGGAAATCCACTTAGAAATAAATGATGTACAATCCATAGGAATATGGTCTTCTATATTTGTTTAAGCAGCTTTTAAAACCCTCAACAATTTACATAGTAGGAGATGCATAATGGGATTTATCTTTTGCTTGAACGCAATGTCAAATCCATCCAAGCATAAGTTGGTTTATTGATAATTCAAAACCACCATCGGTATATCCACCCATGGATCACTTCCTTGAAAGAGCTATTAATCAATACTAATAAAATATGATAAAAAAGATTGCTATATAAAATCATTTCGCAAGTATGAATATGCAGTTCAGCCCCTCAAAACAATATGAATTCACAGTTCAATTGTTACAATCACCAAAAAAAAAGTATAACTTTTCTTGAAATAGACTAGGAACCTATAATAGGAAACCTAGCTGTTTCTCATGAAAAATGCACCTCCTTTCATTGCCATGGATTTATGAAAATTACAGTGAAAATTATCCAAATTACAATGAAATGAAATAAAGAAAATAAACGAGAGGACTTATAGAATATGTCTCTCTTTTTTATAAAAAGGTGGGTTCTATCGTGGCTATGGAGTATCGACCTTGTACTCTGTTGATGATCTAATGCTAAAAATTGGTCTTGAATATGGAGATGATGATGGCAAAGCTTCTGGTCGACAACTTTTACTACTGGTTGGCATGCTCTCGTGTAGAAAATCAACTCTTGGTCTCTAATGATCTCTCTATAAGATCTTAAAAACTCCCCCGTGGCCCATATTTATAGTTTTAGGGGTTTCTTAAGTGATAAGAATGGAATCCCAGTTAATTCCAATCTCTAGACTTGTATTTGAATTTGAAATCTTTAATTCCGAGTGATTGGATACGATTAGGATTGGAATTTAGGTAAAACCTCAAAAGGAAACCCAGTTTGGAAATTGGAATCAGCCCAGCACGCAAGGTTGTCATCCCCATGCGGGGTTTTAGCCTCGCGCGGGACTAATAGCCCTACACGAGGTGGCTAGTGTCGCGCGCGGGGCTATATTTGCCTTGTGTGGCCTTTTTCTTGCTTTGAATTTTTCTCTGCCTACAAGACTCCCTCCAAAATTTTCAAAATCTCGTTTGCTAATTTCTAATGAGTTTTGAAATACTTTGAACTTTAGCTCTTCAAATTTCTATCCCACAAGCTTCTTTAGTGTGCAAAGTTACTTAGCTTCACAGAGTTAATAGCCTTGTGAAAAATAGCCTCGCAGAAATAACCTCGTGAAAAATAGTCTCGCGGAATTTGTAACTGCCTTGCAAAATTTTAGCCCCTTTAGACGCTATTTCTTTCTTTAAATAGCCTCTTCATCTTCTTCCTTCCTTCATTCCAAAGAAATCCATTCTCTCTCCTCTTGAGTCACTCAAATTTCCTTCGAATTTCTTTGAATTTCTTCTCTCGGATCCAACTTTGACAAATGAAATCAAAGAAGGTCTTGATCAGTCGAAGAAGCACCGTTTCAGTCTCACGATCTCCAGTCGTTGACGTTAGACGGGTTCTCCCTATTCTTAGAGGTAAAATTCTCAAATTCTTGTTTTCTTCTCCTATTTTGTGTAGAATCTTGATATGAGGCTTCAATGGAGGATTTTAACCATGATTTTTTTGTAAATTCTTGGTTTAGAACCCTTTTTCGTTATTGACGACGTTGGATTCGGCCGCCAGCAGCAAACTCCCTTTAGGTCAAATCGACGCGAGGTTGTGTAGCCTCGCGTAAAGTTATGCGAGGCTACAGCCTTGCGCCGCATTCTGTGAGGCAACAGCTTTGTAGTGGCTTCTGCAAGGCTGTTAGCCTCGAGTCCAATTCCTTTTATGCGGGGCTATTTTAGCCTCACGTTTCTCCACATAGAGATTTTTGTGCCATAGCTAATGAGCTTCTAACTCCTTCCTTGTCTCCTTGGTAGTGAACTATATAACTTCTCTATTGAGGCGCCATCATTTCGGCTTCCAAGGGGCTTTCGATGGTAGAATTTAGCTTGAATTTCGTGAACCAATCTCCTTGTTTAGAGATGATTGTAGGGATATGCTATCGAGCTATTCATCTACATTGAGGGAGTTGATAAGCCGCGCTCCCCTTGAAGGTGCAAACAAAAAAGAGATTGAGAAGCCGACCTTCCTTTTCAGTGATTCCATACTCATCTCGGAGGAGTCCCTTTATGAAGATGAGTGTAAGTGGCTTTGCCAGATAGGTGACGTAAGGATATTCATCCCAGAGATGGTAAGGAGCTGCTTTTTGACTTATCTTCAAAATATCTCCGTTCCTCACCAAATGGAGTGGGGATTGACCAAGAACAAGACGACATTTTCGTTGGTACTTTTGACAATCAGGGTCCTTATCAGGATGGCCCTAGTAGATTTCTCACTGGCCTTTTGCCGGGAAGAGTAGGAAAGAATTTTTCTCTTAGAGAGTCTCCTCAGTTAGCAGGCACTTCCTCAATGATTTCTTGTAGTCAAAAGGACAGTACTATGCTCACAACTTTTGCACTTCTGGATGGATCCATACCACTAACAGGATGTGGTGGAGCAAAATGATTAGCTTCATTCTCTTTAAGTTCAAAGGGATACTGAAGGATATCGGGCTATACGGGGGTATTAGAAATATGCAGTATGGTCTCTCCCATAGCGCTTACCATCTGTTCAGTGTCCTGGAGATGTATAATCCCAAGTCTGGGGCGTTCTTCACTCGGCTTTGCTCTTTATGAAATGTTTGAAGTTTCTCTATTATCGATTGGGGAGCTGTCGTATGAAGAGATAATTTTAACGACACAGGATATAGTGGATAAAGAAGTAGAATCTCCAGGTGTACGAGACATGCTGGGAGGTGATGTGTTATTTCTACATCTTCCAAGAGGTCTTTGGAACAAGGAATCAAGGTGTTAGCCAAAAATTATGGACTAACTGTCTGTTTCAAGATGTAGATCATTCAAAGGTTGCAGTGACGAAGCTAGACCCCCTTAGCCAAGCTAGTATCGAAACTCAGATAGCTCATTTGGGTGCCACTTCATACGTGACGGAATTAGATGAAGATGGTTTTAAGACGGGCATGAGTTTCCAAAGCTTTCATTATCAAGCGTAGACTTCCATCTCCGATAGGGGATTTATAGCGAGCTTCTTTATGCTCTGATTAAAGCGTTGTGCATCCCATCTGATTCTTAGGACGCCATAGCTATTGAAGTTGTATATCTGGTCATCCTCTTGGCACATGGAAAGCCTCTCGGATTCTTCCCTGCAATGGTCTACAAGCTACAGAATGACCTTCGGGAGCTTGCAATAGAATCTTGCCCAGGAAGTAAGAAGAAATAGAAGCACTGAACCCGAAGCTGAGATGCTAACTCCCAATCCCAGAGTGAAGTTACTTTACACTTATCTTATGGCATGGTTTGTGATGCATTGTCCGAGTCTAATGACTTTGCCTCCCGAAAATAGTAGCGGGGGCTCATTCATTCAGAGGCACGAGGGTTGTGACTAGAGAAATCACTATATGCGCACAATTCAGAAGACTGTGCATAACCACCAAAACTATCATATTTACTGTTACTTCCCCGACTTCTTTAGAGGAGTTTACAGAGAAGAATTCTAAGACACCATTGGTCCTAACGGCTACACCACCCTTTCATCTGGTTGCTTTTGGTGGTTGATCAACATTAGGCCAGAGCATCTATTATACCATCAAGGGTCAATTTGCTTCCTTGAGCCATATTTTCTCAGCAGGTTTGCTCTCCAGTTCGGATATTTGCAATTTTATATTAGTAATCCCAACACTTTGTTGTAATTCTGGGATAATTTGTTTGAGGGTGCTAGAGGATGGTATCACTTCTCTACCGGCTAAACAGGATCTCATTTCACCTTATCTCAGAAGATCCCAACCTTTATACGTCGCTTGGATTATTCTCTTAGTATCATAGCAATGATACTATAGCCACCTCTTTTTCAATCAACCACTCATGCATGAGGAAAATTGAGGCGTATTATTTTTAGGAGAAGGGTGCAAGGTTGTTTGAGTACAAGGCATAGATGAGTTTCTTTCTGTTGATGATGATGATGTCATCGTTGAGGCCGTGCCTATAGTACCCGCTCTAGGTGATCTATCCATCCAAATAGATGTTCCAGTCTTGGCTACTGTGCCAGCCTAGGCCGATGTTCCTGTACTGGCTGATGTGCCCACGCAAGCTGACGTGCACACAAGAGCTGATGTTCCATCTCAATCTGCTGCACATGATCGAAGTGATGCGCCTACTCGAGGCGATTACGAGGCTGTGACCAAGCACACTAGATTGGTGAGTGCTCGTAGTTCTACTTGCCCAGTAAAGAAGTCTTGTCATTGCCTCACCACCAAGTTGGCCAAAGAGTTGTCGTCTCCTTGGTGTGCCTTGGAGGTTGCAGGAGCAGCTGCGGAGGTTCTTGTGCCTGTAGTGGCTACTCATGAGGTTGTTTCTGATGTTGCTACACTTGTAGTGGTTACTCCAGAGATCGTTTCTAAAGCCGTTCCTATTACCTTTGAGCTAGACGTCGTTATTTTGACCAATTTGGGCATCAGTGCCATTCCTTTACCATCGGTCATGATACCTGGAATGACAACTCCACCTCGTAGTCCAATAACCAGATTGGTGTCTTCTCATAAATTCAACTTCAATATTTTATTTTCTACCTTTTTCTGCTCTCGTCTTTATGTAATAGATCGTATTTTAGGTGTCGGTTCACTATGGTCTCGTTCTGCCTCCGATTGGTCGTTCTCATCTGAGCGCGTCGATTATTCAGGCAAAGTAGCCATGGTGGTGATGATGGTGCATTGCATCTAACATGGACGCCTACTAGGAGAGCTACTTTGCTCCTACTCCTGATACAAGCAACCATAGTCACATCCGTCCTGAGGAGTTGGAGACAGTTATTCTTGAGAGTGTTCCTCCTCCGGCTATATCGACTAGTCTTCTTGGTATTCTTCTTTTGTGGATGGTCCTCATCAATGACTTACATCCTTTGCTATATTTTTAGTACTCATTTATTATGCTTATTTTACAGATGTCGACATTCAATCAAGTAGTTGTTAGGCGCTATTGCTACAACTCTACCTCCACTCGCAGTGGCAAGTATAGAGGTCATTGCCACCTCATCATCCATCGATCATAGTGTGAGGTCCTTGACCAGGTACCTTCTAACTCCGAACCATCATTGATGTTCTCTTTTGAGGAGGTAGCATCCAACACGGAGAATGTTCTGTAAGAGAGTCCTCCTTCAGAGTCTGCTCCCATTACCACCATTATAGTAACTTCAAGGAGACTTCTGTCCAAGATTTCAGAGTCAGCTCATCCACTATTGCAACTATTGACTCCACACATCATAGCAGTGTTAAGTGGTGAAACTTCTCCTACGATTGCAACACCTTCTTCTGCAACTCCTGCTCCGACACTGGTTCGGGCTTTCACCCAAGTTGTTCCTGATGATGATCCACTTGAAGAGTTTTTTCAGCATAGTATCATGGACTTCTTGAGCTTGTTGCGATGGTGCAAGTCTATGTTTTTGGATGGTCGTTGTTCCATAGAGCTTGGGCATTCGATGTTGTTGAATTATCTGAACAACATTGAGAATATCAGTGGATCAGAATGAACTACTCCTTACTGGGCCAGCCCGACTGATTTAGATGAATATGTGCGAGTGTTCGAAACTCTTTGATGAGCTGACATTGCTACTATAATAGAAATTGAAGTTGCTTGTCGTAGGGCAGAGATGATTGCACGGCAAGAAGAGTTTCACTGTCATGAGGAAGTTTGGACCGCAGAAGCTGGTAGCCTCTAGGCAAGTCAAGAGAGTATTAATGAGGAAATAGAGCATGTGAGGTTTGAGCTGAATGCCAATCAGGCTACAATAGACTATGCCCATGAGGCGATTGCCAAAGCTATAGCTATTCTCAAAGCCATCCAGGCAAAGTAGGATGTAGTGTTAAAGAGGCAGGACGAACTGGTTCTGCGCTATGGTCAACTTCAACAAGAGGTTTGTATGTAGAGAAAGACGATTGAGGACGCGAGGGTGCAAGTTACCCAGCAGCTGGCCATTAATGAAGATGAGTTTTGCTGCCAAGTGCTATCAATTATGGAGGAAACTCGACGAGCGGCTCTTGAAGAGGCAGAGTCAAGTTTAAGGGTTTTGGGCAACCTTTAATCTTTCTTCCTCTCGTTCTTTTCTCTTTTTCTTTTTCTTCTTTTGAAAAATAAGACTATTTGCGCCACCTTATTTCTCTCCTTTGTCTTGTTATATGAATAAATAACCATTTCTTTAATATATTGCCTTGTTTTGAGATTGCTGTGTAATACACAAGTGGATGCTTCAGGGGTCTCAGAGTAAATCTCCTGAAAGAAGGGGACCTATTATATATAGAGTTTTTTCAAGATTACGTCACTTCTATAGCCCTTTTTTTGGATTGAATTGTTTGGAAAGTAGACAGAGTTGATGAAAATTGGAGTTGTGGATTTGTGGATTTTTGGAAAGTAGAGTTGTGGAAGATGGAACTTATCATGGATATGGTGAGACCATAACAAGTTTAGTTGTGGAGTTTGTTGTGAGGGTGACTCGCTTGGAAAGTAGGTAGAGATGAGGTGACTCACCTGGATAACAGATATAATCAATTTGAGATTTGAGAGTGAATCACCTGGAAAGTAGATAGGGTCAGGGTGATTTACCATGATAGCAGACAAAATCAATTTGAGATTTGGAAGTGACTCGCTTAGAAATCAAACAGAGTCAGGGTGATTCGCCTAGATAATTGTCAGAATCAATTTGAGATTTGGGAGTGATTCTCCTGGAAAGCAGATAGAGTCAGGGTTATCGAGCTAGGATCAAAAAACTGCAGACAGAGGTATGCCGGATATGCCTACGGGGTGATCGACTGGAAAGTAGACAGAATCAATGATCGGGTCAGCATTATAGGTTTACTCACTTGGAAAAGTAGATAGAGCCGGTGATCGAGTCTAGATCATGAATAGAGTTATAGCTAACATGCCTACAGGGTGATTCGCTTGGAAAGCAGACATAATCGATAATTGGGTCAGGATCGTAAGTTGACTCGCCTGAAAAGTAGACAAAGCTGATGATTGGATCAGGATCATGGGTTGATTCACCTGGAAAGCAGAGAGAGTTGATTTGAGATTTATGGGTGACCACTGGGACAATAGACAGAGTCGATGATCAGGTTAAGATCAGATGAATGATTGTTTAATGAAGTATGTATGGGATGATTTGTGAGGTGGGAGAGATGATTCAAATCTCGTTGTCAGAGATAAGAACTTAACATGATAAGTTCATGACAAGTGTATTTTTTGAGATGACATGGATGGTATGGCTCAAATCTCACTATCAGAGATAAGAGTTTAACATGTCAAATTCGCGACAGGTGTCTTTTATATGATGATATGGATAAGATGGTTCAAATCTCGCTATCAGAGGTAAAAGCTTAACATGACAGATTCATGGGATTTTTAGTAAACCCCTAGCTATAATTGGATTTAGTGCCTTTACAATTCACTTTTTGCGTTGGGCTAGCCATGCTATTCCCCTCATCATGATGAGTTGTCAAGAGTTTTGTTTAGACTTAAATGCTAAACATTCTCTCTTCCCTTCACCTTTTGGCTTTGGACTGTTCATTTCATACTCTTACCTCCAATACAATAGGATTGGCGAGAAGTTTTTAGTTTCTCTTCCTGTTGCCTTGGCGGCATTAGGTGGTTCATACTTTTTACCTCAGCATGATAAGTTGGCAAGAGGTTCCTCTCTTCCCTTTGCCTTGGTGGCATTGGGCAACAAAAGTTGCTCTATATACATGCAAATTCCTTTCCCATTTTTTAGAGAGTGATTATATATAGTATCTCTTCAAGAATTTGCCATTAATAGGAATTATCATTCTATCCCTATCTTGGTCGATCAGACAATATGCTCCATTTGAGTAGACAGTTCCCACTTGGGCTCAAACTTCTCTTTAGTCTTGTGGGTCATAATCATTGACCTTTTGATAGTTAAGACTAGGTCTCCTTTTTTTATGGTTCTTCGCTTGAATTTTTTAAGGCCTTCAAGATACGTGCCTAATATAGCTCAATTTACTGTTGCGGCTTTAAGCGCTTTTCGTCTATCATCTCGAGTTCTCATAATCGTTGTTGGTGTTGCTCTTCTGTCATCATTTATATAGCCAATGTAACTCGCAGAGATGATATCTATATTTCAACTGGCAAAACCACTTCACACCCATAAACTAAGGTGAATGGTGTGGCTTTTGTTGGAGTTCGGATTGTGATTCGGTAAGCCCATAAGTATTCTCCTAGTTTCTCGTCCCAGTCTCTTACTAGAGGATACAAATTTCTAAAGTAGCTTGACGATGGTCTTATTGAAGGCCTTCGCTAGCCCTTTTGCTATCAGATTATAAGGTGTCGATGCAATGTTTTGAATTCTAAATTTACTACAAAATCATGTGAATTCTTGGCTAGCAAACTGGGGACTATTATCGTGGATAATCTGCCTGGGTACACCGAAGTGGTATATCATGTGGTGCTTAATAAATTTGATGGCATCCAGCGTCTTCACCTCCCTCATAGGGATGGCCTTCACCCACTTGGAAAAGTAGTCAGTTATGGTCAGTATAAATTAGTGCCCTTTAGATGACGGTGGGGGAATCAAACCAATGATATCCACACCCCAGGCTTCAAATGGCCAGCTAGTGACAGAATTATGCAGGTACTCCGGCAGTTTGTGAATGAAGTTGGCATGTATTTGGCAAACGTGGTAGTACTTTGCATAATTCATGGTATACGTGATCATCTTCAGCCAAAAATAACTATGTCTTTTTATACGATCCCACAGGGTTGGTCCTGGCTGATGGGCCCTACAGGTACCGATGTGCGTTTCATAAAGTACTTCATGTGCCTCTTTTTTCAAAAGGCAGCATAGCAAAATACCGTCATGAGATCTCCGATACAAAGTATGTGACATTGCATCGTAGTAGTATTTAGATAAAATCCTTCTAATGGAAGTTGCCTCTTTGGGGTCTTTCAGGAGGATTTAATATAATGCATAGTCTATAAAAAGGAAACACCAATTGCAAGGTTCGAGATCCAAACTTACTTGGTATACCTCTTCTTCCTCAAATAGCATTTTCAGATGCAAGAGGTCCCGACCTCCTATTAAGATTTGTTTACTCATACCCGGTGGCATAGCTAAGGTTGCAGCCAGGGATGCAAGAGCGTTTGCATACACGTTTTCATGTTTGGTCATGTGACTGCTGCAGAATCGTTCGAATTTGTTGGCCACTTAATTGCCGCTTCAAGATAAGGGACAGGGTCCTCATGGTTCATCTCGTATTCTCCAGTCATTTGGTTAACAACGAGCTTGGAGTCTCCATACACTTCGATGTGTTTCACCTCCAATCGCCGAGCTAATTGTAGGCCAACAATAAGTGCATTGTATTCTGTAATATTATTTGTGCATAATTCGGTGAGTGAATACCCCCTAGGAATTACATGTTTTTGGGGACTTATTAATACCACCCTCACTCCGCCTACAGTTCTCCTTACCACTCTGTCAAAAAATAGTTGCCAGGTCTATTCTTCGTTGACTAGCTTTACTTGAGCAACTTTGCCAGTAATGTCATTCTGGAGTTTTGAGTGCTCCGGTATAGCGTGTTCTGCGAGAAAATCTGCTATCGCCTATCCTTTTATAGCTTTCTAAGGGACGAAGTGTATATCGTACGGCGATAAGAGAAGTGCCCACTTTGCTAATCTCCCATTCAATGCACCTGGTTTTGTCATGAGTAACTTCAATGGGTTAACCTGAGAGATGATGTGGATCATCTGTCCAGCTATATAGTGTCGCATTTTCTGGATTGCAAGCATCAAAGCTAAACACTCTCTCAATCAGGTTATATCTGTGTTCGACGCCAATCATGCTGCAACTTAAGTAATAGATGGTCTGCTCCTGGCCTTGTTCATTGTGCTGTGCTAACAAAGCTCCCAAGGCGTGATCCACTGATCTTACATAGATGAGAAAAGGTTTCCCTGGAACCGGGGCTGCTAGAACTGGTTAGTTAGATACCTTTTTATGTCATCGAAGGCTTGTTGACATGTTTCATCCCAGACAAATGACACCCCTTCTTCATGAGCCTCGTGAATGGTTGGCATCGTCCTGATAAGTTGGCGATAAATCGTCAAATATAAGCTAATCTCCCTTACAACCCTCCAATTTCTTTTTGGTTATGAGGTGGCTGCATTTCTAGAATCGCCTTAATTTTGTCAAGATCAAGGTGGATTCCCTTCAAGATTACAACGAATCCCAAGAACTTGCAACTGGATACTCCCAAAAAATATTTAGTGGGGTTCATCTTCAATTGATGCTTCCTCATGAGGTCGAATATAGCCCTCAAGTCATTCAAGTGATCCTCTTTTTCTTGCTTTTGACTGTCAAGTTATCCACATAGCACTCAATAGTTTTCCTCAAATGTTCTCGGAAGATGACACTCATTGCTCGTTGGTAAGTTGCACTAATATTTTTTAATTCAAAGAGCATCATTGTATAATAGTATATCCCAATGGAGTTCTAAAAGTTGTATACTTTTCATCTTCGAGGTGCATCTTGACTAATTATACCTTGAGAAACCATCCATAAAAAACATTCTCTCATATCTGAATGTATTGTCTATCATGACATCGGTTATAGGTAGTGGGAATTCATCTTTAGGGCTAACAACATTAAGATCCCAAAAATCTATGCATATCCGGATTTTGCCATTCTGTTTAAGTATGGGGACAATGTTTTCCATCCAATTGAGATGTTGCTCCCACAAACGAAATCAACGAGTTTCTTAACTTCAGTTTCTATTGCTTCCATCAATTCATGGTGAAAGCGCCTTTATTGCTGTTTTACTGGTTTTACTCCTGGCTTGATATTAAGCCAGTGGACTACGACTTCCGGATCCAGGGCTAGCATGTCTTCATAATTCCACACGAAGACATCTATATACTCTTTTACCAGAGCTAATAGGTTTTCTTTTTCGGATGAAGATAAGCTCTCGCTTATGAAGATGGGTTTCGAATTCTCCTTGGTTCCCATGTTAACTTGGATTACCTTGCCTTCCGTAGGCGATTCTCATTGCTCAAACCGCATATCCCATTGGGCTTCCATCTGTTGGACCCATGGATCTTCTAATGAGAGAGGTGGATCCTCTTCCTCTGCTTTTAACATTGCAAAAGTCATGTCCGATACAAGAGTTTGGAATATGGCTCTGGTACTTATATTCGAATCTGAATCTGTTGTGTCTTCATTGCCTTCTAAACTGGTTGGTTGTTCCTATTATGCTTCTGAGGGCGTGACATAACCCAACCCTGCGTGTTTTGTGGTAATAATTGGGGTTCTTGCCCTTTGGATGAATGAGCATAGAAGAATCTTCCTTCCTTTTCCAAAGTTTAAACCTTTCTTGGAGGTTAAATCATAACCCATCTTTCTCATCATTCGATGAGAATTCGGTTCATAGAGTTCGAACTGTGATGATACTTGGCCATCACTGTCATCACTTAGATTTGGATCGGGTCATGTCTCAAATCTTTCAAATATTATGGGCTGTTGGTCTGGCCTTTGAGGAGGTACTTCAAAAAAAACACCCTTTGGATTAGCTATTTTTGATTGTGCAGTGAGTGATTGCCGTACCGGTAAGTGAAAGGTCGTCAATGTCTCAAACTCAGACAAGCTATCTACCTCTGTGCTTGTGCAGGAGGGCACAAAATCTGAAGAAACAGCAGGCGAGTAAGCAAATCCTATATTGTCATTTATGACCCATTAGCCTACCTCATCGGTGGCACTAAGTACATCCATATTGTCTAAACTAATTACCAATGGATTTATTTCGAACTCAAAATCATCATCCTCATCAGGCTCAGGCTCTGAATCTGCCTCATTTCCACTTTCGTAGCTCTTTCCCACTGCCTTGTCGGAAGTTTCATGGGCCTCTTGGTATAACTTGGCATCTGTGAAATAGTTTTCCAACCCCCTGAACGGTTTCTTGTCTGCTATCAATGTATGAACTTCGCCTTCTTCATCAATGTACTTCATGCATTGATGAAGTGTCAATGGGACCACCATGTAAGCATGGATCCATGGGTGTCTGAGCAAGATGTTGTATGATGTGTCAGTGTCAATGACGTAACATGTAACTTTTGACCTCAAGTCCCCAATTTGGCATCGAAGTTGTATCTTTCCCAAAGGATAACTACCGTTTGTATTAAACCCATAGATGGTGGTGCTGATGCGAGTCAGCCGACTGACAGAGACGCCGAAGAATTACATCAATCTTCGAGGGATGATGCTTAGTGTAGAAACGGGATCAATCTGGATTTGGATCACCTTGGTTGAACCAACATACCGTGAGTAATATAGAGGTCTATTGTATTTCAAATTCTTCACCTACATATCCTTAGGGAAGAATGTTATATGCATGATCTTTCTTATTGTTTGATGACAACTTGGGCAAGGATCTTTCCCGTTGACAGATGTTTATGCAATTTGTGCAAGGAATGTCTCTGAATCAGCCAAGGCTTCTCTTAGGGCATCTTTCGTTGCCTTTGACACTTGTAGAAGCTCGTAGAGAGTAATTTGAGCAGGAATGTTGGCTAACTGGGCTAACACATTGAATTGAAATGGTACCCCCGTTCCCTCACTATCCTTCTTCAAATCCTTTTGGTAACGAAGTTTTTTTTTGTTTAGTAGGCGACACTTCAGGTACTTCTACTGACTTACTTGGACCAACCTTTGAGTAATCTCTAAGATAGTTCTTTTTGGACCAAGTTATGATGGCCTTGCCTCATTCGGATGAGTGGCCATCACTATCGTATCAACTTCTAAATCAGTGAGTGAAATGGTGCCGGACTGATCTATTTTGTCAAGGATGGATATTACATTAAATGTCTGGGTCTTCCCCTCGGTCTTCTTTGAGTTGGTTAGAGTAGTCCATTGTTCATATTTTAGCAGGTCTGAGTGTACCTACATGATCTCTCTTTTCTCGATAGAGACTAGAGAGAGCCCCTTTTCCTTTAAGTTATGCTGGTCGAAATTATTTATTATCAATTTTCCTTCAGGGATTGGAGTCACACCAGCCGGAATTTGCAAAGATCCCATAGTAATTGTAGTTTCATTTGCAGACACCTTTTTCTGTTTTGATCTCAACTGGATCTCCTTCGCATAAATGAGAGCCTAGATTTTATCCATGAGAACGTAACAATTCTTAGTCGAATGCCTAACATTCTGATGGTATAGGCAATACTTGGGATCATATGTCTTCCTAGCATCCTCTGCCTTTTGATTTCTGGCAATTTGAGTATCTTCTTTTCATTTAATAGACAAAAGAACATAACCGCCTGTGCATCTTTAAAGTTGTACGTTTGCTATAGTCTAAAGGAGTCCCGGTTATTCTGCAGCTTTTGACTTGTCATAGGTCTAGTAATTATTGCCTCCTTACTCTTTAGAGTGTGGTGGTTGTGACTATGGCTGGTTCATGGATACTCTCTTTTGGGTACAACTTTCATTGATACGATGGATTATATGCTCCGCTTGCTGCCCTTGCTTAACCAGATCCTTCCATGTCTTGGATTGTACTGCTCCCATTTTAATGAGGATATTCTTCTGGAAGTTGTGCTTGCATGTTTCAACTAGTATTTCTTGTAACATGCCATGCGGATATCACAGTGACATCTCTCAAAAACGTTCTATGAAACTTTTAATAGTCTCATCCTCTTTCTGCTTGTTTAACAAGAGGGTATGGACCAAAATCTCCGTATCATCTTTGAAGAAATGGTGTAGGAATTCCTTCTCCACATTGGACCAAGATTTAATAGTCTCCGGGGGTAACTGCATAAACTATGTAAATGCAGGCCCTCTCAAGGTACATGCAAAGACCTTAGTCATGATAGGATAATCTCCCATGAGATGGCCTACTTGTGATAAGAAGTAGTATAAGTGTTGGTTGGAAAAATCTTTTCCATCAAGGTTTCCAGCTTTAGAGGTTTGAACTTTTCAGGAAAAGGAGCCGATTTCCACTTCATTGGGTACGGTTTGGTAATGTCAACTCTTGTAGGTCTTTCCTGTGTATCAAGCCTTTTAGTTGGTCCTGCATCTTTTGCATCTTTTCTGCATGCGGGTCTATTACATAGTGAAATTCTTTTTCTTTTCCTGAATTTCCACCATCATCCTTTGGTGGTTTGTCAGAGGGTTTCTCTGATTTATCTTCAGTGTTCTTTTCCACCATTTTGAGGAGCAGTGTGCGAAGTTCATCAAGAATCTTTTGTTGTTCTTGAATTAGACGTTCTTGTGCTTTCAGTCTCTATTCACCTCACTGGAGTTTCTGTCATATAGGTTGTTGTTCTTCAAGTTTGGAAGACTCGTATGATCGAGGTGTCGCAACGGCTAAAAGATTGCTATCTCCGTCACTTTCACTGTCTGAACCTCCGGCCAACCTTTTGTAGTTTTGTGGCTGTTCGCCATAAAATTGTAAATGATTCTCTATTGAGCTATTTCAATAAAAGGTTACAATTTTAACAGTTTTCCGTTAACAGAAGACGAGGAAAAATAAAATTTCTCTTTGTTTAAAGTTGGGTTCTGAGGTAGCTATGGAGAATGATCTTACTCTCTGTTGACACTCCGCACAAACTCTTTCAATCGGCAAAAAGGCTTTGGACTTCTGATCACAAAGGATAGCTTAAGAAGACGATCGATCCCTTCTCCTTTTGTTTTCCCGCTTTTTATAGGGGCTTTAGGGCAACGTCCCCGTCTCATTCATTCGACCGGTAGCCCCACTGTTCGAGAAGTGTCATCATATTCGTTAGGTAGTTACCCCTACGATCTCAATAATGCCACTATATTCGTTCGGCAGTTGGCTCCACGATCCGAGGTGGCAACTTCCCTTGTTCGGGTCGGGTGACTTTATATTAAACTCCCTCCCTAGAAGCTATGGATAGCACTGTGAATCTCAACTTTAGATTCGCGGATCTGTTTTGTCGTAGCTGGGTCGCGAGCTTCGAATATTAGGTTTGCGGATCTACTGAGTTGTGGACCTCAAACCCTAAATTTGCGGATCTGCTTTGTTTTTGACAGATGACTCCAGAATTTTTTGCCGACAAAACCCCCTCCAAAGTTTTTAAAACTCTCATGATCCTCTGAGGTATTTTGAAATGCTTTGGATATAACATTCTCCTTTGATGTGACGTAAGATTCTGTATTAGAATCTCCATCTTCTATATTTCCGAGAGTGCAATCCTGTATTAGAACTTTCAATTGAAGGCAGCATGATCCTGTCTCAATATTTTGAACTCCCATTTTATAAGGAATACGACTCTGTATTAGCTCCGTGAACTTGATGCTTTGAATGAAAATGCGACTCTGTGTTAGTGCCACGATTTTCAACCCTTGAAGGAACATACGACTCTGTATTAGGGTCGCGAATTCTTATTTCTAAAGGAATGCAACTCTGATTAGGGTCACAGACTTTCATTTTTGAAGGAGACAACGACTTTGTATTAGGGTCGCGATCTTCCCTTTTTGAAGGAGAAAACGACTCTGTATTAGGGTCGCGAACTTTCATTTTGAAGGAGAAAACGACTCTGTATTAGAGTCGCAAACTTTCCTTTTAGTTGCGAAAAATTCGGAAGGCGATTACTTTATACGGCGTAGGAATTGAGACGTTCTCTGAGCCGCATTAAATAAAAAGATACTCATGAGATTTGGGTCAGAGATCATATCCATCCGAAGATCTCGGCCATCAAATTATCTATTATATAATCTTGGTTTCGTAGAATAGGGCATTTCTTACTTCTTTATGAGAAATTTGAACTCCAGACTTCTCTTCAAGATTTTCAAGGTTTTTCATCTTCGGCCTCCGTTAACCTCCGATTTTTCTCGTAAGAGATTTCTTTAGTCTGCAAAGATGTTAAAGAAAGCTTCCTCATTTGATGCTTCTACAAGTGGTCATCGGGACCCTCGGACCATTTCAAGTTCCGTAGTGGTTCGGCAAGAACCCTTGGTTGGAAGTAATTCTCTAACTTTACATTAAAAGACAATTCTTTTTATAGAAAGTCGCTTTTTTTTTGTTTTGATCCCAAAACTTTCTTTGCAGTTGATTACGCTTTAAATCCCTGGCCAAAAGACCATTATTTTGGTTTTTCAGGCGGTTATGACGGGAAGAGGGAGTTTAGGTTCGGCCAAACTTTTCCAAGTTGCACCGCTTCCGGTGGCCAAGAAAAGGAAAGCAAAATTCTCAATCCTACTCACCCGATATTGTGAGAATTGATGACCATTGCTCCTTTCAAAGGGGACAATCGAACTTTGTTGAACAAACCTGCCTTCCTATTTGGTGATCACCTCTCGACGCCCGATGATGGTCTGGATGATGGAGATTACAAATGGCTTTGCTAAGTTAATGGTCGTAACTTATTTCTACCCAACATGGAGAGATCTTACCCGTTTCTATTTTTTCAATCTCTTTCCATTCCTAGACAAATGGATTGGCATTTAAATAGGCCGCAAGATGGTGTCTTGCTAGGAGCATTCAATTTACAAGGTGCTTTCACTCATTGTACTAGGAAGCATCTTTGCAGATTGTCTCTAGGGTCTTTCAAACAGGATTTTCCTATAGGTGAAACACCCATATTTGCCCAAACTTTCCTGTACCAGTTCGTTAATGCACAAGGGGAATTTCCAGTCCAAGACTTTTGTCCTCCTGGATGGGTTCACTGTTCATTGAAAGGGGAGTGGGCAATCTTGACTGACTTTTTTCTGAGAGCTTTCAGAGATCAGCTCCAGCATGCAAAACTTTACCGCACCATTAGGGCGGTTCAGCACGGTATTCCTGCAAGTCGATTCCATTTCTTTTCTTTGTTGGAATTGTATAATCCTGATACTTGTACAGTCTTCTCTCCCCACGGCGAATTGGGTTTCGCCTTGCTTGAGATGCATGAAATCTCAGGGCTACCAATAGGATGCATCCCATATGAAGAGTATGTCTCTACCGAGGAAGAGCTTCATTTGTTGAAGACTCAAGACCCTATGGTCTATGACACTTATTGGGAATTGCTTAGCCACTATCACATTTGTACTCATATGTCTGGGACTCGCAGTGTAAAGGAAAAGAAGTGGCTACAGTAACTTATTCCGAATTTTTCAAAGAATAATCCCGATTTTACCTGTCTCCCTCTGGTTTCTGAAAAGGACGAAAGAAGGATTGCCAACTTTGGGACAGATGCTTATGTTGCCGAATTTGATGAGGATGTCTTCAAAGCTGAAACATCCTTTGACAACTTTCACTACCACGCTCTTCAACCTTTATCAGATCTAGCTATCCTGGCAGGTTATTTGATGCTTTGGTTGAAGAAATGTGTGATTTCTTCACAGGATAGCAAACCCATCAGAGCGATATTCCCGACCGTCTTTCTAGCATTTGGTCGGCGGCTCAGCTTCTTGCCCGCGATCGTGTACAGTATCCAAAGCGGATTGAGGAAGCTGGTAGATAAGTTTTGTGATGAATATCATATATTGTATTTTTCCTCTCATACTTTATCTGTTTTTGTATATAAATAAATGCTACTTGGATATTTTTAGTGTCTTTTGCAGGTAATCCAAATTATACAAGGAAAAGGCATGAAACCAGAGTTGGACTAAGAAATCAAACGCCGAAAAGTTTCTAAAGCGGGCGAGACTACAACATCAAAGTACTGCAGGAAGTATAAGTTAAATATAGTTAAGAATGTGAAGACTACAAGAGAAGATACTTCTACAGAAGAAACTATAGTGCAATTGCTCAAAAGTGAGCTGCTACATAGCGGTATTAGCCGCTAAATAGCGGCCCATAAGTGGTCTTCTCAGAGTAATTTTTGTCGTGGGCTTAATTGTAAATTGATAGGTCTTGTGGTTCTACTAGAAATAGGGTTTGGTTTCCGAGGCCTATTTATTGGCCAACCCTTATATTTTGACGAGATTCTGGATTCTGGATTTTTCTTATCAATAAAGTTGGGGTTTTTGCTGAAGGTCGACGACCACAACACCGTGTCCAGAGGTAACCCATTGTTCTTGAGAATTTTTACTTGCTTTTTGCATAGATTTAATTGCTTTCTATTTTAGGGTTTACCGCTTTCTAGATTAGGGTTTATCATTTTATGAATAAAAAGTTGATCTTCCTTAGTAAAAATCATGAGTAGCTAATTAGATCAGCTCTACGATATAGATGAAGCTAAGATCCACCATGTAATTATTTTCTAATATTTTTCTTCTTAAATAAAATTAATAAAGCCATGATTTCTCAAATGAAAGATTAAAATACAAGGACCCGAAGTTTAGAACTTTGATAGGTTATACTTGAATTAGGATTCTTGATAATCTATGCTTAGTTAGGGATTGGGGTTGCTGGTTTTGTCTTTTTATTTAAATTATCTAAAAGATTTAGTTTATTTTTATAAGAAGTAGCATCTTTTGATGAGCTATACTTACACAACACTTGATAGCTTATGCTTGGGACACTTTAAGTAAAAATTAAACTAAAAAGATTGAATTTTTATGATGGAAGAAAATAATAAAAGTAAGAACATGGTTGGAAATTAGTGGATTCTATATCCTAGGCTACTTAGATTAATCCAACTTCAACCTAGAACTTTTGGTTAGTCCGTTGAACTATAGAGAAAGTAAGAACGTAGAAACACCTTATATCCCTGTGAGATGACCTGTACAGCGCTACAACGATACTGTGCGCTTGCAGTGAATATAACTCATCAAGTTTTTTGGCGCCGTTGCCAGGGATCAACGGTGTTTTTCTTACTTTTTCTAGCATTTTACGGGTTAACAGTGTGTGTGAGTGTGCAGGAAATAGACATTACAGAGACAGGAAGATTTAAAGGAGTGAAAGAGCCTTTGGACTAACTGAAAAAAAGCAAGTCACCAGTTTAGCCGCTATTCAGCGGCTCATACCACCAATTGGCGGTCAAAAAGGTACTTTCTGAACCCAAATTTTCTCTATTTCTGTAGTTGTATTTCCTGGTTCTGTAGAAAAATTTAAAAAAAAATAAAAACATTAGGAACAGTAGAAATCACATTTTTATTTGATCATATCATTCCACCGTTTTATCTCTCCACCACACCCCACCTCCTGCATTAGTTTAGGAAGTTCACGCATACACTCACGATCGCTGGTTCATGCCACATTGGACCCGTGATCAATTTTGTCGACTTGTGAGATCAGATTTGTTCATGGGAGACAAGATGGACCAGCCGATCCCGATCCTTCAGGATCGATGTTACCCGTTGCGTACATCATTACCATCTTGCATCAAACTTCCACACGTAGCGGGTAATCACTATGAATTAAAACCGCAATACATTAGTATGCTTTCCAAATTCACTGGTTCTGATTCAGAAGATGCATATCTCTTTATCAGTGAATTTCAAGAAGTATGTGTAATGATTAAACTGCAAACTTTATCGGAGGATGCAATTAAGCTCCGCTTCATCCCTTTTGCACTTAAGGATAACGCCAAGAAGTGGTTGTACAGTATGCCTACTGATTCAATCACTACTTGGAATGAATTCGTTACAGTGTTTCTCAAGAAGTATTATCCTACGCACAAGACAGCACGAATCAGAAATCAAATCAATCAATTCCGTCAAGTGCCAGGAGAACCCTTCTAGAAATACTTAGAACGATTTAAGGATTTATTAGCTAAGTGCCCCCACCATGCAATAGAAAAGTGGCGGTTGTGTCAAATCATATATGAAGGACTTGATTACACATCCAAAACTCTTCTAGAATCCATGTGTCAAGGAGAGTTTATGAGGAAAAACGAGGATGAAGCATGGGACTTTCTTGAGGACTTATCATGGAAGACTATGCAGTGGGAGAGTTCCACTGAGAAGCCCAGTATATCAACTTCTGCTCAAAAGAGTGGCATCCATAGTGTCGACAGCTCTACAGCTGCTGAAGCAAAGATCGCAGCTCTTATGAGAAGAATTGAGGCACTGGAGACTCCTAGTGCTCAGTCTCCACTAGTGGGTCAAGTGAATCAACTCCAAAGTCCCACATGCTTTAATTGCGGAATTCCCAACCACGTTATTGAGGAGTGTCCATTGTTAGTAAATCCTATAGGTCCCACACTTGAGCAAGCTAACGCTATGTATCAAAGACCTGTTAATAATCCATACGCTCCGACATACAATCCTGGCTGGAGGAGTCATCCAAATCTCTCATGGGGTCAAGGGCAATATCAGGGAGCCCCGAACTCCAACATGCAGCCTCCAGCTACTGGTCAGTTCCCAAGACCAAATATGGGTGCTTATCAACACCCAAATACTTCAAATCAGGGGAACAACCAGAATAGACCACCTGCACAAAATCACTCATATCCACAACAGGGGTCTAATAATGATCAAGAAAAGCGACTTCAATCACTTGAGAAGAATGTTGAAACTCTTCTCAAGTCTCAGTCCAACCTTGACACATACATGCAGAATCTTATGAAAGTGTCAACTGATTTCATTCAAAGAACAGATCAGCACCTGCTCATAAACTCTCAATCCATTAAGAATGTAGAGCAGCAGGTTGGACAACTAGCAAATCAAATGAGTGAACGTGGTAAGGGCACTTTTCCGAGTCAACCCATAACAAATCCTAATGCCAGTTCCTCAAATTTGAATCAGTCGCATGTCAACCAAATTAATGCCATTCACACACTTCGATCTGGCAAACTGGTTGACAATCACGTAGCCATGCCACTTGATTCCACTCCTATTGTACGGCAAGCTACACTCCCTGATACCACGATTCCAACACCACCTCATGATTCATTATCATCATCCCACGATCTACCCACTAGCACAACAGAAGAATCTGATCCTTCTAATTCTGATCCTCCTATTGACCATACTTATAAGCCAAAGGCTCCCTATCCAAATCGATTGAAGAAAAATTCTCCTCAGGTGGAGCACATGCTTGAGTTATTCAAGCAAGTTAAGGTCAATGTTCCTCTTCTTGATACAATCCAACAAGTACCTGCTTATGCAAAGTTCTTAAAGGATTTATGCACAAAGAAGAAAACAACCAATGTTCCAAAGAAAGTCTTCTTAGCTGCTAACATATCTAGCATCCTCTCTCAGTCAGCACCTGTAAAGTATAAAGACCCTAGAAGTCCTACTGTCTCCTGCACTATAGGGACTACAGTGATTGAAAGGGCTTTACTAGATTTAGGAGCAAGTGTCAACTTGCTTCCTTATTCAGTATACCAGCAGTTAGGACTGGGAGAGTTGAGACCTACAAGGATTACGTTATAGCTAGCTGATAGATCTGTAAAGACACCTATGGGAGAGATTGAGGATGTCTTGATTAAGATTGGGGAGTTTATCTTCCCAGTTGATTTCATAGTCCTCGAAACTCAACCTGTGGTGAATCCACACCATTGTATCCCAGTTATTTTGGGACGTCCATTCTTGGCCACTTCCAATGCTGTTATCAATTGCCGGAGTGGATCGATAAGACTTTCCTTTGGAAATATGACACTTGACTTGAATATATTCAATCTAGGGCGCCAACCAAGTGATCCACATGACGAGCCCCTAGAAGTGAATATGATCCAAGGGTTGTCTAGTGAACACCAAGAGGAGAAATTCTTTGATGAGCTGAATGATTTAGTTGATGAGAGTGTATTCTTGGAGACGCTCGATGAATCATCTGATTATGTGTCTTCCACTCAATGGAAACTTCCACCTGAGCCATTGATGACTGAACCACGAGTTCAGTTACGACCATCTATTGAGTGTCCACCTGAGCTTGAGATGAAGGCCCTTCCGAGTCATCTCAAGTATGCTTTCTTGGGTGAACACGACACATTACCAGTCATTATCTCTGCAGAATTGACTGACGCTCAGGAAGAAAAACTCATATCAATGTTGAAAGCACATAGGGAAGCCATAGGCTGGAGTATGGCCGATATTAAGGGGATAAGTCCTTCTATAGCATAGAATTCATTTGCTAGACAATGCACGACCTACAAGAGATCCTCAGCGTAGGTTGAATCCGGTAATGAAAGAAGCTGTGAGGAAAGATATTCTTAAATGTCTTAACAATGGAATTATCTATCCTATCTCTGATAGCGCATGGGTAAGCCCAGTTCAAGTAGTGCCTAAGAAATTCAGAATCACTGTAGTCAAGAACGATGCAAATGAACTTATCCTAATGCGTTTGCAGACGGGATGGCGAGTCTGCATTGATTATAGGAAGCTTAATGCTGCAACTAGGAAGGACCATTTTCCCTTACCATTCATTGATCAGATATTAGAACGGTTGGCCGGACATGAGTTCTATTGTTTTCTAGATGGATACTCTGGTTACAACCAAATTCCCATCGCTCCGGAGGATCAAGAAAAGACCACGTTCACATGTCCATTCGGCACCTTTGCATACAGACGCATGCCCTTTGGGTTATGCAATGCACCTGCCACGTTCCAAAGGTGCATGGTAAGTATTTTCTCTGACATGGTTGAACGATTTCTTGAAATTTTCATGGATGATTTTTCTATCTTCGGAGATTCATTCCAAGAGTGTCTGCATCATCTAGAGTTAGTTCTCACACGTTGTAATGAGAAGCATTTGACACTCAATCGGAAAAAATGCCATTTTATGGTCAAAAATGGCATAGTGCTAGGGCATGTCATCTCGAAGAATGGCATCGAGGTTGACAAAGACAAGGTAGACCTCATCAATAATCTGCCACCTCCGCGATCAGTGAAAGATATACGATCCTTCTTTGGTCATGCTGGTTTTTATAGAAGATTTATCAAAGACTTTAGCACAATTGCTAGGCCTTTGACACATTTACTAGCCAAGGAAGTACCATTCAATTTCACGCATGATTGTCTAAGAGCATTTGAGCAGCTCAGGAAGGCGCTAACCACCACACCTATTATTCATGCGCCAGACTGGAGCTTACCTTTCGAGCTCATGTGTGATGCATCTGATTACGCTATCGGTGTCGTCCTTGGTCAACGCATTAATAAGCAGCCACATGTGATTTACTATGCAAGTAGGACACTTAATGATGCCCAGTTGAACTACTCTACCACAGAGAAAGAGCTTTTGGCAGTTGTCTTTGCACTTGAAAAGTTTCGTTCCTACTTGATTGGATTACGAATTACAGTATACACTGATCACGCTGCTTTGAAATACTTGTTAACCAAGAAAGATGCAAAAGCAAGGCTTATTCGATGGATCCTCTTGCTACAAGAGTTTGATCTTGAGATATTAGACAAGAAAGGTGCGGATAATTCAGTAGCTGATCACTTGTCTCGTTTGCCCAATGCTCCAACTAATTTGTGCCCCATAAACGAATCATTTTCTGATGAGCAACTGTTTGCATTGATGCACGAACCATGGTTTGCTGACATTGTGAACTATCTTGTGACTAAGGAGATTCCGTCCCATTGGTCCAAGCAGAATCGATATAGATTCTTATCCCAAGTAAAATTCTTTTACTGGGATGAACCATATCTGTTCAAATGTTGTCCAGACCAAATCGTACGTCGATGCATACCTAACGATGAGATACAAAGTGTCCTCTCTTTTTGTCATGATCTAGCTTGTGGAGGACACTTTGGTCCCAGAAAAACGGCCGAAAATGTATTGCAGAGAGGTTTCTATTGGCCAACTGTTTTCAAAGACGCCGTGGAATATTGCAAAGCATGCACACGATGCCAATTCGTCGGCAAAATTTTACGGCGCAATATGATGCCTCTGCAACCCATCCTTGAGGTCGAAATCTTTGATGTATGGGGCATAGATTTTATGGGACCGTTACCTAACTCATTTGGAAACCAATACATATTAGTTGCTGTTGATTATGTTTCCAAATGGGTAGAGGCAATAGCCACAAAATCAAATGACAACAAAGTAGTTGTCAAGTTTTTGAAAGAGAATATATTTCCTCGATTTGGCATTCCTCGAGCTATTATTAGCGATAATGGTACCCATTTCACCAACCGGTCATTTGATGCGCTTATGCGAAAATATTCCATTACCCACAAGTTAGCCACACCATATCATCCGCAAACTAGTGGGCAAGTGGAAGTTTCCAATCGCCAAATCAAACTGATTTTGGAGAAAACAGTGAATCAAAATAGAAAAGATTGGTCTTGTAAGCTAGTTGATGCATTATGGGCTTACCGTACTACTTACAAGACTAATCTAGGCATGTCTCCATATCGTTTGATATTTGGAAAAGCGTGTCATTTACCGGTGGAGCTTGAGCATAAAGTTTTATGGGCAATCAAATTTCTAAATTTTGAGCTCGAAAAAGCTGGCGAGCAGCGGAGATTACAAATTAATGAGCTTGATGAGATAAGACGGGACGCATATGAGAGTGCCAAGATTTATAAAGAGAAAACAAAAGTGTTTCATGACAAAACAATCATTCGCAAGTAATTCGAGGCTACATTTATTCCCAGGAAAATTGAGGTCAAGATGGAGTGGACCGTACATAGTACGGACAGTGCACCATCACGGTGCAGTTGATCTCGAGAATCCTAAAAATGGTAATTTATTCAAAGTAAATGGTCACAGATTAAAACCATTTTTAGAACCTCGAGTGAGCGATAACGTAGAGGTCGTGACACTTCACGATCCAATCTATGCATAAAGGCATGTAGTCATATGTATAATAGCATGTATATTATGTTACTAATATGATGTTTTAAAGTAAAATTAGGGAAAGATGAGGAGCTGACTGTAATTTTCCATCCCTAAATAAACCCAAGCAGCCCTCATCTTCCCCAAATCATTTCTTCCAAAACCCTAGCTGCCCCCTTTCCTTCCCCACTTCCTCCTTTGATTTTTGCTTCTCTCTTTGCAGGACAGTGTATAATCGTCAGGATTTTCGCTGACCATTGGTTCTACAAGATTCATCTCACCATCGTAGAGACTCTCCCCGAAGCTCTCGGCCATAATTGACCACAGAACCACCAAACAGCGGTGTCCACTGCTATTCAGCGGTCAAATTGTGGAGTTTCCTCCTGAAACTTCAGGGGAGGTACTATTTCTATCTTCTACATTTACTGTGTTGATCAGATTGCAAATTGATAATTACAGTACGATATCATGGGTAGATTTGTTTGTGAGAAGTTTTTTGGAGAAATTTTTGCGGCATTTAGTGTTTATTTTGCCGCCCAATCGAAACTCTGGGTTGTAATTATCTCATTTATTCATCTAATGCATTCTACATCCCAGAGTTGGTGGAGGAATTTTATGAGAGTTTTGCGAAATCCGACATTTCGGACGATCACAAAACCATAAACCTCCATTGGCGCGGCCAATTATATGAAATGAACGCAGCGGCCATCTCGGCTTCTACGGGTATCTTCCTTCACACTGGGAATCACACTCCCGGTAGGATTGAGGATTATCTTACACGGATGGGCCCAAACTACAAAATAACACGTGATAAAGGGATCAGCAGCAAGACACTCTATCGCAATATTCACGCAACTTGCCGCTGGGTCAACACTAATGTTATGTGCATTACACATATGTCGTCTTTTTACACGCCCACAGTTTATATTGTTGACTGTATTATGCGTCAAGATTATCTCTTCTGTATGTGCACACAGCTACTCGACACTATTATTGATGCTAAGATGCGGTCGAGGACTAATTTGCCTTTGCCGTGTTTAATTACACAGTTGTGTCGCAAGTTTATATCTAGTGCCGAATTTGACGCATACGCACCCTCACGCATGTTGATCACTACCGAATATATTTCAGTGACATATCATGCTGCTGTTCTAGAAGATCGGAAAAGACATGCTGATAACGAGAATATATATGCCACTGACTTGACACAAGAGGAGGAGGATGATGCCTTCTTTGACCAAGACTTGCCAGCTGATCCCAACGTCGTCTGGCAAGGTCTTGGAAAATTTTGGCACCGGTTGAAACAGATTGATAGGGGTGAGTCTTCTACAGCACGAGCACGTCCTGTACCTGGTGATTCTAGTAGAAGGCAAAGAGGACGACACCAATGATTTGAGTATGAGGGCATACACAAGTTTAGGTGTGGGGGAGTGAATTAGGAGATTTTTATTTTATTTTTTTTCTTTTTTTAGGATTTTTAGGATTTTATTTTTATTTTTATTTTTTTTAGGTTTTTGGGTTTCTTTATTTTATACTTTGGGTAGTTTTTAGGGTGACCAACAAAAAGATTAAAAAGATAAAAAAAAATATTTTCATCAATAGATCAAACTAATTACAGATAAAGAAACAAAATTTAGATTTGAAATTGGATATGAGAGTAGATTGGACAATACACTTTGAATTTTATGAAAAAAGATTAAAATCCGAAAAATAAATATCGCTAACAGTAGTTTTGAGGCAATTATACATCTATTTTTTACCTCACAATAGTTTATTAGGTTAAAGATAAAGATAATAACGAATGAGTAAGTCTTCTCTCTCTAAAAAAAAAAAGTGAGAATAAAATAATGGGGTGCGCCTGGTATTAAGGCAATAGCCTCAAGAGTGAAAAAAAAAAAGAGTATGATCCAAGTAATCGGGTATTTTGCGCCTAAGCAAGCGTGAATACTCGCATGAAAGGTGAAATATTCTTAAAAAGAAAAAAAAATTATGAGAGAGGAGATGAATCATGAGTTAGAGTTGGAGTCCAAAAACCAAAGTAGACTATCACATGTACACATAGATGTATAGGAGCCAATAAATTATCTGTTAGTAGGTATTGAAAGATAAGATTTAAATTTTTGATTAAAATGATAAGTGTATCTGATATGATGCTCGATTTAAAAATTGATAATCTAAATGCGTTCTTAAGTTTGTATATTAGTGAGACCAATTGACGAAAATATAAAAAAAAAAAAAAAGGATTTTTTCTTTCTTTTGTATAAAATTTTTATTTTTCTTAATTTTCGGTTATCCTTATTCCTTAATCTATTTTCTTCTTGAATTTTGTGGGTATATTCACTGCAAACCTTCACGAGACAACACTCGTCCACTAGAGTAATCTAGGGGTTTAAAGGCTTGTTGCACGTGCTAAGTGCAATCGCGATTCCTACAAAAGTGAGTTAGGATTTTTGTTTTTCTTTTTAGGTTTAGGTTTTGCTCGAGGACTAGCAAAAGATAGGTGTGGGGGTGTGATGAATATCATATATTGTATTTTTCCTCTCATATTTTATCTGTTTTTGTATATAAATAAATGCTACTTGGGTATTTTTAGTGTCTTTTGCAGGTAATCCAAATTATACAAGGAAAAGGCATGAAACCAAAGTTGGACTAGAAAATCAAACACCGAAAAGTTCCTAAAGCGGGTGAGACTACAACATCAAAGTACTGCAGGAAGTAGAAGTTAAATACAGTTAAGAAAGTGAAGAGTACAAGAGAAGATACTTCTGCAGGAGAAACTATAGTGCAATTGCTCAAAAGTGCGCCACTAAACAGCGGTATTAGCCGCTAAATTAGCCGCTAAATAGCGGCCCATAAGTGGTCTTCTCAGAGTAATTTTTGTCGTGGGCTTAATTGTAAATTGATAGGTCTTGTGGTTCTGCTAGAAATAGGTTTTGGTTTCCGAGGCCTATTTATTGGCCAGCCCTTGTATTTTGACAAGATTCTGGATTCTGGAATTTTTGTATTTGATTTTTCTTATCAATAAAGTTGGGGTTTTTGCTGAAGGTCGACGGCCACAACACCGTGTCCAGAGGTAACCCATTGTTCTTGAGAATTTTTCCTTACTTTCTGCAAAGATTTAATTGCTTTCTATTTTAGGGTTTACCGCTTTTTAGATTAGGGTTTATCATTTTATAAATAAAAAGTTGATCTTCCTTAGTAAAAATCATGAGTAGCTAATTAGATCAGCTCTAGGATGTAGATGAAGCTAAGATCCACCATGTAATTATTTTCTAATATTTTTCTTCTTAAATAAAATTAATAAAGCCATGATTTCTCAAATGAAAGATTAAAATACAAGGACCCGAAGTTTAGAACTTTGATAGGTTATACTTGAATTAGGATTCTTGATAATCTATGCTTAGTTAGGGATTGGGGTTGCTGGTTTTGTCTTTTTATTTAAATTATCTAAAAGATTTAGTTTATTTTTATAAGAAGTAGCATCTTTTGATGAGCTATACTTGTACAACACTTGATAGGTTATGCTTAGGACACTTTAAGTAAAAAAAACTAAAAAGATTTAATTTTTATGATAGAAGAAGATAATAGAAGTAAGAACATGGTTGGAAATTAGTGGATTCTATATCCTAGGCTACTTAGATTCATCCAACTTCAACCTAGAACCTTTGGTTAGTCCGTTGAACTATAGAGAAAGTAAGAACGCAGAAACACCTTAGATCCCTGTGAGACGACCTATACAGCGCTACAACGATACTGTGCGCTTGCAGTGAATATAACTCATCATTTTGTAATGTCAAGAAGGAGCAAAACAGCAGAGGGGAGTTGATTACTAAGACTCCCAATCCGATCGTGGAGCTTCTTTATACTTATTTAATGGCATGGTTGGTCTTGCACTGCCCCACCCTAATGAGTCCTGCTGATTCGCAGGTTGATTTGAGTGTTCCTATATAACATTATGAGAGATCGCAATGGAAAGGGGGCTATATGGATGCAATTCGCAAGACTCTTCGCTATCATGTGAATTTGAGTTGTTCAAATGTTTTCCTACTTTCCAAATGCTGAATATAGGGAGGAATTTGTGGACGTTGCTGGTGTTGACAAATTTACTTTTTTTTCACAGATGCTTCTAGTGGTTAATAAATATCCGTCCAGGGCATCTGGTTCTCCGTTTGGGGAATCACTATTATACAGAGCCTTATTATCTGAATCGCTTTGCTCGACAGTTCGGATATGATTAGCTCTATATTGGTAATTCCAACAAGGAATTAGTTTTTGCCGGAAATTTGCTCGAAGGAGTTTGGGCTTGGTTCCACTTCATCGCGGGTGGTACTCAAGCCAGATTCGATCTTCCACTTAAGACTCTGAACTCGTATATGAGTTTTGGTTTATGCAAGTGGTATGCAGATTCTAACTCCGCCTCTCAGAATTTTAACACCAATCTTACTTGTTTGAACGATATTAGAGCATGGTATGCTCGGAAAAAGGAGGCTGGCAGTATGAAGGTGGCTGGAATGGAGGACTTCGGAGTACAATGTGGTTCGGAAGACTTGGAACCAATAGTCCAACAGGGGGAGGAAGGTGATAGTGTGGTGATCCCATCTGCCCAACCTGTTTCCCTTGATGTTTCTCCACTTCCGACGTCAAAGGAAGCTTCTCCTCAGCCAAAATCTCCTCCAAATAAGCTTTTGTACAAACGGAAGAGGTTGAGGTGTCTCGGTAATTTGCCTACCACTCCACAGGACATACCATCTGAAGCTGGTTCAGCTCTGGAAACAGTTGCAAAGGAACTAGGGGACGATGAAGATGACTCGGCTCTAATTCTTCGTTCTTCCAAGAAACGTCGAAGTCAAGGGCATGTCTTCCATAATGACTCTGCATTGGTGACTGCTCCTACCTCTTCTGCTCTTCCTACGCAAGAAGATTTTGCATCCCCCGCTCGCTAGATTGTTGTTAATGATGAAGTGGCTGCTCTGCCTGCTGCTGCACAAGAAGAGTCTGCGTCCCTTGCTCACCAAGTTGTTGTTGAGGATGGACCGGTTGCCCCTTCTTCTACTGCACAAGGGGGCTCTGCTCTCATCAAGTTGTTGATGATGAGGTGGAGATAATTGGGGAAGTTCGCACATCAGATTCCCCTAAAGTAGTGTCTCTTCCAACAGATCATGATGATTGGGGAGATGACGATGATGTCAGAAGTCAAGATCTTGGTTCTAGTACTCCTCCGTCAGATCACGGCAAATATGTCTACTTGAGTGAAGACGTTCGAGCCGACGTGTACGGACCTAGAGAATCCAGTGTTCATCCTTCAAGTTCACCTTTATACTTTATCCATCTTTTTTTTTGAAATTTTGCCATTATTTGACGATACTGTAACATTCAATCGTCAACTCCTTCCTTTTTAGCAGCTCTTTCTTCGACTCCATCTTCGGAGCATATGGCTATAGACGACACCCCGCAGGATAGCACCATTACGGAAGTCCTTACTGAAGTAGCCTGTGGGGTGATTGAGACCACTGTTTCTGCGGCTAATACTTCTGAAGTAGCGGTTCCCCCAATTGAAACCGCCACCCATATCGTTCTGACTACAGTCGTTGCAACCATTGCTTCTGCTAAGTGTGTGGAAGTTGTTGTTTCTAGTATTAGTGCTACTTCTTCTCTGCAGCAGAGTACAGTTTAGGATACACCAGCTCCAGTTGTTGCTGATTCTTCCCATGCGGAGGTTGATGCTTTTGAAATTAACCTGTTGAAGGATACAGTAGAAACCTTTCTCCACTTTCTAGATCATTGTATTAAGAATATACTGAAGGGGGTTTCTTTTGCTTCTCTTGCTAATATTCCTCATCTTTACTTGACTGGTATAGTCAATATTGGTGGGAGGAAAAAGCTGCTCCTTACAGGCTTATGATAGTTCAACTTCAAGGCTATAATGAGTCTTTGTCAAGATCGCGGAGTGCTGACAAATTTGAAATAGTTGAAGCTACCTTCCAGAAGCTGATAGAGGAGCAACTTGGGTTCCAAAGGGAGCTCAAAGAGAAAGTTATACTTGCAGGGCTTCCTTTTAAAAAAGCCAATCAGACAGTCAATCTCTAGCCATCCAAGTAGAGACTGCTGCCTCGATTGTCAAGAATCATGACTAGGCCATTATTAGGACCCAGGAGTCCATTGCTAAAGCCAGGCATTCTTAGCTAAGATTACTAAAGAACGCGATGAGTTAATGAAGAGTCTTACGAGCTTATCCAGACAACGGGATAATGTGATAAAATATCTTCAGGCGATGCAAGCCGAACTAGAGGCACTGGAGGCCGCTTCAGCACAAAGTACTATTGCTAGTGAAGTGGAATTGCATTGCCAAGCCACTGTTCAAGCTTATGAGATCATCCAGCAGGAAATTAGTGATGCTGAAGAGAAGATAAAGGCTCTCTTAAATCATTGAACTGTATAAGAAAATCCTTTTTTTTAGTCCGAGTTTTTGTAATCTCTCTTACAATTTCTCTAAGTTTTACTTTTCATGACATGTTTTATCCTTCGTATAGTTAACATGATTTTGCACTTCAGAATTTCTACTTTGCGTTTGTCTTCAGAGACTTGTGTCAAACTTGCTATCTTGCACTTTGAAGTCTGCAAATTTAAATAGGATCCACGGTATCTGTGTATCAGGCATATTTTTACATCTCAAGACCATGACTTTATATTAGAAAGATTCTTTCCTTTTTTAGATGTACGCGACCTTCATAAGCTTTCGTCAAGTTCTCGTCTTTCCATCCTGAAGTTCGTGAGATAAAAATTCTTCTTTAAGAATTGGTAGCGGTTTTTGTGAGTTATGACATAACCCTTTATCTGATTAACCAGTGCGAAATTCCAAGCGTCATACGCTCTTATTAATGGTGAGATCCTTCGGTTGCAAAATCTAAGCGTCCCATACAACAGTAATAAATTATGTTGGGATTTGACCCCAACTGAAGATTTTGTCTTATCTTCTCCCAACCGAAAATCATAACCATGAGACCGTCTATATAAGACGCATGACCTCTTCTATGAAGGATCATTCTGATGTGAGAAAAGTTTCTTCCTCGTTGTCTTCTTTTCCTTTCTTTTATAGTTGATTTATCCGTGCAACCGTATTTTCTTCTTCTCCAATCGAAGTGATGGATGGGAATTGGCATGTTACAAGACCTCCAGACTGCATCAATCCAGAGGGCTATCCCACCGAAAAGATTCTTATGACCTTTTCCTTAATTAAGGTAAACTTCTTCTTCTGATCAATATCATCCTCCCTCTTCTTCTTTTTTTTAACAAAAGTTTGAATTGGCTGCAGGAGATAACCGTAGTCATTCTCCTTAACAATGGTCCAGACCCGATGGGCTTATAATTGCTTCCAATACCTCTAGAGTATTGGAAGGTCTCATGTATTTTCCATGAAAAAAGATTTCGGGTCTGTGGCATTGTCTTATTTCTTTCCTGGCATCCCACAAGGTTGTGATGCTAAATGGTTAGGGCGGAAGTCAATTTCAGCAATCCCTCACATTATATGTTTGGGAACATGCATTTGGTATGTCCAGTTTTGCATTAATCAAGTCACTTGTGACGTCGATTGTGACTGAGCAAACCAACTCGGAGGCCCTAACCGTTGGCAGGAAAAGACTATAAGAGCAAACTTTTTACCTTTAAGCCATCCTTAGAGGGGAGGCTACAAAAACAAATTCGTCATTATGGAAGAGGAAGCTACAGAAGTAAGTTCGCTATCCTAGAAGAGGAGGCTACAGAAGCAAACTTTTTGCCTTTAAGCCATGCTGGAAGGAGAGACTACAGAAGCAAACTTTTACTTTTTCTCATGTCAGTAATTTGTATTCATTCTTGTTGATTGTATAGTGCTAGGGAACTCTCTGTAACATTGATTTGATAATGAATAAAGAGGTTCTTTCTTTTTGCATAACCAAAAGTGATTGATGAATAATTTTGATATTGATTATCAGAAGAAACCGTTAACTTGATAATCCTTAAATCGCCCAAAATTTTCCAACCACTCAAAGTTGCTGCGAATGAGAGAACTTCTCGAATCAGGATGGAAGTAATCGTTAACTCCCTTGATCAGGTTGAAACTCGCACTGTTTAGTGATTTTTAGTATAACAGATTTTGATTTGCCAGAGGTATTTTTTTAACTTGGCAAGTTTGGAGGAAGAAAATTTTGATTCACCAGAGGTGCAAGTTTGGAGGAAAGAAATTTTGATTCGCGACTCAAGGTATCTTTAGTCTGGAACTACGAATCTTTATTAATGAACCCCCAATTATAGATAAACTTTTTATTCACCATTCGTGTTGAACTACCCAAGTTACATCACAGCTGGTGTTCTACGGAACAATTTTACTAAGAATAATATTTCTTCAAAAACTTGCCATTAATTGACATCATGATCTTATCACCATTTGGTTTTGCCAACTGATATGCACCATTAGAGTAAACCGTATCAATGACAAAGGGCCCCTCCTATTTTGGCTGAAACTTTCGTTTAGGCTTTTGACTAGTTATGATCGGTCTTCTTACTGAAAGGACCAGATCGCCCTTTTTAAAAGTTCTTCATTTGGCTTTTCTGTTAAAAGTCCTAGAGATCCGTGCCTGGTATAATTCAATACTCTGTTGAGCTTCCAACCGCTTATCGTCCAGGGCTTCTAATTCTTGGAGCCATTGCTGATGTCATTCTTATTGCATCATCCTAGTCGTTAGTGCAACTCGCAATGATAGAATCTGAATTTCTAAAGGTAAGACTGCTTCTGACCCGTACACTAAAGAATGGTGGGGGTTCGGACCGTAGTGCGATATGCCCACAGAATTTCTCTGAGCTTCTCATCCAAGTCCCTTTGATTGGATGACACAAACTTTTTGAGGAGTTTTACTATGGTCATGTTGAAAGCTTCTGCTAGACCATTGGCTGCAGGGTAATATGGCGAGGAAGCTACGTCTTTGATCCTGTATTTGTTGCAGAATCTGGAAAATACTTAGCTCATGAACTGAGGCCCGTTGTCATGAATGATTCTCTTGGGTACTCTAAAGCAGTACAGCACATGGTGTTTAATGAACTTGATCACATACGATGACTTTACCTCGGTTAGGGGAATGGTTTCAGTCCATTTCAAAAAGTAATCTGTTATAGCTAAAATGAACCGGTGCCCTCTCGTTGACGGCGGAGAAATCGGCCCAACAATGTCCATTCCCCATTGCTCCAACGGCCACGATGTAGTTGTTGGGTGGAGATATTTAGGAGCTTGATGTATAAAGTCTGCATGTATTTGGCAGGCTTTATACTTCTTGGCGCAGTTAACCGCTTCTGTCATCATGTTAGGCCAGTAATAACCCATTCTTTGGATTCTATCCTAGAGTTTCGGCCTTGGTTGGTGTGCTCCGCAAATGCTAGCATGAGCTTCTTCAAGTACTTTCTTGGCTTCTCGGCTAGAGAGACAACGAAGTAAGATTCCGTTATAAGATTTCCTGTATAATGTCTGGAACTCCGTATTAAAATAAAATTGAATAGCCTTTCTTTGGATTGCTATGGCTTCTTTTGGATCTTCGGGCAATATGCCGTAAAGGATGTAATATAAGGGAATCGCCAATCTCTTGGTTCTAGATTTGACTCGAAAACACTAGTCTCGTCTTCCTGTTGCTTTCTCAATTCCTCTTTGAGTTCGTCATTTGGACAGAATAATTCTCTGCTTCCTACTGTAATTTGCTTTTTAGCATGTTTTGATAAGGCCAATGTAGCAGCTAAGGAAGCCAGTGAATCTGCATAGCTATTTCGATGGCGTTTTACGTGGCTGACATAGAAACCATCGAAACTATCGGCTATCTTAATTACTGTGCAATAATACAGCAAAACGTCTTCATGTTTGACTTCATATTCCTCTTTAACTTGGTTTATGACAAGTTGAGATTCCCCATATACTTCTAAATATTTTATCCCCAATTGTTTAGCTTTCTTTAAGCCGATTAGGAGGGCATTATACTCTGCAACATTGTTGGAGTACAGGCTTGTTAACGAGTAAGCTCGAGAAATGATGTGGTTGTAAGGAGAGACGAAAACAACCCCTACCTCCACTGTTATTTTTCCCTCGGATCCCATTCGAGAGGCGCCATCGAAGAAAAGTTGCCATATTTGTGTCAATATTTGCCTCCGGAAACTCTTGCGAGATGCCTTCTTTTAAAATCGGATCACCCAACTTCCAGGAATTTCTTCACACAACTTCGAGGATGCTGGGATTGGGTGCTCGGCTAGGAAATCAGCTACAGCTTGTCCCTTAATAGATTTTTGTAGGACAAAATGCATATCATATTGTGATAACAAAATAGCCCAATTAGATAGCCTTGAATTCAACGACTCGGGTTTAGTCATTAGTATTCTCAGGGGGTTAACTCTCGATATAACGTGAATGGTTTGTCCAACTAAATAGTGTCACATTTTCTGCACTACAAATGCTAAAGCTAAACATTCCTCATCCATTGGGTTATATCGGTGTTCTGTCTTGATCATCATTCTGCTGAGATAATAAATAGCTTATTCGTGACCCGACTCTTGTGCGCTAACAAGGCCCCCAAGGAGTGGTCCATAGCCCTCACATATAGCAGGAAAGGTGTTTCCAAGACTGGGGCTACGAGCATTGGTGGTTTCGTGAGGTACTGTTTGACCTCTTCGAAAGCCTTTTGGTATGCATCATCCCAGACAAATGACACTCCTTTCCTCATTAATCTGGTAAAGGATTGACATTTACTGGACAAATTTAATATGAATCTATGGATGTACGCCAGCCTACCTTGTAGTACCCATAATTCTTTGAGGTTGCGGGGAGGTGGTATATCTTAGATTGTCTTAATCTTGTCCGGGTCGAGATAAATTCCTTCGGAAGTTACCACGAACCCGAGGAATTTTTCACTAGAGACTCCTAGAAAAGATTTTGTCAGGTTTATCTTGCGCTGGTGTTTCCTCATGAGGTCAAACACTGTCTTTAAATCTTGTAGGTGATCACTCTTATTCTTGCTTTTAATTACTAGATCATCTACGTAGCATTCCACTGTCTTTTGCAAATGCTCATGGAATATTACGTTTATAGCACGTTGATATGTGGCATCAGCATTCTTTAGGCCGAATGGCATGACCGTATAAGAGTATACTCCAAGTGGTTTTCTGAAGGACGTATGTTTCTCATCATCAGGGTACATCTTTATCTGATTATACCCTGAAAATCCATCCATGAATATCATACGTTCGTACCCACAAGTATTATCTATCATAACATCTTTGATGGGTAACGGAAATTCGTCCTTAGGGAAGGCCTCATTCAAATCCCTGAAATCAATACAAATCCAGATTTTTCAGTTCTTTTTTGTTACGGGAACTATATTCGCGACCCAATTAGGGTGTTGCTCCTCGCGAATAAAGCCTGACTCGATCAACTTTTTGATTTCAACTTCAATAGCTTCCATGATCTCTGGATGGAATCTTCATTCCTGCTGCTTTACTGGTTTAGCTTTTGGTCGGATATTCAGTTTGTGAACAGCGACACTTGGGTCTAATCCTGACATCTCCTCATAACTCCAGGCGAAAATGTCTATGTACTTGCGAATGAGGGATATCAATTCCCCTTTCTCTTCTAAGGATAGGTTCTCACTTATAAATATTGGTTTAGGATTCTTTTCATCGCCCATATTTATTTGGATTACTTTATCTTCGGTTGGAGGCCCGCATTGTTCAAACTGATTTTCCCACTTCGCATTAAGATGTTTGGCCCAGGGGTGATCTTTTATCGGCAAGGCTTCACCTAGGTCTTCGCTTTCTTGAATAGCGGAGGCCATGTTCATGGAAACTTCGCGGAAGAGCATGCTGACACTGACATCTGAATCCTAGCAGGACAATTCTAACGAATGGTCGAATTGCCCTTCTTCAGTTCTCTCTCCTGAGGAACCTTCGGGAGTGGTGACATAACCCAACCCCCTATCGATTTTCTGATAATAATCTGGCATGTTTCCCTCTGGGACAAAGGGTCGGAGAATTGTTCTCCTTCCCCTTTCGAAGTTCAGCCCCCTGTATTTGGCTAGGTTATATCCCATTTTCTTTATTAATTTATGAGAATTTTCATCGTAGTGGAAGAACTCAAAATTTTCCTATTCTTCTTTAGAATCTAAGCATTTCTTTTTGCTTTTGTTACTTGCCTTTCCGAATATTATGGATTTTTTAGTTCCGTCCTTGGGAGGAATCTCAAAAATGGCCTTATTGGCATTTTCATCGTCATCACTCAGTTCGTGAAAGGACGATAAGATAGGAGCTCGGAAAGAAGCTAGAGAGCATATTTTATCTAAACAATCGTTGAATGTGTCAGTGCTAGTACTTAAGGGTTCAGAATCAATATCAGAAAAATAAACAAACTCTAAGCTTTCATTTATCACCCATTCACCATCAGAGTGAACGGTGTTATTTACATCAAGGCCTTCAAGACATATCACAATGGGCTTACCGTCCTAAATTACATCCTCGGATTCTGATTCTGTATCGGCTTCATCACCGCTATCAGAGACGTTTGTAGCAGGCTGATCTGAGACATCGAATGCATCTATAGCAACGCATCGGTAAAGTAGTTTTTGACTCCTTTAAAGGGTGGCTTTTCCGCGATCAGAGTTTTTACGTTCCCATCTTTGTCCGCATATTTCATGCATTGATGAAGTGTAGACGACACAATGAGGTTGTTATGGATCCAGGGTCTCCCCAGTAGCAGGTTGTAAGATGTGTCAGCATCTATCACATAGCTCGTGACTTCCGTCTTCAGATAGCCGATTTGGCACTTGAGCTTTATCTTGCCCAACGGCCTGCTACCATTGGCATTGAATCCAAAGATAGTAGTATTGGTTGCTGCTAATCTATTTATCGGGACTCCAAGATACCGTAGCATCCTTCGTGGCATGATACGTAAGGCTGAGCCTGGATCAACTTGCATATCTTCTGAAGAGAAAGTGATGCAAGGAATGTTTTTATCGGAGGTCTGGTGATATGTCGTGCAGAAAGATTCTTCTGTCTCAACCGTTTCTGGTATCTGCGCTAGGAATACCTCTAAATCTTGCAAAGTTTCCCTCAATGCTTCTCTAGTTGATTTAGAAAGCTTCAGGAGCTCATACAAGGTGATTCTAGTGGGAATATTGGCTAAGTGTGCTAAGATGTCGAATTGGAATGACTTCTGTAAATCTTCCGTAGGCTCTTTCCCTTCTTTCTTTAGAGCTTTGTCAAACTTAAGCTCTTTTTGTTTGATTTTCTCTGGACGTGGCCGGGATTCCATGGCCTGCCCATAATTCTTCAAGTAGTCTTTTCCTGAATGGGCTCCAAAGGGAGATAGATCCGCGTCAGCCACCAGAGAGTCTCTGATTTCTTCTTGCGAATCTGTTAGAGTAGAAATGCTCTTGTCATCTTCGGAAATTATGGAGACGACATTAGAAATAAGGATCTTCCCTTTTAACTTTCTTCTAGATAAATTGGAAGTCCATTGTTCATCATTAAGAAGATTTGGATGCACCCACATTATCTCCCTCTATCAGTTTTGAAGGGGATAATCCTTTCTTCTGTTGATGCGGATTGAAATTCACGATCTGCATCGTGCCTCTAGGAATGGGTTTCACTCTATCTTAAACTATTGACTCTATCCAGTCAGGTGTTTTGCCGAACTTGAAAATCGCCATGTTCGCGGTCACCTTTTTCTGGTGTTCTTGAAGCTTGGTGACCTTGGCATCTAGCAAAGCTTGAATTTTGTCCTTGAGAATATAACACTTCTGAGTAGGGTGATTAATAATTCTATGGTAGACACAATAATTAGGATCGTTAATTCTCCCTCCTTCTTCAAGATGTTTGGACTCTGGAAGTTTCAGCATCTTCTTAGTCATGAGGAGGTTGAAGATGGTCTTTGTATGCTCGTCTTTGAAAGAATATTGCTTTTGAGGCATACGCGACTGAGGAGGGAGTTTTGGAGAAGACTTTATGGGCTATTGATGTGTTATATTAACTGCAAGCGCACAGTGTCGTTGTAGCGCTGTACAGGTCGTCTCACAGGGATCTAAGGTGTTTATGCGTTCTTACTTTCTCTATAGTTCAACGGACTAACCAAAGGTTCTAGGTTGATATCGAATTTATCTAAGTAGCCTAGGATTTAGAATCCACTAATTTCCTACCATGTTCTTACTTCTAATATTTTCTTCTATCATAAAAATTCGATCTTTTTAGTTTAATTTTTACTTAAAGTGCCCTAAGCATGAGCTATCAAGTGTTGTGCAAGTATAGCTCATCAAAGGATGCTACTTCTTATAAAAATAAACTAAATATTGTGGATAATTCAAATAAAATAGTAAAACCAGCAACCCCAATCCCTAACTAAGCATAGATTATCAAGAATCCTAATTCAAGTATAACCTATCAAAGTTCTAAACTTCGGGTCCTCGTATTTTAATGTTTCATTTGAAAAATCATGGCTTTTATTAATTTTATTTAAGAAGAAAAATATTAGAAAATAATTACATGGTGGATCTTAGTTTCATCTACATCCTAGGACTGATCTAATTAGCTACTCATGATTTTTGCGAAGAAAGATCAAATTCTAATTCATACAATGATAAACCCTAATCTAGAAAGCAGTAAACCCTAATCTAGAAAGCAGTAAAATTTATGCAGAACGAAAATAAGAATACCAAGAGCAATGGGTTACCTCTGATCACGGTGTTGTTCCGTCAACCTTCAGTAAAAATCCCGAATTTATTGAACAGAAAAATCGCGTACAAAAATAATTCCAGCGTTCAGAATCCAGTCAAAATACAAGGGTTGGCTCTTAAATAGGTCTCGGAAACCAAACCCTATTTCTAACCAGTTAACAAAAACTATAAAATTACATTTAAGCCCACGACGAAAATTCCTCTGCGAACGCTACAGTTTTACCGCTATTTAGCGGTGAAAACCGCTATTTAGCGGTTAAATATTGAGAAATTGTACTGAAATTTCTTTTGCAGAAGTATCTTCTCTTGTACTCTTCAATTTATTAACTTTATTTGACTTATAATTCCTGAAGTACTTTGATGTTGTAGTCTTGCCCGATTTAGAAACTTTTCGGCGTTTGATTTCCTAGTCCAACTCTTGTTTCATGCCTCCTCCTTGTATAATTCGGATTACCTGCAAAAGACACTAAAAATACCCAAGTAGCATTTATTTATACACAAAAATAGATAAAGTATGAGAGGAAAAATACAATATATGATATTCATCACACCCCCACACCTATCTTTTGCTAGTCCTCGAGCAAAACCTAAATCTAAAAAGAAAAATAAAAATCCTAACTCACTTTCGCAGAAGTCGCGATTGCACTTAGCACGTGCAACAAGCCTTTAAACCCCTAGGTTACCCTAGTGGACGAGTTGTGTCTCGTGAGGGTTTGCAGTGAATATACCCACAAAATTCAAGAAGAAAATAGATTAAGGAATAAAGAAGAGAAAAATAAGGATAACCGAAAATTAAGAAAAATAAAAATTTTATACAAAAGAAAGAAAAAATCTTTTTTTTTTTATATTTTCGTCAATTGGTCTCACTAATATACAAACTTAAGAACGCATTTAGATTATCAATTTTTAAATCGAGCATCATATCAGATACACTTATCATTTTAATCAAAAATTTAAATCTTATCTTTCAATACCTACTAACAGATAATTTATTGGCTCCTATACATCTACGTGCATGTGTGATAGTCTACTTTGGTTTTTGGACTCCAACTCTAACTCATGATTCATCTCCTCTCTCATAATTTTTTTTTATTAAGAATATTTCACCTTTCATGCGAGTATTCACGCTTGCTTAGGCGCAAAATACCCGATTACTTAGTTCATACTCTTTTTTTTTTTTTCTTTTTTTTTTCTTTTTTTTTTTTTTTTTTTTTAAGAATATTTCACCTTTCATGCGAATATTCACACTTGCTTAGGCACAAAATACCCGATTACTTAGATCATACTCTTTTTTTCACTCTTGAGGCTATTGCCTTAATACCAGGCGCACCCCATTATTTTATCACTCTCGAGGCTATTGCCTTAGGCTCACCCCATTATTTTATTCTCACTTTTTTTTAGAGAGAGAAGACTTACTCATTCGTTATTATCTTTATCCTTAACCTAATAAACTATTGTGAGGTGAAAAATAGATGTATAATTGCCTCAAAACTACTGTTAGCGATATTTATTTTTCGAATTTTAATCTTTTTCATAAAATTCAAAGTGTATCGTCCAATTTACTCTCATATCCAATTTTAAATCTAAATTGTGTTCCTTTATCTATAATTAGTTTGATCTATTGACGAAAATAAAATTTTTTTTTTTTAATCTTTTTGTTGGTCACCCTACAAACTACCCAAAGTGTAAAATAAAGAAACCCAAAAACCTAAAAAAAATAAAATAAAATAAAAATAAAATCCTAAAAATCCTAAAAAAAAAAATAATAAAAATAAAAATAAAAATAAAAATAAAATAAAATAAAATAAACATCTCTTAATACACTCCCCCACACCTAAACTTGTGTATGCCCTCATACACAAATCATTGGTGTCGTCCTCTTTGCCTTCTACTAGATTCACCATGTGCAGGACGTGCTTGTGCTGTAGAAGACTCACCTCTATCAATCTGTTTCAACCGGTGCCAAATTTTTCCAAGACCTTGCCAGACAACGTTGATTTGCTCAGTGGGATCAGCTGGCAAGTCTTGGTCAAAGAAGGCATCATCCTCCTCCTCTTGTGTCAAGTCAGTGGCATATATATCCTCGTTATCAGCATGTCTGTTCCAATCTTCTGGAACAGTCGCATGATATGTCACTGAAATATGTTCGGTAGTGATCAACACGCGTGAGGGTGCGTATGCGTCAAATTCGGCACTAGATATAAACTTGCGACACAACTGTGTAATTAAACACGGCAGAGGCAAACTAGTCCTCGACCGCATCCTAGCATCAATAATAGTGTCGAGTAGTTGTGTGCACATACAGAAGTGAGTATCTTGACGCATAATACAATCAACAACATAAAGTGTGGGCGTATAAAAAGATGACATATGTGTAATGCCCATAACATTAGTGTTGACCCAGCGGCAAGTTGCGTGAATATTTCGGTAGAGTGTCTTGCTGCTGATCCCTTTATCACGTGCTATTTTGCAGTTTGGGCCCATCTGTGTAAGATAGTCCTCAATCCTACCAGGAGTGTGATTCCCGGTATGAAGGAGGATACCCGTAGAAGTTGAGATGGCCTCTGCGTGCATTTCATATAATTGGCCGCGCCAATGGAGGTTTATGGTTTTGCGATCGTCCGAAATGTCGGATTTCGCAAAACTCGCATAAAATTCCTCCACCAACTCTGGGATGTAGAATGCATTAGATGAATAAATGAGGTAATTCCAACCCAGAGTTTCGATTGCAGCGGCAAAATAAACACTAAATGCCACAAAAATTTCTCCAAAAAACTTCTCACAAACAAATCTACCCATGATATCGTACTGTAACTATTAATTTGCAATCTGATCAACCCAGTAAACTTATAGAGGAGAAATATTACCTGCCCTGAAGATTCAGGGGGAAAATCCACAAATTTACCGCTAAATAGCGGTAAAAGCCGCTGTTTGGCGGTTTATTCGTCACGTCTGGCTGGGATCTTTGGGTAGAGTCTCTAAGATAGTGAGATGAATCTTTTAGAACCAACTGATCACGGAACATCTTGAAGATTATACACTGTCCTGCAAAGAGAGACAAAAACCAAAAGGAGGAAGTGGGAAAGAAAGGGGGCAGCTAGGGTTTTGGATGAAATGATTTGGGGGAAGATGAGGGCTGCTTGGATATATATAGAGATGGAAAATTACCATTAGCTCCTCATCTTTCCCTAATTTTGCTTTAAAACCCTGCATCACGTTAGTAACACAATATACATGCTATTATACACATGACTACATGCCTTTATGCATAGATTGGATCGTGAAGTGTCACGACCTCTACGTTATCGCTCACTCGAGATTCTAAAAATGGTTTTAGTCTGTGACCGTTTACTTTGAATAAATTACCATTTTTAGGATCCTCGAGATCAACTGCACCGTGGTGCACTGTCCGTACTATGTACGGTCCACTCCATCTTGACCTCAATTTTCCTGGGAATAAATGTAGCCTTGAATTATATAAGAGAACTTTTTGTCCAGGTGCAAATGACTTACGAATGATTGCTTTGTCATGAAACACTTTTGTTTTCTCTTTATAAATCTTGGCACTCTCATATGCGTCCCGTCTTATCTCATCAAGCTCATTAATTTGTAATCTCCGCTGCTCGCCAGCTTTTTCGAGCTCAAAATTTAGAAATTTAATTGCCCATAAAGCTTTATGCTCAAGCTCCACCGGTAAATGACATGCTTTTCCAAATATCAAACGATATGGAGACATGCCTAGATTAGTCTTGTAAGCAGTACGGTAAGCCCATAATGCATCAGCTAACTTACAGGACCAATCTTTTCTATTATGATTTACTGTTTTCTCCAAAATCAGTTTGATTTGGCGATTGGAAACTTCCACTTGCCCGCTAGTTTGTGGATGATATGGTGTGGCTAACTTGTGGGTAATGGAATATTTCCGCATAAGCGCCTCAAATGACCGGTTGGTGAAATGGGTACCATTATCGCTAATAATAGCTCGAGGAATGCCAAATCGAGAAAATATATTCTCTTTCAAAAACTTGACAACTACTTTGTTGTCATTCGATTTTGTGGCTATTGCCTCTACCCATTTAGAAACATAATCAACAGCAACTAATATGTATTGATTTCCAAATGAGTTGGGTAACGGTCCCATAAAATCTATACCCCATACATCAAAGATTTCGACCTCAAGGATGGGTTGCAGAGGCATCATATTGCGCCGTGAAATTTTGCCGACGAATTGGCATCGTGTGCATGCTTTGCAATATTCCACGACGTCTTTGAAAATAGTTGGCCAATAGAAACCACTCTGCAATACCTTTTCGGCCGTTTTCCTGGGACCAAAGTGTCCTCCACAAGCTAGATCATGACAAAAAGAGAGGACACTTTGTATCTCATCGTTAGGTATGCATCGACGTATGATTTGGTCTGGACAACATTTGAACAGATATGGTTCATCCCAGTAAAAGAATTTTACTTGGGATAAGAATCTATATCGATCCTGCTTGGACCAATGGGACGGAATCTCCTTAGTCACAAGATAGTTCACAATGTCAGCAAACCATGGTTCGTGCATCAATGCAAACAGTTGCTCATCAGGAAATGATTCGTTTATGGGGCTCAAATTAGTTGGAGCATTGGGCAGACGAGACAAGTGATCAGCTACTGAATTATCCGCACCCTTCTTGTCTAATATCTCAAGATCAAACTCTTGTAGCAAGAGGATCCATCGAATAAGCCTTGCTTTTGCATCTTTCTTGGTTAACAAGTATTTCAAAGCAGCGTGATCAGTGTATACTGTAATTCGTGATCCAATCAAGTAGGAACGAAACTTCTCAAGTGCAAAGACGACTGCCAGAAGCTCTTTCTCTGTGGTAGAGTAGTTCAACTGGGCGTCATTAAGTGTCCTACTTGCATAGTAAATCACATGTGGCTGCTTATTAATACGTTGACCAAGGACGGCACCGATAGCGTAATCAGATGCATCACACATGAGCTCAAAAGGTAAGCTCCAGTCTGGCGCATGAATAATAGGAGTGGTGGTCAGCGCCTTCTTGAGCTGCTCAAATGCTCTTAGACAATCAGGTGTAAAATTGAATGGTATTTCCTTGGCTAGTAGATGTGTCAAAGGCCTAGCAATTGTGCTAAAGTCTTTGATAAATCTTCTATAAAAACCAGCATGACCAAGGAAGGATCGTATATCTTTCACTGATCGCGGAGGTGGCAGATTATTGATGAGGTCTACCTTAGCTTTGTCAACCTCGATACCATTCTTCGAGATGACATGCCCTAGCACTATGCCATTTTTGACCATAAAATGACATTTTTCCCAATTGAGTGTCAAATGCTTCTCATTACAGCGTGTGAGAACTAACTCTAGATGATGCAGACACTCTTGGAATGAATCTCCGAAGATAGAAAAATCATCCATGAAAATTTCAAGAAATCGTTCAACCATGTCAGAAAAAATACTTACCATGCATCTTTGGAACGTGGCAGGTGCGTTGCATAACCCAAAAGGCATGCGTCTATATGCAAAGGTGCCGAATGGACATGTGAACGTGGTCTTTTCTTGATCCTCCGGAGCGATGGGAATTTGGTTGTAGCCAGAGTATCCATCTAGAAAACAATAGAACTCATGTCCGGCCAACCGTTCCAACATCTGATCAATGAATGGTAAGGGGAAATGGTCCTTCCTAGTTGCAGCATTAAGCTTCCTATAATCAATGCAGACTCGCCATCCCGTCTGCAAACGCATCGGGATAAGTTCATTTGCATCGTTCTTGACTACAGTGATTCCGGATTTCTTAGGTACTACTTGAACTGGGCTTACCCATGCGCTATCAGAGATAGGATAAATAATCCCATTGTCAAGACACTTAAGAATATCCTTCCTCACAGCTTCTTTCATTACCGGATTCAACCTACGCTGAGGATCTCTTGTAAGTCGTGCATTGTCTAGCAAATAAATTCTATGCTGCACTATAGAAGGACTTATCCCCTTGATATCAGCCATACTCCAGCCTATGGCTTTCTTATGTGCTTTCAACACTGATATGAGTTTTTCCTCCTGAGCGTCAGTCAATTCTGCAGAGATAATGACTGGTAGTGTGTCGTGTTCACCCAAAAAAGCGTACTTGAGATGACTCGGAAGGGTCTTCATCTCAAGCTCAGGTGGACACTCAATAGATGGTCGTAACTGAACTCGTGGTTCAGTCATCAATGGCTCAGGTGGAAGTTTCCATTGCGTGGAAGACACATAATTAGATGATTCATCGAGCGTCTCCAAGAATACACTCTCATCAACTAAACCATTCAGCTCGTCAAAGAATTTCTCCTCTTGGTGTTCACTGGACAATCCTTGGATCATATTCACTTCTAGGGGCTCGTCATGTGGATCACTCGGTTGGCGCCCTAGATTGAATATATTCAAGTCAAGTGTCATATTTCCAAAGGAAAGTCTCATCGATCCACTCCGGCAATTGATAACAGCATTAGAAGTGGCCAAGAATGGACGTCCCAAAATAACTGGGATACAATGGTGTGGATTCACCACAGGTTGAGTCTCGAGGACTATGAAATCAACTGGGAAGATAAACTCCCCAATCTTAATCAAGACATCCTCAATCTCTCCCATAGGTGTCTTCACAGATCTGTCAGCTAACTGCAACGTAATCCTTGTAGGTCTCAACTCTCCCAGTCCTAACTGCTGGTACACCGAATAAGGAAGCAAGTTGACACTTGCTCCTAGATCTAGTAGAGCCCTTTCAATCACTGTAGTCCCTATAGTGCAGGAGACAGTAGGACTTCTAGGGTCTTTATACTTTACAGGTGCTGACTGAGAGATGATGCTAGATATGTTAGCAGCTAGGAAGACTTTCTTTGGAACATTGGTTGTTCTCTTCTTTGTGCATAAATCCTTTAAGAATTTTGCATAAGCAGGTACTTGTTGGATTGCATCAAGAAGAGGAACATTGACCTTAACTTGCTTGAATAACTCAAGCATGTGCTCCACCTGAGGAGAATTTTTCTTCAAACGATTTGGATAGGGAGCCTTTGGCTTATAAGTATGGTCAATTGGAGGATTAGAATTAGAAGGATCAGATTCTTCTGTCGTGCTAGTGGGTAGATCGTGGGATGATGATGATGATGAATCATGAGGTGGTGATGGAATCGTGGTATCAGGGAGTGTAGTTTGCCGTACAATAGGAGTGGAATCAGGTGGCATGGCTACATGATTGTCAACCAGTTTGCCAGATCTAAGTGTGTGAATGGCATTAATTTGGTTGACATGCGACTGATTCAAATTTGAGGAACTGGCATTAGGATTTGTTATGGGTTGACTTGGAAAAGTGCCCTTGCCACGTTCACTCATTTGATTTGCTAGTTGTCCAACCTGCTGCTCTACACTCTTAATGGATTGAGAGTTTACGAGCAGGTGCTGATCTGTTCTTTGAATGAAATCAGTTGACACTTTCATAAGATTCTGCATGTATGTGTCAAGGTTGGACTGAGACTTAAGAAGAGTTTCAACATTCTTCTCAAGTGATTGAAGTCACTTTTCTTGATCATTATTAGACCCCTGTTGTGGATATGAGTGATTTTGTGCAGGTGGTCTATTCTGGTTGTTCCCATGATTTGAAGTATTTGGGTGTTGATAAGCACCCATATTTGGTCTTGGGAACTGACCAGTAGCTGGAGGCTGCATGTTAGAGTTCGGGGCTCCCTGATATTGCCCTTGACCCCATGAGAGATTTGGATGGCTCCTCCAGCCAGGATTGTATGTTGGAGCGTATGGATTATTGACGGGTCTTTGATACATAGCATTAGCTTGCTCAAGTGTAGGACCCGTAGGATTTACTAACAATGGACACTCCTCCATAACGTGGTTGGGAATTCCGCAATTAAAGCATGTGGGACTTTGGAGTTGATTCACTTGACCCACTGGTGGAGACTGAGCACTAGGAGTTTCCAGTGCCTCAATTCTTCTCATAAGAGCTGCGATCTTTGCTTCAGCAGCTATAGAGCTGTCGACGCTATGGATCCCACTCTTTTGAGCAGAAGTTGATATACTGGGCTTCTCAGTGGAACTCTCCCACTGCATAGTCTTCCATGATAAGTCCTCAAGAAAGTCCCATGCTTCATCCTCGTTTTTCTTCATAAACTCCCCTTGACACATGGATTCCAGAAGAGTTTTGGATGTGTAATCAAGTCCTTCGTATATGATTTGACACAACCGCCACTTTTCTATCGCATGGTGGGGGCACTGAGCCAATAAATCCTTGAACCGTTCTAAGTATTTCCAGAAAGGTTCTCCCGACACTTGACGGAATTGATTAATTTGATTTCTGATTCTTGCTGTCTTGTGTGTGGGATAATATTTCTTGAGAAACACTGTAACGAATTCATCCCAAGTAGTGATTGAATCAGAAGGCATACTGTACAACCACTTCTTGGCATTATCCTTAAGTGCAAAAGGGATGAAGCGGAGCTTAACTGCGTCCTCTGATAAGTTTTGCAGTTTTATCATTACACATACTTCTTGAAATTCACTGATAAAGAGATATGCATCTTCTGAATCAGAACCAGTGAATTTGGGAAGCATACTAATGTACTGCGGTTTTAATTCATAGTGATTACTCGCTACGTGTGGAAGTTTGATGCATGATGGTAATGATGTACGCAACGGGTAACATCGATCCTGAAGGATCGGGATCGGCTGGTCCATCTTGTCTCCCATAATCAAATCTGATCTCACAAGTCGACCAAATTGATCACGGTTCCAATGTGACATAAACCAACGACCGTGAGTGTATGCGTGAACTTCCTAAACTAATGAAAGAAGTGGAGTGTTGTGGAGAGATAAAACGGTGGAATGATATGATCAACTAAAAATGTGATTTCTACTATCCTAATTTTTTTTATGTTTTTTTTTTTTTAATTTTTATACACAACCAGAAAACAAAAATACAGCAACAGAGAAAATTGGGATTCGAAGCGTACCTCCTTGACCGCTAAATGGCGGTTATACCCGCTAAATAGCGGCTCAAATAAAGAAGTGAATTCTGATATTTTTTCCACTTGGTCCAGAGGCTCTTTCAATTCTTTCAATCTTCCTGTATCTGCACTTCCTATTTCCTGCACACTCACACACACTGTTAACCCGTAAAATGCTAGAAAAAGCAAGAAAAACACCGTCGATCCCCGGCAACGGCGCCAAAAACTTGATGTGTTATATTAACTGCAAGCGCACAGTGTCGTTGTAGCGCTGTACAGGTCGTCTCACAGGGATCTAAGGTGTTTATGCGTTCTTACTTTCTCTATAGTTCAACGGACTAACCAAAGGTTCTAGGTTGATATCGAATTTATCTAAGTAGCCTAGGATTTAGAATCCACTAATTTCCTACCATGTTCTTACTTCTAATATTTTCTTCTATCATAAAAATTCGATCTTTTTAGTTTAATTTTTACTTAAAGTGCCCTAAGCATGAGCTATCAAGTGTTGTGCAAGTATAGCTCATCAAAGGATGCTACTTCTTATAAAAATAAACTAAATATTGTGGATAATTCAAATAAAATAGTAAAACCAGCAACCCCAATCCCTAACTAAGCATAGATTATCAAGAAATTAATTCAAGTATAACCTATCAAAGTTCTAAACTTCGGGTCCTCGTATTTTAATGTTTCATTTGAAAAATCATGGCTTTTATTAATTTTATTTAAGAAGAAAAATATTAGAAAATAATTACATGGTGGATCTTAGTTTCATCTACATCCTAGGCCTGATCTAATTAGCTACTCATGATTTTTGCGAAGAAAGATCAAATTCTAATTCATACAATGATAAACCCTAATCTAGAAAGCAGTAAACCCTAATCTAGAAAGCAGTAAACCCTAATCTAGAAAGCAGTAAAATTTATGCAGAACGAAAATAAGAATACCAAGAGCAATGGGTTACCTCTGATCACGGTGTTGTTCTGTCAACCTTCAGTAAAAATCCCGAATTTATTGAACAGAAAAATCGCGTACAAAAATAATTCCAGCATTCAGAATCCAGTCAAAATACAAGGGTTGGCTCTTAAATAGGTCTCGGAAACCAAACCCTATTTCTAACCAGTCGACAAAACCTATAAAATTACATTTAAGCCCACGACGAAAATTCCTCTGCGAACGCTACATTTTTACCGCTATTTAGCGGTGAAAACCGTTATTTAGCGGTTAAATATTGCGAAATTGTACTGAAATTTCTTCTGCAGAAGTATCTTCTCTTGTACTCTTCAATTTATTAATTGTATTTGACTTATAATTCCTGAAGTACTTTGATGTTGTAGTCTTGCCTGATTTAGAAACTTTTCGGCGTTTGATTTCCTAGTCCAACTCTTGTTTCATGTCTCCTCCTTGTATAATTCGGATTACCTGCAAAAGACACTAAAAATACCCGAGTAGCATTTATTTATACACAAAAATAGATAAAGTATGAGAGGAAAAATACAATATATGATATTCATCAGCTATAGAGTATCAGCCACCGTTGTTTCCTTTCCCTTATATCCTCTAGATCGAGACCTATAGTTGTTTTCGTTATTTCACCTATGTTTCTCCTCGCCTCCTTCTTCTTCAAGCCTTTGTGCTATTTCTTCAGCCTCTTTAGCTTGTAGAGTGAGATCCTTTTAGGTCAAGGATTTCACAGCTCCCATCCTTGCTAGAACCTTAGTCGAGAGATTATGTCGACAGGCTTTTAATCAGGTCTTCTCTGGCATCCCAGGTGGACATTTGAGTGAATCATTCCGGAACCTTTTAATAAAGTCCCGAGCTGAGTCCCCCTTCTTCTGTTTAGTGGCCAGAAGCACCGGTATTGACACTTCTATATCGTATTCATAAAACCTGGTCAGGAAGGCTTTTTCCATGTCATTCCATGAATTGATGGTTCCTGGTTCTAGCCTTCGAAACCATTCAACTGCTAGTCTTGTCAAAGTACTAACAAATACTTGTGTAATGATGGGTCGTTTCCAGCTAAATGCCCGATTTACGACTTGAAATAGTAAAGGTGCTGATTCGGCGACCCTTTACCATCGAATGATTTGAGCTTCAATGGCTTGTAGCTTTCTGAGAACGGCATACTCTCTCATTCTACCGGATATGGCCTTACAACGCCCAACTCTTGCAAATCACTCTTATGTATGAGGGCTTTCAGTTGATTTTGGAAATTCGCCATCCAGACGGTAATCGCGTTCCCTTCCTGATGCGTGGAGCGATTGTTATCATCCTCATGATGCTCTTCTTCTTCATTCACGTGAAGAGTGTGGCCTTCTTCTTCCGCCCTCTTTCCTTGTCAGTTTTTGGGTCATGGGGTGGCGTCTCTGAAGATGTATTCTTCAATCTTGTCTTTTCCAATTCCAGCAGAACATGTAGCATATCTTTAATCTCACTGATAGCATTCTACTGTTATTGGATACTCTTATCTTGTTCGTCCATTCTCCACATGAATTCATCTAGGGTATTGTTCTGGGCCATATACGGAGAGGCGGAGTCTTCCAGGAACGAATCGGACGTTTGCGACTCAGCCAAAACAGATTTGGTCGTGTCTTCCTCATCGGAGGAGACTCTAGCCATTTGTCTATAATTAACCAAGATTGCCACTCCACTTTTGAGTCGAGTATTTTGGAAAACCCTCGCTCTTCATTGAGCACGTTCTTCAGGCCTGAAGAGTGTTCCGAGTCGGAAGCATCTCCCTCGAAGACCTTCTTCGTCTTCTTTTTCTTCTTCTTTTCCTCAAAACTTATCATGTTGGATGATACTTTGGGATATTCGGGCTCATAGGATTCGAGCCTATTTCATCGTCTCCTTTTTGACAGTTGGGATGATGTTGATAGTCAATGGAAAACCGACTGCCTAGTATAGGTGGAACAATGACAGTGTAATAACACTGTATTGATCAGCAGTTCGCAATGGCAGTGACATGCATGGGATTCTTCTCTCTTTCTGTTTAGAAGTTCCCAAAGGTCTCTTGCATTGGAACTCTTGGTGACGGCGTCATCTTTGAAAGATAGCCTCGGGACAGGAGCTCCTATTTCGTCGAAGGCTCTCGATGCAAGCCTCACCCTAGTTGGAACAGTGGGTGGGATAGTTTTAGCCTTTGAGATAGGCTCCTTGCCAATCACACGCTCTCTATGAGTCTGAGGTTCATGTGCTCCTTCTATTGCGCGATCATGCTTTCCCCCCAAAACTTGAGGGACGCGAATGTAGATTCGGCATTTGTAATCATAGATAACCTTGGTGGATTTACTCCGTTTCCTATAGGAAATGCGAGTAAATCCTTTCGCATCTTGATCCTCTGTAATCTCGTATTTTGGCCTCCATACTTGTACAGTAGGCCTTCGCGATGATGAATTGGCAGTTTCCTGTTACTGCGTGATCCTGCGGAGGGCACGAGTTTTGCTTCTTCTTAGGTTCCTTCTCATTGTATGTGTGAGAGGAACCTCCATCCCTGCGTCATAGTCCTACGGAGTAAGTAATGGTCGTTTCCCCTTATTGAAGTGGGGATTCTGATCCATTTTGCTAGGAAAATCAGGAGTCTTAGTCAAAACTGGCTCAGAGCACAATGTTGGTAAAGAGGAGGATTTTAGACCAGTTTGGTCTACTGAATCCTTTGCCTGAGTTGTTTCCCTTGAAGTCTCCTTAGAGATTGATCCCTTGGAGATCTTACGGCATCCCCGTAAGGAACCGTAAGAAAGTAGGTCTCTTAGAACCGGAAGAAAGGAATTCTTCATACTTTTCCTGATCAACCTCGATGGTAAGTGAATTGACCAGGCTGCCAATCGAAAGTTATCAGATTGAGCTGCTACCGATCAACGGAGGTGATGGCAGTCCCCAGCGGCGTCGCCAATCTTCTATTTGCCATAAAATTGTAAATGATTCTCTATTGAGCTATTTAAATAAAGAGTTACAATTTCAACGATTTTCCATTTACAGAAGATGAGAAAAAAGATCAAATTTCTCTTTGTTTAAAGTTGGATTCTGAGGTAGCTATGGAGGACGATCTTGTTCTCCGTTGACACTCCGCACAAATTCTTTCAATTTCCAAAAAGGCTCTGGACTTTTGATCACAAAGGATAGCGTAAGAAGACGATGATTGATTCCCCCTTCTCTTTTTGTTTTCCCGCTTTTTATAGGGGTTTTAGGGCAATGTCCCCATCTCATTCATTCGACCGTTAGCCCCACTACTCAAGAAGTGCCATCATATTCATTAGATAGTTACCCCCACAATTTAAATAATGGCACCACATTCGTTCGGCAGTTGGCTCCATGATCCGAGGTGGCAACTTTTCTTGTTCGGGTCGGGTGATTTTGTATTAAACCCCTCCCTTGAAGTTATGGATAGCATCGCGAATCTCAACTTTAGATTCACGGATCTGTTCTGTCGTAATTGGTCGCGAACCTCGAACTTTTGGTTGAGGATCTGCTGAGTTATGGACCTCAAACCCTAAATTTTCGGATCTGCTTTGTTTTTGACAGATAACTCCAGAATTTTTCGCTGACAGTAGCGCCAGAATTCTTGACTTGAGTTGTGTATAATGATGTGCTTCTACATCCAATGAGTGTTTATCGCCTCGTAGTTTCTTCCCTTTATTCACCATATTTGAAGTCATGAGTAGAGGTTACTCATCATGAACACGCCTTCTTTTAGGCGCATTGTTCTTTGACTCGGTTATTCAACTAAAACGGAGAGTTTAGGTGGACTACAACTGCAACGGGTAAGAACTGCAGAGATTATTTATGCACATCGGCATAATAGGCGAGATTGGGCTATCCTCCTCTTGTTATTGTGGTATTCTTCTAAATCAGTCTCTTGATGAATCTCTTCTTCGCTATAGCTTTTGGAAGGCTCCCCACTGTGTTTATGGAAATCAGTGGGTGTAGAAGATTGGAGTTTCTGCCCTGAACGAGGTCCTACTCTAGTTTTTGCAGATACTTCATGGAACTAGGACTTAGTCTTGTGTTATGGACTTTTTATGCAAGGCTGAATAGCTTGGCATTTTGCGCTTTGTGCAGGGGCCTGATTGGCCTCATACTTGGGAATAGCCTCATGTAGAGTTACGTTGGGCTGTTTAGCCTGGTATTTCTAAATAGCCTCGCGTAAGGCTACGCTAGGCTGTTTAGCCCGGCGTTTTGAATTAGCCTCGCGTAAGGCTATGCTAGGCTGATTAGCATGGCGTTTAAGACTAGATTCATCTTGCACCTAATTTTCGAGAATTTGTCGTCGTGCTCAATAGTTTCGGTTGCGAATTTGAGTTCTGGTCAATCCAGATCTTGGCTTTCCTTCAATATTTTGTGTAATCATGATAGGAGAAGATTTTTTTGTAAGATTTTAGAATCCAAAGATCCAAAGGGGTTCTATTCAATGGGAGTCTCTTTATCATTCGAATTTGTAATTTAGATCTCTTCTTATTTAGAGCTCAATGATCCGAGAAGTTCCTGTTCAATGGGAATCATCTCGTCATTTGAATCCACTGCTTGGACTCCTTCCATTTTCAAGATCAAAGATCCAATGAGCTCCTATTCAACATGAGTCCTCTTGCCATTCGAACTTGTACTTAGGGTTTCCAAGAGGTGATACGCCATGTTTTGACCAGATTAACCAATCTAGAGGACAAGTACTCCTCATATTTTTATTGATCAATTTCTACGACCAACATCTTCACAGACTTACCAATTTTTTGAGCATCAGATTGGGTGGCCACGATTTTCTTGTCGGTGTGGAAGACTTCTCCCACTATGATCGCTAGTTTATTTCTAGCAAAAGATGGGCCTCCTTTCATTGACATGGATTTATGAAAATTTTAGTAAAATTATCCAAATTACGATGAAAAGAAACAAAAAAATAAACAAGAGGATTTATAAAATACGTCTCTCTCTTTTACAAAAGGGTTGGTTCTAACGTGGCTATGAAGCGTCGACCTTATACTCCATTGACGATCTAATGCTCAAAATCGGCCTTGAATATGGAGATGATGATGGTGAAGCTTCTGGCTGAAGGCTCTTCCTACTGGTTGGCATACTTTCGTGTAGAAAATCAACTCTTGCTCTCCAATAATCTCTCTAAAATATCTTAAAAACTCCCCTCTTAGTCTCTATTTATAGTTTTAGAGGTTTTCTTAGGGATAAGGATAGAATCCCAGTTAAATTCACTCTCTGGACCTATATTTGAATCTGAAATCTTTAATTCCGAGTTATTAGATATAATTAGGATTGGAATTCTAGTAAAAATGCAAAAGAAAATCCAGTTTGGAAACTAGAATTAGCCCCGCACGTGAGGCTGTCATCCCCCAGCGATATTAGCCTCGTGCAGGACTATTAGCCCCAGAGGGGCTGCTAGCCTCGCATACGCGCGGCTATTTTTTCGCCGTGTGGTAGGGTTGGATATGATAAGGGATTTTCCATACATGTAATGTTAACATATAAAATAGAGATTCCATAGAGGTCTAATGTTAACCTATCGAAAAATGAATTTTTTTCATCAGAGATTGCAAGGCTGGACATGATAGAAAGAAAAAGGGTTTGAGAAATTACCATAGGTGTGATCTTAACATGATATGGGATCTTGCTATGGAGGAGGAAGTATATGATATGACTGGAGGGAGTTTTGAGATGACAGGAATCTTGTCATCAGAGATAAGAGCTTAAAATTACAAGTGAAATATCACCAATTTGCTAAGAAAAGAGTGATCAATGAAAATATGACTCCATGGTGAATTTAGATGGATACAGAACTTTAATGGGAAAAAAAGGAAAAACTCCACAAGGATATTAAAAGAAAATGACTTACAAGCCATGGATATCGGTATATCACAAAACTCAGTGGGAGGATGATATGAAGTAATAGTAGCAGTTGGGATACATAACACCATGAAGTTACAATGATAGTAGTTGAGGCAACAACAGTAAAGCCACAACTATATCAATAAGGCACAATGCATCATGAATTTGTCATTCGAAGGCGCAAAGTTTCCATTGATGGTCAGAGGTGTCATGCTAATGTGTCCGAGGCAAATAATATGCTAGAAAGAGACAGTATATTCTTCAATTACCAAATGTATAATTATGAGTGAAAACAATTTATTTCTTATTTATTTTATGCACTCGTAATTTAATTTTGAGATAAAATATGTGAAATTAATGATCTTTTATGCATATTAGTCTAATTCTTCTCTTAAGTGTTTTACCAGGTTAAACTAGTGCTTTGTTATCTTCTTGTAGGATCTTGGGAGTAAGGAAACGGAAACAAGAAGCATGCACAAAACAACATATATGTTCACTTGACAACTGACTATCGACAGCTATCTGAAAATCATTGACAGCCATATGAAAACTAAAATTAGTGCAAGCAGAAAAAGAGCCGCTATTGAAGTAGCCGTCAAATCCGCTGTCGATAGAAGTGGGCACAAATACGCTAACACGCAAATTTTTGTAGAGAAAAGGAGTTTCCATATGGCTAAAACTCCAGAGTTTGGTAATCAAACACTATGAGCATTATAAATACCCATTGTATCTGCAAAACAGAGATATATTATCAATGTTTGAAGTTCCCAAAGCTATCATAAGCAAAGGGATTCTCATTTTTTGTAATCGAGCTTCCGAGAACTTGATGAAAAATTATCAAATCATGCACAAGATCTTGGCGCCTTATCACCCACAATCAAACGAACAAGTGGAACTCACCAATATGGAGAAAAACAAATTTTTAGATAAACGATAAACCCCACTCACAAAGATTGGCCGTAGCTATTAGTTGATGCTTTATGGGCTTACTGTATTGCTTTTAAGACCCTCTTAGGAATGTCCCCATATAGTTTGGTATTGGTAACATGTGTCACTTCTCAATTGATCTTGAAATAAGGCGTATTTAGCATTTAAAACTATAAATTTGGATCTAAGCATTGCAGGCCCTTTATGAAAGTTTCAACTCAGTGAGTTAGATGAATTATACGTGACGCATACGAAAACGCATGCATTTTTAAGGAGAAGATAAAGGCCACACGCAACCAACATATTTTGTTTAGTATGTTTAATCCATCTAACAAGGTGCTTTTATATGATTCATGATTACATTTATTTCCTGGGAAGTTGCACTCACATGACCATTCATAGTAAAAACGGTATATCCTCAATGAGCAATTGAAATAGATGACACCAAAACTAGTCATATTTTTATGATTAACTGAAATCATCTAAAATGTTTCTTGGAACTTCCTACATATGCGGATGAATCCACCGATTTGTTAGATTCTCTACCATTGAATTGAAAGTTACTTAAGAGATTTATGCATATGTGTGTGTGTGGACGCATGCACCAAATTTTGTTTTGTAGATATATTTTTATCATGTACTGGCAATCAGGAATCTTTTCTCCTTTCTTCACATTTTTTACTTGTTCTCATATGATTTTCATTGTTTAAATAACCCACTGGGGACAATGTCTAATTCATCTTGGTTTGCACGTACAATATTCATATCCGAGTATTGCTAATTTTTAGTATAATTACTAACATTATGTAGTCTACTTTAGTAAATTACTAATTTTTAGTATAATTACTAACATGATCTAGTTTAGTTTTAGGTACCAACAAATTTATTTAGATACTAACAATTTTTAGGTCAGGTATTAACATTTTTGTTAAAATTAAACATAAAGAAAAATGAAAGAAATAAAAATTATCTCACCTGTACCTGGCAATGAGGGGCTATCGAAGCTGTTGTTGAAGTAGAAGTTGACAGTTCGACCCTAAACCTTATACAAAGAGGCATTGTCGAAGCGACTGTCGACAAAACCACTACTAAAGTTGTTTTCTGAGCTTGCCAAAGGACCGTTGTCGAGTCAGCTATCGATAGTTGTCGACAGCAACCCTCCCTTATAAATAGATATGAACCCTTTCTCTTTATTTTCAAACTCAAAAACCTAGATATAGAGCTTTTCTTCGATGGTTGTCTCTCCTTTTCGATAGCTCTTATGAGCCCACAAAGAATTTTTTGAAATTTTAAAGCTTTTTGATCAAGTAAGTTTCTCATTCTATAAGTTTCTCATTCTTCACATCTCAATGAGTTTAAGTTTTATTTAAAGTGGAATTTTTAAGAAAAAAGACCTATCTACAGATTTGATGAGATAATTATGAGAAATAACACTCATAAATTATTTCATATGTAATTTTAGACTTGCATGGACAATATTTTAGGGTTTAATGTCAAATTTTCACCCTTTTTCTTGAGCATGATGTTGAACTATTGCAAAAACTTGGATAAAATAGAGGTTATGGCTGCTAAATTTGTGGGATATGCACTAAACCATCGTATCTTGTTAATTTGCTAAGAGATAAAATTTAGCATACAAGATATAAGTAATTTGTATAATGATTACATTGAAAATTGCTAAATGTAGAATTATTTCTCACTTTCAGAAGTATGGCACCAAGCAAAATGACTGTGAAGTCCGCAAGTATAATCTAGCACTAGAATCAGAAACCTCGTATGGACGATTGCGGATTGACTCCTGAGTGTTACTTAAGATCTTTTACACTTGAGAGTGAACAAATTATGCCGCATCAAGTTTTTGGCACTATTATCGGGGATGAAAAGCCATACGCTCAGTTTTAGAAGTTTAAACTATTGCCAGAAAGGATGACAAACTACAACAAAATTTATGAAAACTTCAGTTTTTTCTTCAATATGAGAGAAGTAGGGTCGGAAGAATACACAATGTACATCACTAGCCTATGGTGAACGAGATCATATGGGAGTTCTATGCTCACATAAAGCCACCAATGAAAGTCTAGCTAACGTTCTCTAGAGTGTGTGGACTGGTAGTAAAATTCTCCTAACAGGAAATCCTAGCCGCCCTATGATGCAACCTAAATTATGTACTCCAAAGTGATGGAGATTGACAAATAGTACTCAAAAAGTAAACCAAAGATCGTTATCTCAAGGATACAATACCATATGCTGTGTTTGACACTAGTGTTATAGGTTACAGAAAGGAAAATAAACATAAGTAAGAGTTTGGTTTGATTGGATGGATATTGATTAAAACTAAATAGAAAATAAACTAAAGAGTTATACTAGCTCAGACAGGTTAATGCCCGCAAGACTAAATCACTTGATGAGTTATTATATTATTATCTCAGTTATATATCATTTGGTCTTATACAACCAAAAAATATATCATTGAAAGCACAAGATTAAAGAAAGTGATAATATTAAAAATTGGCTAAAAATTTTCCATGATTCTAAATATGACCTTTGAATAATAGAGAAAAATATTCAAAGTCTAAGTATACACCATGACTAAATAGTTTATGATATATCAAAAACTAAATAATAATTTTACCATCAAAGTATAAACCATCAAGTCATGCAAATCATATTTAACATCAAATAAGATAAATAGGGAAGCAAAAATTAATGTCATGTAAAACAATTAAGCATAAAAATAATAAAACTCATACCAGATATCATCAAGGGTTTGTTACCAAATTCAAAGCCAATAAGAGTTTAGCCACACATACTCTTTATAGCCATCGAATTATGAGAACAAAATTTTTTATTAAATAATTATGAATGAGTACAAAACTCAAAATCTCAAAGAACTCTTTAAAACCATAACAAAAATCTTTTTATTTTTATCGTATGTATCCTTTTCTAAAGAATAATGGGTATTTATAACCCCTATAGGGTTTAATCAGTTAAAATAGAGTTTTATCTACTTGGAAATACTTTTTGCCTTCAAAACCATATTCATACATCTGACCGGTGGGCTACCAATAGCGACTTCGATAGCTCTTGGATGGGATTTACAGTGCTGAGAATTAGGGCGCTATCAATAGCCCTATTAGGAAACTGTCTGTAATGACCATAATCCTTAAACTCATGTATCGGTTTATTCCGTATCAGTTCAGGAGCCCGAAATTGATACAAGCAAATACCGAGTAAATTGAGTCATAACTTTTAATTTAGTATTCAATTTCAAATTTTGCAGAGTGAGGTCTTCTTATCTCATTATTTTAAATTTTTTTCATATTTTCCTTAAATTATTCTGAATCGACCGATTTTCTGGCAAATACCCGATTAAAATAATTTAATCAAATCAAGAATTCCATTTTTATAATTACACCAACTCCAAATTTATCTTCAGAAACCTTGAACCTTCATTGACCAAATTTGAGTTGGGGTTTACCCAATGGCAATTTTGTAAATAAAATAAAAATTAAGGATTTTTATCGGTGCAGCATACTCATCTTCCACCTCCCGTTTGCCCGTGAATTAAATTTAGAAAAGTCTGAAACAAATCAAACTTCTTTCCCTCGTTTCCTTCTTCATTTTCTCTTCAAACCACAAACACTAATTTTTTTCTCTATTTTCTTGAAATAAATTGACAAATATTCAGCCTAAGAGTAGGCTGAAAATCCATTTTAACTGTTTTTAGATCCTTGTTTTTTAGTTTAACCATTCCAAATCAATTCTAAACTTCTCAATGTGGAAAAGCCTTTTTCATCCTCTGCCCTTAACCCCTAGCGTGATTCTTTGAGAACTTCTCCAATTTTGAGGAGCAATTGCATTAATATATGATCTTTTCCGATTCGGGTTAAACAAGAGGACAAAATACACTCTCAAGTCCTATAAGATTATGATTCCTTGATGCAACTTCCGTTCATATGATATCAAATACGTTATTAACTAAATTTAATGATTATGAATGCCCAAATTAGCATGTAGCTTGAGTTTAAATGCTCGTGTCTCTCCATGCATGTTATGCATGCATAGAACGTATCGCTGCCCAGACCTATACAATAGTCCATTTTAGAACTGCCAAAATTTTTTCATCTTAACTCCGATTGTTTTTATTCTAGTTCCATTAGAAAGAGAATTCACTAGTTTATATTTTATCTAACTACAATAGATCCTAATTTAGTCATTTACCTAGCCAAAAATAGTCTAGAAGATCACTACTTGGTATTGTCGTAATTAGCAGCACAACAGTAGCGAGCCGCAGTAAAATGAACATAAATTTTGTTCTAGTCGAATGAGCTCATTCGAGTTTTATTGAATAGCTAATTAAATTATTTATAACTATCCAAAGTCTTATATTCTAATTTAATTCTTATCCTGGCCAAATCAAACTTGGAAGCTACCTTACTTTTGTACCAGGTCCATAGCAACGTATCCATGATAATTAAATCTTAACGTTTGCTCTAAAACTCCAATTGGGCTCATTCAAGTTTTACTATAAATCTTATTGAATTATCTATAACTGATTAACTCTAAATTTAGTATTATCTTGGTTAAATCTAATATGGAAAGCTCAGCTATACTAGGTCCATAATAGCAGTAGCATGTTGATAGTAAAACAATCATAATTTTTGCTCTAAAACTCCAATTAAAGTCATTTAAAAGTCATTAGAAAGATAATTGATTTCTCTACAACTGTACCAAATCTTAGATCCTAATTCTAGTTTGTGCTAGTCAAACAAGACTCAGAAATCTGACTGTCCATCAAACTACAGCAACATAAGTATATATGTTGTGTCTGTGCATATTCCACTTGACTTATAATGTGATACCCATATACATATCTCCAATCACTCTTATTATTACTTGTACATGTTGATTTCAGACATGTCCTAACTTATTTCTTGAAATGCATTCCTTGTCCGTGCATATGCCACTTGAAATGTGATATGATATACCTGAACACATGTCTGTTTACACATGATATTACTTGTATATGTTATTCTTACTTGAAAATAATACCTCACGCATATGAACATGCTCTGTAACTCTTATACTTGCTAGGATTGCTTTTGTACTTGCCAGTATTGACATACGTGTCGTTTCATCTTCACATGGCTTACATGCACTATGTTTAATTATGCATGTTATTACTTGTACATATATTTCTTGCTAGAAAATGATACCTCATGCATGAGAATATATCCTAAATACTTGTACCTGCTTGTCTTGTAATTTTTGTACCTGCTAGTATTACTCTTATACTTACTAGTGTTCCCGTCCGTGCAGTGATACATGTACCCTTAATACATATGTCACATTGATACTTAGTATATACTATATTGTGGGTATGGAGGAAAAGAATGGGAGAACAAAGTACGTATTATGAAAGTTCTTATCTTATTTGGATGCATTTTCTAGTTTGTATACTGGCACTATCTATTTCTTTCTTGTCTTATTTCTTACTTGTTTCCTTAGCGGGATGTCATCCGGTTTGAATGAGGACCGGTACTTGAGGCCGTGATAACGGATATGCATGGGATATCCAATGTGCCTATCGATGCAGAATCCGATCATATGTGATCAGTCCTGGGTTCGTGGTACTAGATATGCACGGTACACTTTTAAAACACGTGAAAACCCCACCATTCAGCTCCAAATATAATAAGAGAGAATATGCATCATATACTTCATGATTCAGACTATGTTTTGCATATCTTGTATTTCATGATTCGTATACATGACCATATTACATTTGCATGTTCATATTATACTATATACACCAATTGCTTAATGATTCAAGTTTTCTTATGCATGCTATGTACCACATGATTCTTGTTATATTTGGCATATCTTATTGTTTGATCAGATCATACTACATGTACCATATACTGCATGATTCATATTATATTATGCATACCATGTATCATATAATTTCTATTATATTTGGTATATCTTGTTCCTTGATCACGTTATACTATATATACCATACATATCATGATTCATGTTATATTTAGTACACTTTCAGATTTATTCGTATACATTTTTATATTGTTCCTACTAGCATGCCTCATTGATATAGTTCCCATAGAATTGCACGAGCTTGAGTTTATACTCTTGTTTGGGTTCTGACTCCTAGGCTTATCACACTTAGATCTGCTAGCTTTAATTGCAGTGTTCTAGAATGGGGAACCACTCCTTGAGGATCCACATTTTTAGGAGTAGACCAAGCGCTAGTATCTAGCTTTCTAGTATCCTTATCCTTTTTGTATAGTATCACTTTGGCCTTTACGTGCACATGTATCTAACTTTCTAGTTCGATCCGTGGTATTCAGATACTCTTGTATTTATTCAGTACTTATATTTCTCTATTCTGATACTATACTTGACTTTATATGAGCAATATTTTTGTATACATATTTCTTATCATTCAAGTATAACTGTTTTTGGATATTGCTATACTCTTGCTTATGATATTGTGGCAAATAGATTCAGACATGTGGGATATATCTCATATTTATGTGTTTCCATATCTCTTATCTATTTTTTTTGAAAAAGAAGAAAAAAAAGGCCTCGTGCTCTCCGATATTGAGAGTGCCCACCATTAACACTCTACCCTTTTATTGGGACATACACTCGGGCTCACCTATATAGTTTGGGATCGTCACAGAGTGGTATCAGATAAGCCATAATTTTTATCAATTGATTCATGACCTTAGGATTATGCTGCATACATGCAAGCAATATCTATTAATATTTTCTTATTTCCTTATCATGTCTTATATCATATCCTTTGTTTTTTTTTATCCTGATTGCATTCTTGTCTTCTATTAACGACATGCACTTATTATTTTACTATTAGAAACTTGTTGCAGATTATCAGATATGACCAAATAATTAAATACTCGGTGGGAACAATACTGCCACGTTATACTTAGCAGGGACTTCTTTTACTTGTCCAGGTGTTTAAGATATATGTGGACCACCAAAGGAATTTATCAAGGTTTCGACATCTATCCTATTGCTATCTTTCATTCTTGATTTAAACTTTGAGGATAATTTTTTTATTAGGTGGGTAGAATGCAACGATTCTGATTCTTAAACTCTTGTATCGGTTTATTCCGTATCAGTTCGGAAGGCTAGATGCTGATACGAGCAAATACCAAGTAAATTGAGTCATATCTTTTAGTTTAGTGTTCAATTTCAAATTTTGTAGTTCAGGAAAATTTTGTAGTTCAGGACTTCTTATCTCTTTATTTTAGATTTTTCATAATTTTCTTGATTTATTTCAGATCGGCCGATTTTTGAGCAAATACCCAATTAAAATAACCAAATTAAATCAAGAATTCAAGTTTTACCCTTACACCAACTCCAAATTTATCTCTAGAAACCTTGCAACCTTCATTAACCAAATTTGAGTTGGGTTGACCGAATGACAATTTTGTAATCAGATGAAAATTAAGGGTTTTTAGATTGCTTCATACTCATTTTCCACCTTCTATTTGACCCTAGAAATAAATGTAGAAAAATCTAAAAAAATCAAGCTTCTTCTTCTCGTTTCCCTCTTCATTTTCTCTTCAGACTATGAACCCTAATTCCATCTCTATTTTTCTAAAATAAATTACTAAATATTCAGCTTGAGAATAGGCTGAAATTCCATTAAACTGTTTATAAAGCTTTATTCTTGAATTTAACCACTCCAAATCAATTCTAAACTTCTCTACCAATGTAGAAAAAACTTCTCCAACCTCTGCCCTTTATCCTTAGTATGATTCTTGGAGAATTTCATCACTTTTGTGGAGTAATTGCATCAATAAAGAAAATAAAAAATATTAGTATCCTATTAACTACCTATACTATTAGTATACTTATATTTTCTTTTTGATTTCACTTCTTTCCCATATCAAACTCAATTAGAGATACATACACAGATATTTATTAAAATATAAATCTTAATAAATTATTTATTATCTAATACTCTTATGTATCTATCTTGATCGTTTAAATCGTATCATAGATATATTTTTTACTTTCAATTATCCATTCCTATACACTGTTGTGAGCGTATAAATAAGCCTTGTCATGTCTCAAACTTCAATTAAACTTATTGGGACCCATTTCATATATGTGCATATTTTTTTCCTTTTTTTTTTATAAACACTTGCCTTTCATGTGAACACTCATGCTTACCGAGGCACAAATGCCCAATTACTCAGCTAATAACTATAATAAAAGTCCATAAGTATGATCCATGTGAATACATGAGCTTACCGAGGTACACAGTCCTAACTACTTAATACTTAATGTTTCTTATTTATTATATATACTTTATATATCCGAAGTATATTGCCTTATGCACCAGGCTCACTTTTTTTTCAGTTTATATATATATATATATATATATATATATATATATATATATATATATATATATATATATATATATATATATATATATATATATATAATAGGTCTCCCTTTTAATTTTTCTCTTTATCAACTTTTCATGACTTATCGTGTAAGTGTGTAGAGTGCATACTCAATTCTAATCTTAAGTATCCATATATCTTATTGTTGGATTTAAAATCTCAATTAAGACTACATAAAATCAATTAAGACTACATAAAAACTATAATCAAATAAGTATCAAAATTATCTATCTTATAAATAAGCAGTGTAAAATACTTCTAATCATTCTTTTTACTCCAAAGAAATGAAATTTTTTGTTTTACTATGTTAGTTAGTTATGATACAGTAAATTACAGTGTATCTATCCCATCCCCCAACTTAAATCATGCAATGCTCTCTGTGCATCAAAATATAACTATGAAAGTAATATACTAAGAAATAATATAAGAGGTTAAGATTAGAAATACCTGGTTTTGTTGGTTCTAAAAAAACTCATTCCTATTTGTAGCCAATATCAATGATATTTCTGATGAAGATCTTCTTGTCACTTGTGTCTTTGATAATGGTGGAACCCACCCAATGGTCCCCTAGCTCGTCACTTCATCCTCATCTGTAGAAACAGCGGCATCCTCATTAGCCATTTATCTAAATACTCTGGTGAGTAGCTGACAATGACGTTGTTGATGACGCTCAGGTCAGGCTTTCATGACTTCAAGTATGCTCATTCTCACAGTGAAGGCATCCGTCATCTCCATGATTGACTCATTTATAGTGTGGAGTATTATTTCATCTGGTTGGACCGCTACATCTGCTGCATCTCATTGTTCTCGCTCTTGTTCGAAAAGTTCCTGATCTTGTTCTCTGTGACCAACAGGTTGGGCAGCAACTTGTTGTTGCTCATGTTTCACCTACTGTTCCTACTGGGCAAGTTGGGTGCTTATGCTTCTTCGCATAGTGATATCCATAAATGGTTGCTTAGGAGGTTCAAATGTATCACTTCATGATGGATGAACTCCATAATTCATGCAAATTTTTGTAATCAGAGAAGGTAAAACTAAGTGAGGCTTTGTCGTTCTCGGATGTTGGACACACTTATAGACTTCACCCATGCATTGAACTATCGTGAAGTACATGATAGATGCGATATGGAATGCGTGCCTTTCCAAAATCATGTTTAACAATACTACATCCCTCGAATATAGTTCCGTTATTGCAGAGGATGATCGTATGTTATATTTACTATAAAGACTTACCAAGACGTACTCTTGTCGAATATAGAAACCTTCAAAAAGCTTGCATTGAATGCAACATCGCTTAAATTCTTGCAGAGCTCTTTGAACCGACAAGAGCTGCTTGGTATCTCATTCATTGGATATAGGGATTATCCTTACGATTACTTCCCTTATGAATGGTATCTCCTTGCCCCTGATAATAGAATATCTATGTTGATCTCCCATTGTTGGTTGCAAGTTGATATAAAACTTACACATGATCTCATTACATGCTAGCGTGTGTTTATATTTTGTGTATGCTTCCAACTCTTAGGCTATCATTTGTGCTCTGAAGACCAAATTTTTATTTAATTTTAAATAATCTACTGCATGTTTGGGCCAAGACTTTAAATCATTATACTTTTCCAAGATCTTCTCTTAAAATCATTATACTTTTCCAAGATCTTCTCTTAAAATCATTATACTTTTCCAAGGTCTTCTTGTTAGCTTTTGCAACTCTACTTCTTTGTGGAGAAGACGAGCTAGAGGATTCTACTCCTGGCCTCTTGGAAACTATCTGCTTCTTTGGTGTCATCTTGTAAAAATTAACCAAAAATACATAACTTAAAATAATTATTATTTCAAAAATCTATTCATAAATTTATCATATAATTATCCTATTTATTATTTTTTTGGTTTTTCTTTCTCTTAACTTATTTTTTATCTTGTTATATATTTTATTATTATATTTTAGAATTAATTTCATCCCTATAATTCTATATTTTCTCAATTTCTTCTTTAAAAATTATCAAATTTTAGTTTAACATGATTGTTATTGCAAGCGTTTGATAAATCTTAGTTATACAAGCAACCCATGAAATATAATACTAAAAAGGTGAGGTTTTCACTTTTCTACCCTTGATTTTAGCCTATCATGACAATAAATCCATAAAATTCATCAAAAATCCCTATATCTTTGCTAAACTCTACCAAATCTACTACAAAGTAAGGATCTAATTTTGATTCACTCAAATTCGTCCATATAAATTGTAGATCTAGGTTTTGAGACAAAATTCTACTTTTTACCAAGAACAAATAAAAAAAATCAAAGATGAGAGAACTTACTTGTAGATTGATGAAAATTTGAAGAGAATTGCGCAAGAAGAGTTTTGGCTATCGAAAGAAGAAATTTTTTGGCATGGGTGCTATTGAAAGAAACTAGGATTTTGTTTGTGGAGAAAAAGAATTCTAAGATCTATTTATAGTTGCCCTTCTCTGCCAACAGCTGTTGACAGGTGCATCAATGGAGCCTTCGATGATTGTTCTCAATTAGGAAATTTTCTTCCTTTACAGTGGCTACTGTCGATAGTCGGCTTCGACCCGTTGCTTTGATGGCGATTCTCTGTTTGAGAACTATCAGGCTATTTAAATTTTTTTTATTTTTTCTTTTTTTAAGTTAGTTGTTGTTAGTCCCCTAACTAAGGTTATCCTAATATCTAGTTGTTCGTTCCTAATTCTAAAATTAATTTTAAACTAAAAATTTGTTCCTAACATCAATTAAAGATTTTTTGTGGTTTTGAATCGTTTTTGATTTTTTTTTTCAAAAGAGAAGAAAATTTTGAAGATTGTTAAAATCATCATAAGTATCAAAACTAAGTTATCTTAATAAGCCATCCCTCCCCAACTTAAAATGCACATTATCCTCAATGAATCAATATAGTCATTTAATTAATCAAGAACAAATAGAAATATAAGAGAGAAAAGTTTAGAAATTACCTCGGTCTAGTACTCATGATGTAACAATCTGCAAAACAAAATTGTTAGTACATAATATACAATTATATACATAGTGTCTTCATTTAGCTTGTATCAGTAAGATGTCGAAGGATCCACTACATCATGAGATTCTTCTGCGTGCTTTGAAAATTCCAAGTAGTATTTCAATCATTTCCTATTTACTTTGAACGTATGACCATTCTTTGCATTTTCAATATCAACTACGTCGTGTGGATACACAGTTTTAACTATGAATGGTTATGTCTACCGTGAACGCAATTTTTTTGAAAATAGATGAAGGCATGAATCATATAGACACACATTGTCATAAGCATGAAAAATATGGCGTGTGATACGATGATCGTGCCATATTTTCATTTTCTCCTTTGAAATGCATGAATTATCATATGCATCACGTCTTATCTTTTCCAACTTGTTTATTTGTAGTTTTCATGATGGGCCAATTGAATTAAGATCAAGATTTACTGATCTAATTGCCCAATATGCTTTATGCTTTATCTCTATAGGCAAATGACAAGCATCTTCATAGACTAATCTATATGAAGACATGCCTAAAGATGTTTTGTATGTTATATGGTATGTTCATAAAACATCAGTCAGTCGAAACGATAAAACTTTGTGAGACAGACTAATAATTTTCTCAAGTATTTGCTTGATTTTCCTAGTATCTAGATAAAGTGTCCATTTGAATATGGATGGCATGGTGTAGAAATCTTATGCATGATATGATATTTCTTAATGAAATTTATAAAGGCTTTGTTACAGAAATGTGAGCCCCATTGCTTATTATCGCTTTAGAAACTCCAAATCTAGACAATATGTGTTCCTTTAAAAAATTAATAATAGTTTATTGTTTATTATTTCTACAAGTCACAACTTCTACCCATTTAGAGACATAATCTGCTAATATGAGGATAAAAGCATATCTATTATAAATAGGAAATGGTCCAATGAAGTCAATCCCCAACAATCAAATATCTCAATTGTAAGTATGGGTGTTAGAGGCATATCACTCTTTCTGGTTAACGTTCCTAGTTTCTAGCAGGACTTGCACCTTTTACAAAATTCATATGCATTTTCTAAACATGATAGGTCAATAAAAACCACATTGGAATATTTTGGCTATCATCATTTTGGATGAAATGTAACCCCCAAATGCTTTTTATGATAGAAAGTAATGAAACTTTGAATCTCTTCATTGTGCACACAACGCCTATGATTTGATCTGAGCAATATTTAAATAAGTAAGGATCATCAAAAAAGAAATGGCGTACCTCATAAAAATCTTCATCTATCTTATGCACTCCAATGATTCTGCATTTCACCTATAACAAGGAAATTAATGATCTCAGTATAGCTGCTCATCAAGGAGTTATTGTGATGGAAAATAGCTGCTCATCAAGGAATGAGTCCCTAATTGGTAGCTTATTATTCTCAAAAGTTTGTCTAGAAAGGGTATGCAACCACATTCTCGACTCTTTTTTTATCTTTGATTTCAAGATCAAATTCTTGGAGCAATAAGATCCATCGAATCAACTATGGCTTTACAACTTTCTTTGATAAAAGATATTTGAGCGCCGAATGATTTGTAAAAACAACTACATGTGAGCCCAAAATATATGAACAAAACTTATCAAGCACAAAAACTATAGCTAGAAACTCCTTCTCTATGGTAGTATAATTTGTCTGAGCATCATTGAGAGTCTTACTAGCTTAGTAGACCACATAGGGCTATTTTTCTCTTCGTTGCCCTAGTACAACTCCAATTGTATAATCACTTGCATTGCACATGATTTCGAATGGAAGTATCCAATCTAGAGGTTACATTATTAGCACAGTGATGAGCATCTCCTTAAGGGTTTCGAAAGTAGTCTGGCATACCTGCGTCTATTTAAACTGCACATCTTGCATAGGGAAGTGAGAAAGAGGTCTAGTAATAATACTAAATCCTTTATAAACCTTCTATAGAAACTACGTGTCCTAGAAATGAACATATGTCTATCACGGCTTTGGATATTGGTATTTTATAAATATACTCAGTTTTAGCCTTATCTACTTCCATCCCTTTCAATGAAACTATGTGGCCCAACACAATACCTTTTGTAACTATGAAGTGGTAATTTTTCCAATTTTGGAATAGATTTTTCTATTGACATCTTTCAAGTATAGATCCTAAATTAGTCAAAGAAGATTCAAAATTATTTTCAAATATATAGAAATCATTCATAAATATCTTAAGATAATCTTCTACCATATTGCTAAAAATAGTTATCATGCATCTTTCAAATATTACGGTGCATTACATAATTCAAAAGGCATTCTTCTAAAAGCAAAAGTACCGGAAATAAATAAAGCTGTTTCAATTTGATAATAACCAGAATAACCATCAAGAAAATAATAAAATTCATGCCCAGCAACTCTTTCAAGTACTTGGTCAAGAAATGATAATGGACAGTGATCTTTGCGTGTTACTTGGTTTTACTTTTGGTAATCAATGCACATATACCAACTCATAGCAATATGAGTGGGTATCATCTCACCATCCTTGTTTTTAATTATTGTTACCCACTCTTTTTTGGAACAATTTGGATTGGACTTACCCACTTACTATCAGCGATTAGATAGATGATGACAGCATTAAGTAATTTCAACACTTCAGTTTTAACCACTTCATTCATAGCAGGGTTAAGTTTTCGTTGCATTTACCTAATAGGCATGGTTGCATCTTTCAAAGTAATGCGATGTGTACAAATAAAGGGGTCCATACCTTTGATATCTTCCATATTCCATCCAAAAACTTCCTTATACTTTCGAAATGTCGATAGTAGTCGCTCTCCCTAATTCTTGTCAAGATGTGTTAAGATGACCACCAAAAAAGTTTCCTTGGGTCCCAAAAATGCATAATTGAGATCTTCAGGTGGTGGTTTTAGCTCAAGTATTGGTGTTTGCATGTTAGATGGTATCAATTTTTTCGTGATCTGAGATAACTCTTCATACACTTTCTTTGCTGGAATCCATCCTATGATATTTAAATATTGAACATCAATTAGATATTTAATAATTTCTCTATATTGTGTTGCCCTATCACACAAGAAATAGTTGGATATCCAGAATTCTTATATTTGAGAGGCATTTTAGAACAAAATAATGCACTTACCTGCACTGTGAGAAATGCCTTCTTCTGTATATTGTGGCATCTTTTTATGGTGCACAAGTCCTTCAAGAATTTTACATACGATGAGACTTGCTTAATTGCTTCCAGTAAATGTATATTGATTTGTACCTGTTTGAAAATCTCTAAAATATCAGCATAAGATGCATTAATATTCTTATATTTTAATCTTTGAGGAAATAGTATAGGTGGTTTACAATCATTAGAAGTGGGTTCGTTAGAATTTTCTTCTTTAGATTATTGTGGTGAATCATCGCCCTATTTCTTCTTAGTATTTTCTTTTGAGACAGACTCATCAAGCACTTTACCACTTCTCAAATTTATCGCAATAGCTATCTTAGGTATATCATTATTAATGGAAGAAATAATAACATTTATATTTCAACTTTGCCTATAGAACTAGCCTCTGGTTGAGATGGTAGCTTACCTTTCCTCATCATTCGCAATGTGAAATTGAGGTGGCTTATCTGTGAGCAAATATTATTGAAGAACAATGCATTCTGACAATTGATTGTTTCCTATGACTGAATAAACTATTGTTGCATTTAGATCATCTGATCCATTCTTTCCTGTATCTAGAAGGAATTATCCTCAAAATTTCTCTTCAGTGGTAGTTGGTACACCGAAGGTTGATTAGTAGGTTGGACATGCTGTTGAGGTGGATTAGTGGGTGGTTTATTTTGATTATTGAATTATTGAAAATTCTGCTTCTATTGAAAATTTGGGTGATTCCTCTAACTAGGATTATATGTTTATGAATATAGATTATTTGCTGGTTGGGGAGCGGTGTTAAAGGCATTAGGTTGTTCATTTAATACTTCTTTAAAAGTAGGAAGAGTTGGATATTCGCGAGTCACGTGTCCTTGCAATTCACAAATATCACAAACTTCCAAAATTTCTCCTATTGTCTTAACTATTTCTGTTTTCTTTATGAGAGAATCTTCAAATATCTTAGTGATAGTGATTAATCGTGTAGCTATATCATCAGTTTTTTCCAACTTAAGAAGTCCACATCTATTCTTAGGTTTATCTATTAATTGGTATCATTCCGAAGTATCCTCAGTTTTTCAAGCTTGTGAATTTTCAGCATGTGAATCAAAATAGTCTCATGCTTTCTTGGCATCCTTATTTAATAGTTCACCATTGTACATAGTCTCCACGAATTGCCTAGTTATAATGTTTAACCCTTGATAGAAGGTAGTCCTCCATATTTCAAAATCGTGATGTAGACATGAGAGAAGCAAATCTTTAAATTTATCCCAACACTCAAATAATAGTTCATCTTCTTTCTATCAAAAGTTTAGAATTTGCTTTCACTTAAAATTTGTTCGATGTGAAGAAAAGAATTGCTTTAAAAATTCTCTTTGCATCTCATCCAATATTTCTATTGAATTGGGACGTAAAGAATGTAGCCATGTCTTTTCTTTATCCTTTAGGGATAATGAAAAAGTTTAAGTTTAAGTTACTCTGCAGTAATATTTTGAAAATTAATGATAGAGCAAACTTCTTCAAATTCTCGAAAATGCAAATATAGGCTCTCTGAATCTATCTCATAGAATTTAAGCAAAAACTGGACTAGTCCGGATTTAATCTGGAAGTGTCCCATATTTAATGGAAATGCAATGCATGAAGGTTGGGTTGTCCTATAGAGTTGTAAATAATCTCGTCGGGTTCTCATATTGCCTCCGTTATGGGTATGATTATCATTTTTATCTCCAAATCTATCATTATTATTATTATTGTTATTCATGTTATTGTTGTTGTCATTGTTGATATCATTAGTACTCATGTTATAAAGTGTTTGATGGATTGGAAGTGGATGTGGATCTAAGTACGATCAAATTAGTTTACCGTTTCAAATTCTGCTCCAATAGGTCATGGAAATTTAGAATTGCAAAAATTAATGATGTAGTAATCTATACTAAAGTATTACACAATAGTATGATCCCGGCAATAGCGGAAAAAAGTTGACTGTGATCTAAACATATACTTCCAAGTGTAAGAGATTAATAAGTAGATAAAGAGTAGTAACCCACGATTGCTCTCTTGAGGATCGTTTGTTAATTGTGTGACACTAGAATAAATTACAGTACTAAAAATAAAAGTAAAGATTGGATTTTTATTAACCGAACTAAAATTAAAAGATGGAAATTGTACTTATATTAAACTTGTTGGTTAGATGGATGAAACTCCCCATAAGATAATTTACTGGATATATTTATACTTTTTTATCTCAGTTGCATAAATCATGTGGTCTTCCTACAACCAGAAAATAATTCAATTAAGCATAAAATATAAAAAGTTGTAAACTTTAATACTTTGACTAATTTCTTCACTTAATCCTATAAGAATCTTGAGTTTATCTAAGTATGCGATATGATTAATAAAAATAAACGTTCAAAATCTAAGAAAATACCATGCCTAAACATTTATGGTATATCAAAAACTAAGTAGCGAATATATTATCAAATTATAAAGTATCAAAGACTCAAAATTATATTTGATCCTTTCGAAAATAATAGAGAATCAAAAATATCAATTCCACATAAAACAATTAAAATCCATAATCACATATGAATACGTACTAGTAAATTACCTAAAGTTTATTATCTCATCTGATCCAATTAAAGAATTTAGCCACCCATACTCATTATAACCATAAATAAAGAGAAAAATAATTCTTTTATTGATTTCTATGAACGAGTATAAAAACTAAATCTTGAATCTAAAACCTTATATTATTCTTTCTTAAACGCTGTTGAGCACTACAAGACTTGAGATTCATTGGCTATTTATAGCTTTATAAAACCCTAATAGAAATTATATTTACAAGGAAACTCTTAATTTCTCTAAGAAATCCCTAGAAATTATTTGCGGCCGCTCCCTTTAAAGTACCTATCGATGGCTGCTCTCGAGCATGTTTTTTCGATAGTTGTCAACAGCATGCTTCTGGCTGTTGATAGTTATTCCTGAAAATACACAGTTCTGAACTGATATTAAACAGACGCTTCGATACTTTGATTTTTTTACATATAAAACCCTACAAAAATATTAGAAAACACTAAAAAGTATTATAGTGAGGAATTTGATTAATAAAAATTATTTTTCATCAATTTCTTGTATTAATCAATAAAATTGGATTATTCTTGCACAAAATAAAATAAAAATATTACACTTTTCAAGTGTAATCAACCAATGTCCAAGGTAAAGGTGGAATGAAATAAACTAAGTCTACTGTGAATTACCTCCACTAACCTCCTTATGCCACGTCAGTTTGATCACGTTCTACTCTTTTGGCACGCCGGACTAGGTGATGACACAAATAACACACTGATTAAATGCACGTCCAACCTGGCCGCATGCCAGACATTGAGCCATATCTACTCCACTATCAGTCTCTGGACTAAATACTTGAGTCTCCATTTTGCATTTTCAATCTAGGATTTGGAACCTAGGGGATTAAACTGACAAGTAACATGAATAGAAACAAGGTGTACTTCCACAGTACAAGTCTCTAGTATTTGTAAATATAAACATTCAGTATTAATTATACTAGTCAAACATAAACAAGACAGGCAGTGCAGAAAAAAAGAGCATGGTGTATAAAAATGTTACATAATCAGACAGTGAATTTGTTTATACTGGTCTAATCTTTCTCTAATTCAATTACTAAAACTAGAATGAGAGATAAGATGCACGTTGTTACCGTATCATATAAGTATTCGTACATATCCATGATCTAATATGAAACCATGGCTCTGAATCATGATGCACTGCTAGGTGATATTAGATAAACCCTGTAGTGTGAAATAGTAATGGACGTATCCCTTATGGAAATTTAAATATCAGATTGTGGCTCAATACCACACGATATTACTACAGTATAAACTCTCAGCACCTAACTAAAAACGACCAACTTGGTCCTCATATGATATATTTCTTATCCATTATGTAGTTATCCCATATCAATGATATACGATATGCATGAACTAATAGGAACATTATAGCATGCCAATTCAGATTATGTACATGTCCTTTACTGGTGACTAGAGCTCAATCAACAATTTAATTTAGGATCACATACACACGTATAACGAGAATACTCTATGTCATATAATCAAGGTAAATAAACTTTGTCATCATGTTTCTATGAATGATCATACACACTATGTATTAGGTACTCAAGATTTGTCCAATCATGTCACATTATCACGTTCAAGTGTCATATTTCACACATCAAGTATCATATGTCATGCAACTTGATTAAGTGGTAGTCATGCCATGTTATATGTCATGTCATATCCAATTAAAGTGTCAAGATCATGTCAAGATTTATATGCTAAGGGTGTCAATTGAATTCAAGTATGCCATATCAAGCTATAGTTCTATGTCATATCAATATATATTTCATATCATGTATTACATATTCTGCACAATGTATTTGGCATCGTGTTAACGATGTTACCAAGTTGTAACTATTGTATACATGACCACTTTTTCTTTTCATTTTGTATTAGTTAATTATCCATTGGTTTAAGGCCATAACCATGCTTAAATTCTATTTAATATACTTATTGCTATATTTTGTTAAATATATTAAAGATATATATTATATTAAATTATTGCTGTGTTTAAATTATTAGATGGATTAGGTGTTGAAATGTTAGGGAGAAGTAAAATTCTTAAATCCCAAAACAGATCTAATTTAATTCTTTAATAATTAAATTATTTAGGAATGATAAATCCAATTTAACTCCTTAATAATTGAATCATTTAGGAATTGTATTGAATCAATCCCATTTGCTACATTTCTTTGTTAGCAAATTCTAAGTTGAAAAACAAGGCTTTCTAGTTTAATATCATAAAATCTAAATATTAGAGTTTAATGTAAGAAAATATGCCACATTCTATGATAGTATTAGGCTGATAGCTAAAACCCAAAAAATTAACCATGTGTTATACACATCCCTCTCAACTATCATTAATTTGGTTTTAACAAATTGTCGTCTTTATATCATATCATAGAATGACTTTCACACTAAGCATCAAATTATGGAAAAAGAACATAAGAAGACAAATCTAATTTATCACCTGACAACTTGCTTCCATACCATTGCATGATATTTTTTTCCCTTAAATTATTTTTCTTAAAGTAATAAATATAAATAATAACCAGAAAATCCAATTAAAGTACATTAAAAAGAGATCACTCCATGTAGGATCTTCGGTTCAATTTTCAAATATTTTGATTCTCTATAATTTGCTAAAGTGTGAACTCATCGTGTTTCAATTCAGTAAAAAAGAAAATGAAATAAAGCATTCCACATTGATTTATATAGATAACGATAAAAAAAACAAGAATTAAATAAAAGCTACTCGGCTTAACTCGTCACTGAGATTCTAGACCATACACTGAACCCTTCTTCCCATGATGCCACTTACTGCTTCACTTGTTAACTACTGAAGGAGTGAAAGAAGGGAGAGAGTCACTCCTCAAATTTTCTTTTCTTTTCTTATATTTTTTTTATTCATCCTTTGTTTTGCTAGACCACGCAAGGAGAAGAGGGAAAAATGGAAGAACACATACATAGCATCTAATGTTTTGTTTAAAAATTATTATTTTATTAATTTTCCCTCCCCTTCTTTCCCTATGTTCTTCCTCAGGCCATTTCCTAATTGGCTTCTCATACGACCACCACCCATGGTTGGTGGTGGCTTGTGAGGTAGCCAACCCAAGGTTTTATCTCTATTTTTATTTTTTATTAAATCATTACTTTATTAATTATGGCTTCATTCAATAATCTCCTAAATTTACTAAATTAATGCAGACGTAAACTTAATGAGAGAAACACTATAAAGTTATCCATTTATCATTTTGATGTTCGAAATGAGAGAAATAAATTACCAAAATTATTATAAGAATAATTTTATTTTTTAAAATTAGCAAAATTTGAGAATATTTTTTGGACATTTTAAAATTTTCTACAAATCATAAATATTAGATAACCAATATCCCGAAGACCAAATATCATTTAGACTTACAAATTTAAAGTTACACTCAATGAAAACTACTTCAGTGTCCAAACTGGCTATCAGTAGCCCTAATTCGGTATAATTGAACTCAGAGGAAGCATACGAGTAGTGTAAATTTTGGAATATTACATCCCATCCTCCTAAGGAAAAAAAAATTCATCCTCGAAGTTCTAAATTTAGTAACATGATAGTATTTATGGGTATGTATGGATACATAATGAATTAAATTAGCTTTCCTAATCATGATAAAAGTTATGAGCACTTCATTCTGATGTTATTCTCAAGCTCCCAAGTAGACTATTTTGGTGGTTGTGCATTCCATAAAATAAGAACCAATTGTATCACTTTGTTCCTTAGGGATTTCTCTTGTCGGTTGATAATCGCTATACGTTGCTTCTCGTATTTTAGGTCTGATTTTAAATCTAACTAGGACAAATGTACTACTTTATGTCCTTCACCCAAGCACTTCCCCAAATGTGAAACACATCAAAATAGGTTCTATCCATGGTGGTAATAATAGCCTGTAGGCAAGATTCCCAATTTCACTTTTGAAATTTTATTTGGCTTGGAGGGATACAAAAACAAGGTAGAGTTTAATCGAGAATAACTGCTACCAGTTTAGGTGTCACGCCATCCTTATTAATAGATGTAATGAGTAAAATACAAGTGATGAATATCTTGTAGAATCCACTTCTAAGGTCCTAGTACATAGTTGAGATAGAGGCTAACAAAGGAACAAATTTCAACATTACCATGCCGATGTAACAGAATTGCGAAAGATGAGAATACAAGGTCATAAATGAATTCATGATTGATTATAATATTCATTCACATAAAAGTGATCTAAATGAGTGACTAAAATTGTTAGTGGTAGAGAATAAATCTCTATAATTACCTCGTCAACTCAAGAAGAATTGTGATATACAGGAGATTCAAGATATGAACCACATTAAGATAAGGTTCAGTTGGAGACTGTTAGATGGGAACGATCAATAAAAGCGGTAGAGTAAGACAATCAATTGAAAAGATAAAGGCGAACTTGAAAAAATAAGATATAAATGTCATGTTATAGCATGATAAAATATATTTTGTATTTTCTCATAATATAGTTCATCATCAATTTCATGTCATACGATTTCCAATCTGACTAATTCTACAAAATTTCTAGCCATCTAAGGTCTCCTGATATACCTTACATTCACACTCTCTCATGTTGTCCCTTATCTCCTGATCCATTTGCCTAGTTAATCTAGCTGATTATGCTTACCTTACCAAGTCCACTGATATCGATTATCGTAATTCATCAATATTTTTGCCCAAATTTTTCTTTCCATTCAAAAGTTCTACTCCAAGTCACGTCTTCTACACTTAGTTTTACCAATTCCCCTTCAAGAAAAAAAAATCCAGGCGTGACATTCATCCTCCTTTTTCTCAGAGAATTTAAGGGCAAGACCTAAGCACAAACAATCAAGCAGAAGGACCAAGAATATATCAAAAGATCAAATAAATACAATGTGGGGATAAAATTAAGGGATAATTGATGGATAACATATATATACATGTGAAACAGAAATCTATTGCCAACTATTCCCAAGACTAAATTAACTAAATCATTTAGACTAATTCAATGAACCTAGACTCTAATACCACTATGTAATGCTCCCAATATTTAGCTATTTTAAAAAACAAAAGTGTTACCTATGGCACAATCTGAAAGTAAAGGTGGTATGTACAAGGCCAAATTTTTTAATTTGAACCAACAAACAAGTTGGTAATAATAAATAATAGAAATAAGTACCACACACACAAATACATGAAAGCTTTACATTATACCTTAAATTTGAAGTTTATACATAAAGGAGGATACGTTAACAGGCCCACTAATAAAAACAAAAGTGGCCTAGTGGATAGAGTGCATGTCTACGTAACTAACATGGGAAGTGTAGTAATGTGATAATGTAACATCCCACCATCCGGAATGTTGGATAGCCGAATCGTTCGGCAATGTACTCGTTAAAATACCGTAAGCCTCAGTACAATATTAGTCATTACCACAATTAAATACATAACAATATTTTATAAAAAAAATAGAACTTTATTAAAATAGACAAATTAGGATTACAATGGATAATAATGGAATTAAGGATAAAAAATAATTGTGAATAAAAATAATGTTTTAAGAGTAGAGATAAGTAAAAAATGAAAAGAAAGGAACGACTGCCTTCTGAAAGAATGGAAAGACAATATATTGGTTTCAACTACTCCATTAGATCTTCAATTTGCTCCATCATATCTGAAATAAAAGAAAAACTAATATGAAAAGATAAAGCATAAAAGTAACAGAAATAAACATGAATAATGCATATGATTGTAAAAATATAGAACCTGAATAAATTTATTAACTAGGTTTTCCATAATAGTTTTTATAATCACAATTATCTTTTAGTCTATATATCAAGAATGTATATTTAATATGTCATGTAGTATTGGAGAATCTAACTGATATTATATCCATATTTCGATTGTCTCCAATACAGACCCAGACAAATAGTCATATGATTGTTTAGAGTTAATTAGACAGATAATTGAGTTCTTGGATTGTCTCCCGTACAGATCCACACAAATGGTCACATAATCTTGAATTGTTAAGGCATGTAAGAAGTTTGTTTTTAGTTATTAATTACTGACAAGTTTAAAACAATAAATTGATTAGGAAAAATCATCTTATTGGGTCTATAAGATGAAGTATGTAGATTCTAATTAAATTCTTATTAATGGATTATCTATCTAGATCCAATAAGCTTATTAAGAAAAGGAGATGAATCCTACTTCTTGACAGATAAGAAAGGGAAAAGAAGGTGGTGCTCTAGCGAATATGCTCCAATGAGAAATACTCCAATAGCAGTGGCTGCTGGTAAGACAGCTTAGATGGCATGGTGCCTGTCCGATTAGCAAAGAGGGGTTTCTTTGTTGGTCGGTGGCACTGCAGTAGTCGATGGACTATTACTGGCATCGATAGTTCCTGTCGGCGATGGTTGCTGGCAACAGTGATGGTAATATGAATAGTAGATAGGGTTCATGAGATGGCTTGTCCGATGGTTGATGGCAATCCGATGGTTAACGGTGATCTGACGGTCAGTGGCACTTCGAGAGAACTCTAACAATGACAAAGATGAAGGGAAAAAGCGAGAGGTGTGAAAATGAGTTGGATAAGGAGAGTTTTAAGAGGTGTGCAAAAGAAGCTCATGGAGGTCAGAGGGGTTTAAATATGATTTAGAGTGAGAGATTTAGGGGAGGGACTAATCGAATTAAAGAAGGTTTTTGGACGAAAGTTTGATGTCAAAGGCTAATAAATATGATTAACTTAAAAGGTTATAAAGATAGATTTGAAATAATTCAAAGGGCTAATAAATGTGATACATTTAGAAAGATTTTTAAAAATATATTTTTGAAATAATTCAAGTGGCTCATAATTATAATTGACTACGGGAGGCTTTTAAGACAAGTTTTGAATTATATTCAAATGGATCAAATGGCTAATTAATATATTTGACTAATGAAAGATTTTAAGAATTGAATAATAGAGGAAAATGAATAGGGAGGTAGAAATGGAAAGTTCAAATGATTTTAAACTAAAATTTAACTTAGTAGTCGGATAAAATGCTAGTGATTGATTTGTGTTGGGTTTAAATTATGGTTTATATATTATTATTATTATTATTATTATTATTATTATTTTGGAAAATAGTTATGGAATTTAGTATAAGAAAATATTTTATTAGAATAATAGAGAAAATAATAGTTAAATAATCTATTTTAAAATCATAACATTTGTTTATTAAAAAATCATACTAAAATTTCATAAATAAATAAATAAATAATATATACATTGGTTTTGGGTAGTTACATCCTCTCTCCTTAGATAAAAATTTCATCATCAAAAATTCAGTAAGGGTAGATATAAGTTTGTCATGATCGAACCACTTACCCTCTGGGTAGATCCTCACTATCTCATCGAGCTATAGCTGGATCCACGAAATAGAAGAATCATCTTCCGAAGAAAATAAAGAAGCTTTGATACAGTGATGGATTATAGGAATGAATTTTAAGAAAATAAGAACAGATGTCGAAGGGTAATATTTGGTTCACCTTTGGGGTAGAAATTTGTATAAAAGAAGCATTTCTTAGGAGCGAGACATGATATATGAATGGATTAAGGGAATGAAACTCAAAGAATTCAATTAATATTGTGTATATATGTGGAAAAATTTCTGTTCTAGGATCAAAATCAATTCAAATAACTTGAACTGACTTAAGAACCTATGCTCTGATACCAACTATAACAGCCCGCCATCCGAAATGCTAGATAACCGAGTTGTTTGGCAGCACACTAGTTAAAAAGGGCAAGCCTCGGGACAATATTAGTCATTGCCATAATTAAATATACAACAATATTTTAATAGAAATTAAACTTTATTAAAAGAGATAAATTTGGATTACAATGGATAATGATGGAATTAAGGATAGAGAAATAATTATGGATAAAAATATCATTTTAAGAGTAAAAATAAGTACGAGATGAAAAGAAAGGAATGGCCGTCAGCTGAAAGAATGGAATGATAATATATTGGTTTCAGCTACTCCATCAGATCTTTAATTTGCTCCATCATATCTATCTCAAAAATCTAGACATGCACTCTCAGGTCATCAGATCGTGACCAAATAAAAGAAAAACTCATATGAAACGATAAAGAGTAAAAGTAACTGAAATAGATATGAAGAATGCATATGAATATGAAATATTGAACATGAATTAATTTATTAACTATGTTTTTCATAATAGTTATTCTAATCACAATTATCATCTAGTCAATATGTCAAGCGTTTATATTTAATATGTCATGTAATATTTAAAATCTAACTAATGTTATATCCGTAGTTTGATTGTCTCCGGAGACTCGGATAAATAGTCACATGATTGTATGGAGCTAACCTGGACCTACATAACGACAACAATAGTATTATAATATAATCTAGCTAATCACTACACACCCATGGTGTACACAAAAATCAGTTATACAACTTAACAGTATAGACAAAACACAGTATTCACATAATTAGTATCTCCCCCAACCCAATATTGTTTACAATTATCAAAATCGTATCAAAAGTCTAATATAGTATATTTCCAATCAATATGATCTTGACTCAGTTTAAGTTAAGATGGTGTTTAAATTTATTATAGTTTAGTGATTCTTAAAGAAATGCTTTCAATTGTAACATATTTCTAAAATTCAACCACTAACTTTAAGGATTTATGACTACATATCATATTGACACACAACCAGGTAAAAGTAAAAAAGTGGGAGGTTTCTCCATGCAAGCACATTGCTTAATTAAATTACCACTTTTTTTTAGAAATCTTTTCTAAACATCTCAACCATACAATATTACAATCATTGTCACTATCAATTAGCATTTCAATTATTGGTTTTTAGTAATCTGTAACATATGCTTCATTTGAATAAAGTTTGTAACATAATCAAATTGCATGTGAGATAATTCTTAGAAATAAAATATAAGTTATTTAAACAATTCTAGTCGATGGAAACAATAACTTTTATCATGAGATAAATAAATAATTGAATAAAATAGAACCATAATTTATTCCTATCTAATAGGAATGGTGAATGGAGTAGTGAGTTCGAGAATGAACTCATCTTGGCCTGAAATTGTATTCGTCAAATAACTTCACATTTCAGTTTTCAATCGAAATTAATATCTATATAAGAAATTATTATGAAAATATTAAAATAATTAAATATGAATTTTCTTAGTTTAGGAAATTTTCTTGAATTGCTAAGGTAATAAAATGTTTGTTTTAGTTATTAAAAGCTGACAAGTTTGAAAAAATAAATCAACGAGAAAAAATCATCTTGCTGGGTCTATAAAATGAAGTATGTAGATTTTAATTAAATTCTTATTAAGGAATTATCTGTCTAGATCCAATAAGCTAATTAAAGGAAAAGAGATGAATTCTACCTCTTCATGGAGAAGAAAAGTAAAAGAAGGAGGTGCTTTGGCAAATAGGCTCCTGCGAGAAATGCTCTAACAGCAGTGGCTACTGATAGGACAGCTTAGATGGCATGGTGCTTGTCCAATTAGCAAAGAGGGTTCCTTTGTTGGTTGGCAGCGTTGCAGCAGTTGATGGAGTGTTGTTGGTGATGACAGTTTCTATCGATGACGGTTGTTAGTGGATGTGATGATAATCCGAGTAATAGATAGGGTTCATGAGGTGGCTTCTCTGAAGGTTGTTGGTGATCCAACAGTCAATGACTATCTAGTGGCTAGCGACACTTCGATAGGACTCCACGACGGCAAAGATGAAAGGAAGAAGTGAGAGATTTGAAAGTGAGGGGTGTTGTAAGGAGAGTTTTAGAAAGTATGTGCAAGAGAAGCTCATGGAGGTTAGAGGGGTTTAAATAGGATTTAGGAGAGGGATTAATGGAATTAGAGAGGGTTTTTGGAGGAAAGTTTGAAGTCAAAGGCTAATAAATATGATTAACGTAGAAGGTTTTAAAGATAGATTTGAAATAGTTCAAAAGGCTAATAAATGTGATAGATCCAGAAAAAATTTTAAAAATATATTTAAAATAATTCAAATGACTCATAATTATAATTGACTATGGAAGGCTTTTTAGACAACTTTTAAATTATGTACAAATATGTCAAATGGCTCATTAATATATTTAACAATGAAGAATTTTAGGAATTGAGTAATGATGATAAACAAATAGGGAGATAGAAATGGAATATTCAAATAATTTCAAATTAAAAGTTAACTTAGTGATTGGATAAAAGGCTAGTGATTGATTGGTTGGGTTTAAATTATGGTTTATATTATTGTTATTATTATTATTATTATTATTATTATTATTATTATTATTTTGAAAATAGTTATGGAATTTAGTATAAGAAAATATTTTATTGGAATAATAAAATAGAGAATAATATATAGATAATATATTTTTAAATCATAACATTTCTTTATTAAAAATAATCAATACTTAAATTTTATAATTAATTAATTAATTTTTTAATATGTATGTCGGTTTTGGGTAGTTACAGATATATTTATTACTGCACGTATATAGTATCGGTTGTAGCACGTATAGGTCATTTCATAGAGATCTAAAGTATTTTGCAATCTTACTAATTCTTTAATTCTAGAAAGTTAACTATGACATTCTAATATGAGGAGTGTAAATTTTTATTTTCTATAGTCAGCCTAGATGAACTAATCCTTTAGAATAATACCCTAAAAATGAACTATCTCTTTCTTCCAAACTTTTTAACATTCATGATCAAATAACGCATTAAAAAGGTGATCTTTTTAACTTGATTTTACTTAGGAACTCATAAGTATGACTTATCAAGTGGTGTACAAGTATAGATCATCAAAGATGGTATCTCTCTTAAAACAATTTATATCTATAGATAATCATATAAATAAAAGTAAAGAAACAAACACCAAACTCTAACCTAAGTATAGATTATCAAAAGATAAACTTAAGCATACTCTATCGAAGATGTTTGATCTACAAGGTAATCTCTTCAATTAATTTATAGAAAAATTTTGACTTTAATTCTTTTTAGGAAGAACATAAGAAAAATTCATGTTAGAGTTATTAATTTAATTTCATCTGCATCCTGGGACTAATGCAATTAACTATGCATGATCCTAACTAACAAAATCCTATTTTTATTCATGATATGCAATAAAAATATAATTTTTTTTCCTAGAAAGCAAATAAAATTCTAATCTAAAAAAGAAATAAATGTTAATTATGAAAGCAATCAAATTCTAACTATGAAAACAATTAAATCTAAACTATAAAAGCAATAAAAATTACCTACTAAGAAACTAAGATATGTCAAGTTCGAGTATGACGGTCGTCCCTCTCAAGATCTTAACCTATATTTTATTAATAATAAAAAGAACAGAAAACCATCTAAAAAGCATATAAATTTACAATGATTCATGGGGTATTTATAACCCAAACATAATCATATTCTTACACAAGCTGTACTATAAAAGATGTAATTCTAATCCAGCACATACTAATCTAAAAATATATAATTATAATCCAATCTATATTATTAAAAACCAATGATTGAATTAAATGGTTTAAAATACTATTTTTTAGGTCAACAACCCAAAATTAATTTCAGCACTTCTATAGCCCGTAGGATCAGATCTTCTATTCTACAGTATTTCAGTAAAACGGTCATAACTATTACATATGAACTCAGATTGAGCTATTCTTGGGCGCTTTCAAAGTGAATTCAAAGCTTTACAAATTTCTCCTACATAAGTTTTTCCAGTTCAAGTTATATGTTTGAAAAAATGCTCTTGACTTTGCTGCTACTACACATGAATTTCTTCCTTCACAATGGTTGATCTTCTTTTTCTCATATAATGGCCAAATTTACTCCTTTATCTTCTCTTCCTTCCAGATCCTTTTCTACCTATAAAAATATACCAAACATACCTTAGTAGCAATTATTTATATATAAAAATAGATAAAATTTGGAAGAAAATATGCAAAATACGATACTTATCATACCTCCACACCTATTTTTTGCTAGTTCTTGAAAAAAACCTAGACCTAAAAAAGAAAAAGAAAACCGTAATTCATTTTTACAGGAATCACGGTTGCACTTAGCATGTGCAATAAACCGTTTGACTCCTAAGTTACCCTAGTGGGTAAGTTACCTCATGAGAATTTGTAGTGAATATACCCACAAAATTCACAAAGAAAAGAGATTAAGAAATTAAAAAGATAAGCATAATCGAAAATCAAGAAAAACAAAAATTTATATACAAAAGAAAGGAAAAAAAATCTTTTTGATAATTTCTGCAATTAATTTTACTAATCTACAAAATCAAGAATGCGTTTAAAATGTTGATTTTTTAAATCAAGTATCATATCAAATACACTTATTATTTTAATGTAAAACTAAAATCCTATCTTTCAATACTACTTATAAATAATTCTTTGGCTTCTATACATCCACGTGAATATATGATGGTTTATTTTAGTTTGAGACTCAAACTCTAGCTAATGATTCATCCCTCACTAAATATTTTCTCTTCTTATTTTTTCTTTTGTAAATACTTCACCTTTTATGCGAATATTCACACTTGATTAAGTGCAAATACCCGATTACTCAGATTGTACTTTTTTCTTAAAAATACCATTTGCATGAATATCCACATTTACTTATACATAAATATCCAGCTAATTAATAATTCTTAAGAAATTTATTTATTTAGAAAGGATAATTAACTTAATACCAGGGTCATTTCTTTATTATTTTCTTATTTTTTTAGAGAGAAAAAACTACTCAAGTATTAATGTTTTTATCTTTAACCTAATAAACCATTTTGAACTGAGAAGATAAATGTATAATTATCTTAAAATAATCATTAGTGGTATTTATTTTTCAGACTTTATTTTTTAAATGAAATTCTAAGTATATTATTCACTCCACTTTTCCTATCAAATTTCAAATCTAAATTTATTTTTTCATTTGTAATTAGCTAGATTTATTGAAAAAATTAAATTTGCAAAATTTTAACCTTTTTTCATAATACCCTAAAAACTTCTCCAAGTGTAAAATAAAGAAACCTAAAAATCATGAAAAGTAAAAAAATCCTAGAAAGAAAATATAAAAAATTCTAATTCTCCCAATACCTAAACTTGTATATGCCATCATGCACGAACTAAGGTATTAATTAAAATAAATATGAAAACTATTGTTCAAATAATATATAGATAATGAGAATCGTCGAAAGATCATGATCGCAAAGAGCCACCCTATTAACATCTGAAGAATGATTATGACCTCCTGATCACTTCCCACTTTCATATTGTGTGTATTTTAAATGTGAAATGGGTTCATTAAGGGGTCTCATCAATCTCGTAGTAGTCATAAAAATTCTTTTGCGCCTTTTATGGCATTCCTGCTTCCTCTTTTTCCACATATAAATATTAATGATTGGTTTTATAAATTTTCAATGTAAATATTCTAATCATCATTAGCATCAAGCATGCATGTGGAAATATTGTGAGATGTGGAGAAGGCACCATGATCAAGTGAGCCATGGACTCTAAAATGTGATAACCCTTCTAACTCACGAAGTAACGCAGGATCCTCTACAAAAAAAATCCTAAAAAACTTAGTTCATTAGCGAATGACAGATTCGTAAAAGTGTCATCATACATAAAGATTGCGTGCCAACTCGTCTAACAATACGAGCTCGTCGTCGAAATTTTGCTCAAATGTGGGTTCAACATCAACACATGAGATGGAGTCAATGTATATGCTTTGAACCATGTTTCTCTCAATGAGAGAGCTCGTAGTTACCTTGCCCATGATAGAATCTAATCTCACAAGTCGACAAAATTGATCATGAGCCCACATTGGCATATACCAATAGAGTTGACTATAAATGAGTGAATGACCTAAAAACAGTGGAAAAAGGGGTCGGATATGAAAACATGAGATAAAAGTAGAAGAAGACATGGACAAATAAAAAATGATGCACCCAAAGTATTTTTTAAATTTTTTTGAAAGATCAGGAACCCAAATTATAGAATAGGAAAAAAATTAGACAAAGACAAATATTACCTACCGCTAATTGGCAGCTTTTACTGCTATTTGGTAGCAAAACCCGGGGGCTTGGCTCCCTAGCTTTTGTAGTAGCTTCATGTTGCTCCTCTGGTCCTCTTAAATTCTTCATATCAATACTTAAAGATCCATGTACACTCAACACATACTGTTATCTCGCAAAACTCAAGAAAAAGTAAGAAAACGCCATTAAATTGATGTGATAAATTTATTACTGCAAGTGTATGGTGTCAGTTGTAGCAATTTAGGTGCAAAAAAATCTAATTTTTCCTAAAAAGCAAATAAAATCCTAATCCAGAAAGCAAACAAATCCTAATTATGAAAGCAATCAAATCCTAACTATGAAAGCAATTAAACCTAAACTGTAAAAGTAATAAAAATTAACTATAAAGAAACTAAGTTTTGTCATGTTCAGGTATGGAGGTCATCTCTTTGATCTTAATCTCTATTTTATTAATTAATAAAAAGTATAAAAAGTCATCTAAAAAGCCATATGAATTTACAAGGTTCATGGGGCATTTATAACCCGAACACAATCCTATTATTACTCGAGCTCTACTACAAAAAAATGTAATTCTATTCCAATACAAACTATATCTCCAAATATATAATCCTAATCCAATTCATAGTTATTAAAAACCAATAATTAAATCATATGGCTTAAAAAAATATTTTCATGTTCAAAACCCGAAATTAATTTCGCACACTCATATCCCGCTAAACCGAATCTTCCATTCTACATCACTTAAATAAAATGGCCATAACATTTATATACAAACTCGGATTTAGCTGTTCTTGGGCTCTGTTCGAAGAGAATTCAGAGCTCTACAAATTTCTCCTAGTTTCTTAAGTTCAGCCTTTATCAAAAATGCTCATGAAGTTGCTGCTGCACATGAATTTTTTCCTTCACCATGGTTGACTTTTTTTTGCTTATATTTTGGTCAAATTTGTTCCTCTATCTACTCTTCCTTACAAATCCTTTATTACCTATAAAAATATTCTAAACATATCCGAGTAGCAATTATTTATATACAAAAATAGATAAAATATGGAAAGAAGTATGCAAAATATGATACTCATCATGTAATAAGCAAAAGAAGGACTTGAGTCTAGTGCCAGAATACCGACACTATTGGTGGCAGACATGGATGATAGATGGCCTCTTGAATTAATGTTGATATTAGCTCGGTCTGAGTCTGATGGTAACATAGCATCTGGATCCACTAAGGATCAATATCCAGGGTAAAGGTAGAGTCAAATGAACTGGGTTTCTACTGCAAATTGCCTCCACTAACCTCCATATGTCTCAGCCAGTTTGATCGAGCTCTACCGCTTTTGGCACATCGGGTTGGGCAATGACACAAATATCATACTGATTAAATACATACTTGACCTGGCTGCACGCTAGACAATGAGCCATATTTATCAAGCTTCTGGACTAAATACTTGAGTCTCCATTTTGCATCTGCAATCTAGTGTTTGAAACTCAAAGGATTAAATCCAACAAGTAACATATATAGAAACATGGTGTACTTTCATAGTACAAGTATCTACTATTTGTGAATATAAACATCCAGTATTAATTATACTAATCAAACATAAATAAGATAGGCATTGCAGAAATAAATAGCATGGTATATAAAAATCATGCAACTAATCAGATAGTGAATTTGTATATACAAGTCTAATATTCGTCTAAGTCAACTATTGAAATTAGAATGAGGGATAAGATGCGCGCTTTTACCGATAACATATAAGTGCCCGTACATACCTAGGACTCACCCCGAAACAATAGCTCTGAACTATGATGCATTGCTAGGTGCTACTAGACAAATCTCATAATGCATAACAGTAATGGACGTCACCCTTTTGAAAACTTAAACATCAAATTGTGGCTCAGTACCACATAGCGCTACTATAATATAAGTTCTCGGCATCTAACTCAAAATGATCAACTTGATTTTCATAAGATACAGTTCTTATCCTTCATGTTTTTTTTTCCAATTCCCATGTCAATTATATATAATATGCATGAACTAATAGAAATATTATATTATGCCAATTTAGATTATGTACATGCCCTTTAGTAGTGACTAGAACTCAAGAGTCAATTTAATTTAGAATCATGTAAACATGTATCCCAAGGTTACTCTATTTTTATGTAATCAGGTATATGAACTTTGTCATTATGTTTCCATGAATGATCATGCACACCGTGTATTAGGTACTCAAGAATTGTCCAATCATGTCACATTGTCAAATTCAATTATTATGTGTCATATTCTATACATCAGGTGCCATATATCATGCAACTATATTAAGTGGCAGTCATACCATGTTGTATGTCATATGTCATATCCAAATAGAGTGTCAAGATTGTGTCAAGTTTTGTATGCCAAGGGTGTCGATTAGATTCAAATATGTTGTATCAGTCTATAGTTCCACGTTATATTAGTACATATTATGTATCATGTGTTACATATTCTACACAATGAGTTTGGCATCGTGTTAATGATGTTATGGGGGTTGTAACTATCATATACATGACCATATTTTTTTGTGTTTGTATTAGTTTAATTATCTATGTTTAGGGCCATAAACATACTTAAGTTGTATTTAGTGTACTTATCCCTACATTTTATTAAATATACTACCTTTAATAAAAGTATATATTATATTAAATTATTGTCATGTGTTTAAATAATTAGATACAAAAAGGGTTCCTTGCTGAAATGTTAGGTAGAAGTAAAATTCTTAAATCCCCCAGTAGATCTAATTTAATTATTTAATAATTGAATTATTTAGGAATGAGAAATCCAATTTAATTCTTCAATAATTGAATCATTTAGAAATAGTATCCAATCAATCCCATTTGCTATCTTTCATTGTTAGCGATTTCCAAGCTGAATAACAAGGCTTAATATCAAAAAATCTAAACATTAGAGTTTAATGTCAAAATATATACCACTTTCTATGACAGTATTAGGCTTATAGCTCAAACCCAAAAATTTAACCGTGTATTATACACATCCCTCTCAACTATCATTAATTTGGTTTTAATAGATTGTTGATCTTTATATCATAGAATGACTTTCTCACTAAGTATCAACTATCATGGAAAAGAACATAAGAAGACAAATCCAATTTATCCCCTGACAACTTGCTTCCATACTATATGCTATAAAAATTGCACCCAACTAATTTATCAGTTTCATGGGCCACAAGCTAATTTGATAATCCAAAGGGATTGGTTAGCCCCACTAGAATTGAGTGAGCCAAACCAACTAGTTTAGCCCGACCGGAATCGAGTTAGCCTTGCCTAAAAAAATGTTACCCTACCAACAAGTTTAGCCTCACTAACCTTGACAAAGCAAGACAAGCTCCGCTAAGTTAGCTCTATCAGAACATAAAGTTAGCTTTGCTAGAAATGAAAGTTGGCCCCGCTGGAATAGAGTTACCTTCGCTAGAACTTATTATTAACCTTGCCAAGAAAATTCAAATTTTATCTGATCATAGATAAAACTATCATGATCTCCGCAAATTAAGGAAGTGGTTGTAATGTCCTTCACTATAAAAACTGTCCTTAGGCATCAAGAAAAGACTTCCAAAAAATCCGAAAGAGAGAAGAAGTTCATAAAGATAGTTCATCTTCATAAAAAAAATCACTGCCTGATCGTTAACAGAAGTACAAAAGATCACTTCAATCATTCTTCTATCATTACAGTTTCCAGATTACTTATTGTAGTTCTTTTGATTGTAAAGAGTTATTGACTCTTTATAAACAAAGTAAATCTTGACTGTTACAATAATAAATTCAAATAATTTTTTTTCCTTTTTTATTCAATGGTGACTTTCAGCTTCAATGTTGTAATTGATGAAAACAAACTGGCAATTCCTCTAGAGAGTCACTCCTCTCTTATTGAGGAATTTGTATCGTAGTCCGGCAACGTGGCCGCTAATACCAACTTTGACACCTTGGTGATCAAATTTGACTAGGTCAAGTACGAAGAGTTTCTCCGTAACAACTCTCTCTCAATCAAGATCTAGGACTGATTCTTTCTGTAAAGCCAGACGAGTGGGAATTCAGTCCACTTCTATCCATAGAACTAGTTTTGTCATTGGTATAAATGTAGAAGATAAGCACTGTGTAGTTATCACCACTACCACTACTTTGATGGCTACCACCAGAGCAAGTTTGACCTCCTCTAGTGCATTACTGAAAACTTCAGGTTTGGTTAAGGCCATTCCAAGTAATGAATCTTCTGTGGCTGACGCAGTTTCATCTACGGCAACCCAAACTACTGTCCTCAGTAACAAAGAGAGGAAGAAAGATTTCTACAAAGCCATTATCACCAATCAAAAGGCTAAAAAGCAAATTAATCTTGCTAATAATCATGGCAATAGCACTAAAGAAACTCCTAAAGTAACTAAGGGTCATGTTGTTGATAACAAACAGTCTAAGTTTGCCCTCGCCATCGTCGGTAGTTTCAGCAAAGCTATTAGTTCATTTGCAGCTAAAAGGCTTGGCAGAGCTAACAGTTCCGACGTAGTTATTAGTTCATTCACATTCAAGAATTTCTGCGAAGCTAACAATTCCTACGAAGCTATTAGTTCATTCACATTCAAGAAGTCTAGTGGAGCTAGTGGTTCCGGAATGGTTAACCATGCTGGTGAAGCCAAAGATAAAAGCACAATTACAATTTGTAGAAATAGCAAGATGAATTCCAGAATAAACAATAAATGTAAGGCTTTTCAACGTATGAAAGACTTATGAGAACACTTTAATCAACTTCATCAAACTCGATAATGTCCAATGAACGAAGATAATTCACTGGCTCAGCTCTCTGTATTTAGCTAGCTATCATTTTATCCAACCCACCTTGAGATCTATGATGACTATTCCTAAAAGATCTGGATACTACTCCAAAAAGATTCAAAGGAAAAGAGAACCGACTCATGCAACTGTCAATATAGTACGATGTGGTGATCCAATAGCAGGGGTAGCCAGTTCAAACTCATCCCCTGAAAATTAGTCTAGCCACGAGAATGACAGAATATACCATCTTACCCGATCTAAAACTAGATTAGCAGGAGAAAATAGTAGCAATTCCTCTCTCAGTCATGAATATAAGGGGAAGATGATACTGATCAACACTGTATATGTATCATCCAAAATATCATATTCATCTTACCAGAGATGTGTTTCTATTGATGCTACTGGGGACGATGTTGGAAGTCTACTTCAGAGATTGAAAGTGCAAGAAGAATTATCCAAACTGTAATAAGCACTATTAGAGCAGCAAAAGGCAACTATAGATGCTATTCTAGCTTAATTGTCGTAGTTGACAAAAACTTCACCACCCGAAAATCCAAATACCTAAAAAGATGCTGATGCTGGTACATGCAGGTTTGGGAGTAAAGATAAAGAGGACAATAGCTCCAAAGATAAAGAAGAGGAGATTGTTTTCCTTATAAATGAAGAACCTGCTAAAAACAAGGATAAAGTATTGGAAAATATTCAAACTAAATTGGATGTGCTTACTCACAAAGATATCCTTCAGAAAGTAGGAATCATACATCCATACCTGCCTGAATGGGATTTGGTTCCTTTCCCTAAATTTTATCAAGCTCCTAAAATTAATCAATATTATGGGAAAGGATCTCCTAACCAACATTTCTATCATTTCCATTCATTGATAGGAAATATCATGGGCAATGATGCACTTATGATTAGGTCACTCATAGGATCTTTAAAGGGTATTGCCTTAGACTAGTTTCAAACTCTACCAGTAGGATCCATTAATTCATAAGCAAATTTCGAAGATTGACTTTTTGCTTATTTTTACGAGGATGACACCGAGGTGTTTAAATCTGATTGGCCTTATTGTAGTGCCATTAGTAAGAGGATTCACCAATCTACATTTTATCCAACTATACCGGATCCTAATTTAGTAATTTACATAGCCAAAGATAGCCTAGAAACTCACTTCTTGGTACTATTCTGATTAGCAGCACAGCAGTAGTAAGCCATAGTAAAATAACCATAATTTTTGTTCTAGAACTCCAATTTATATAAAATAATACAAAACTAAAATCTATAATCTCTCTAATTGCATATATTGCTTATATATTGCTTACATAATTCTGAACTATATCAAGTATTTATAATCTCACAAAACCCTAATACAAATTCTATTTACAAGAAAACTTTTTTTCTCTCAAAAAACCCTCAAAAATCAACTCTGCGGCCATGGCTTTCCGAAGCTGCTTCGACAGCCACTCTCGGGTTTGTTCTCAGTCTAGCTGTTGATAGCTAACAGGGACCTGTCAACAGCCACACCTGTAAATACACAATTCTGAGCTGATAATTGAGATATGCTTCGATTCTTCAATTTCCTTAGAAAGTATCAAAGTGAAGAGTTTGATTAATAAAAATAATTTATTATTAATTTCTTGTATTTATCGCTAAAATTGGATTAATTAGATTACGAGTGCATAAAATAAACTAAAATAACTACACTTTTTAATCGTAATCAGCAGTCAAAACCATTAGCCCATGGTCAAACCATGGCAAGCCATCACTAGACTTTAGCCAAGACTTCAATTTGATAAGCAAGCTAATAATCAAGGATTGGATAGTAGATTTATAGGTTTGTGATTAATCAAATTGCATGTGGCTATTTATGGAAATTCATAATTATTGACTTATGGATTAAATTAAAATTAGGATTTTCTACATTACGTCAGTACAGACTAAATTTTGATGTTATGATTATGTTTCTAGGATCTATAATGATTATTTGGATTACTAAAAAAATTAGGATTCAATCAAATATGAATAGACAATTAGCGGTGTTGATCGCTATATAATAGTCTGGACATAACCAATGACCATTAATTTTCCTTATATGAGTATAATGTGGTGAAGTTTACTATTTAGGATGTGATCATAATAGATATTTCTATATAATAATATTAACTATGAGCATATCACATATCGGTTTATTGATATTGAAACTAGGGTTTCAAGTTTATTAAAATCAAGGTCGAAATTAGGATTTTAAATAAGCCTATGCATAAAATATATTTTGCTGAATTATTGCGCTAGACATATTATGTGGTCTTGGCCACTAGCTAGCGGTCCCATGATCCCTGAAGATAGTGAAATTTTTCCAATTCACTCAATGTAATCATTAAATCGGTTTGACACCATTGGTTAGCCCTAACAGTAACTATAATAGTAAGGTAGTTAAGAATCGATTTAGGTTATTGGTATTAGGTTGCTACTAAAGGCTAGTGTGCAATGGGTTAGCATGTGTTAACACTTGAGCATGAGCAACTGATACGGAATACATGATTTATGTATGATATATGTAGGATCCACGGATGTACACTACAAAATATGATACACATTGGTTATGTTATATAGGACATGGTGATATAGAATTGACAGAGTTAAATGGTTATGAAAAATGCATATATGATTGACATGTTTGATTCATGTTTCTTGAAAACAGAAATGTAGATGCCTAAGACATGAATAATGATGTCCAGATCCCATTCATGTATCTTTCATATGGGGATCAGGAGAAACTAACTATTGGATATTGTATAAGGATGAGTATATTGCAATCAAGGAGCTATTAAGACTTTTACT